>CM022702.1:11149401-11671901 GCA_012295165.1 Asparagus setaceus | reverse complement strand
CTTTCATTCTCATTTTGCTTTTATTTATATTTTATCACTTCCACACTCTTAATCTCTTCACACTCAATTTCATTCCCATTTTGTTTTTATTTGCACTCAATCATAACACTCTCTAATCTCTCCATAACCACTATTTTTTTTATCACACTCCTAATTGTCACACACACAATATAAGAACCGAATTTGATTAACTCATTACAATACCTTCCTCGTGGGATCGATAACTTTTTATACTATAACTTGATGGTTGTATACTTGCAACTTTAGGTATTGTTTATCTTCCTATCAGCACATCATGGTGGCTAGCCATCAGTTATGCTCCCCAGAGCATATTCTTGAAGCCAACGAAGTGCATGTCATGCCAACTCACTTCAAAGATAATGATTGGAGGTTCCCAATCATCGACTACGTCTTGCATAAAATTCTACTAGATAGTCTGAAGCAGGCAATTTCTATTCAAAGAAGAGCTCTGCGCTTCTTCTATGATTCTTCTATGCAAACCTTGTACCGATGATCTTTCGATGATATTTTGCTCCGATGCTTATTAGAAAGTGAGGCTCGAGAAGCATTAAAGCAAGCCCACGATGGTATATGTGGACCTCATCAACAAGGTCCCAAACTTCAGGACCGACTTCGTCGTCTAGGTTACTACTGGCCGACAATGATAGCAGATGCAGTAGCATATACTAAATGATGTCATGCGTGTCAAGTTCATGCTGACTTCCTACATCAACCTTTGGAATAATTACATCCGACAGTCGCCTCATGGCCATTTGAAGCTTGGGGCATGGACATCATTAGGCCAATTAGCCCGCCATCTGCCAAAGGCCATAGATTCATCTTGGCCATTACAGACTACTTCTCCAAATAGGCTAAAGCTATTCCCCTCAGAGAAGTCAAGACGTCTCAAGTAATCAAATTCTTGAGATATCACGTGATCTACCGATTCGGCGTCCCCAGACGAATCATTCATGATAACGGTCCGCAATTCATCAGTCGACCGTTCTTCAAATTCTACAACAAGTTCAGAATTCAAGATGTGGTCTCTATGCAATATAATCCAGCTGCTAATGGTCTAGCCGAAGCTTTCAACAAGACCATCATCAAACTTCTGAAGAAGTTTGTTTCCTCCAACAAATGAGATTAGGATGAGAAACTTGGAGAGTATTTATGGGTTTATCGAACAACAGTCCACACTCTCACTGGCTCTACGCTATTCTCCTTGGTCTACGGATGTGAAGTCGTGATCCCTCTGGAAATTCAGGTGCCGTCATTGAGAATCGCCATTGCCGAGAAGATGATGACCGAAGAATATCATCGAAAGCACCTCCAAGAACTAGAAGGACTAGATGAGTTGAGACTTCAAGCTCAGCAATGAATGGAGATCTACCAATCACGGATTTTGAGAGCCTTTAACAGGAGAGTCAAAGAACGATCCTTCAAAAAAGGCGACTTGGTCTTAGCCGTTCGTCGACCTATGATCATGACACATAAGACTAGAGGTAAATTCCAACCCAAATGGGAAGGTCCGTTTGTAGTAGAGATAGTCTACTCAAATGGAGCATATCGCCTAATTGACCAACATGGTAATAGGCTCATGGCGCCAATCAACAGGAAGTTTCTCAAGAAATATTACCCTTGACTTCAGCTAAATTTTATTGATTACTACATTTTAATTATAATTTTATACCCTAATTACTTAGTTTATATGAATAAAGATATCACTAATAATTGTTTTTGTCTTAAATTACAGGTAAATGAAGAAATTATGAATAAAAGCCCAAATGACTCAACTCTCCTATTTTCTACTAATTTTGGAAGCCCAAATACGAAGACAAGAGAAGGCCCAAGACTACCCAAGAGCCCATGAAGAATTCGTGTAAAAAAATCAAGTAAAAACAAAATCTGTTAGAAACCAATCGGTTGGCCAACCGATTGGTTTGTAACAGATTTTGATCAAGGGCTGATTTCTTGTCCTTGGAGCCCAAGTTTGATCCAATGGTCTTCATTCATCACGTAGGGCTATAAATAGGGATAGAGTGGGAGAGGTTTGAGTGTGAAATATTTTATAAAAACTCCTTTTGGAGAGGAGGGTTACTCTTAATTGAGAAGACCTTTCAAAAATTATAACTTTTGTTACACAATAAAAAAAAATTTTCACCCCTTCAATTTCCTTTCTCTTCTTCTTGTCCAAGGACCAAAAGGAGGATGAGATGAAGATCAGGAGTTGTTGGTTTCTATTTTATTTCTTTTTTATTTCTTTTTCATTTCTTGTTAATTTAATTGCTTTGTAGTTTATATTTACTTTCATGCAATTTACATTCATGCAATGCCTTTAATTCTTGCTCTTTAATTCTTGCAATTAGATTAGATTTTTCTTTCTCTTTAATTCACCTTGAGGCTAGAACCCTCTAGGGAATTATCTTTTCTAAGTGTGGAGCTAATATTTGTGGGATCCCTAGAGATTGTTTGAAACTAGCTAACAAATCCAACTTATTCCCATAAGATTGAGATAAGCTAAATGGATCTACTCTAGATTCCTCATATCTTTAATTAATCCTTCATACTTTACCTTCTTTATTTTCCTCTTATCCTTACTTTTTATTGTTTGTTTTCCTTCAATTTTCTTTCTCCTCTCTTGATCTCTTTTTTCTTTTTATTTGCACAAATCACTATCACTCTTCATCTCTCAAACTCATTTTCTTTTATTTTCACTTTACCACTTCCATCTTTAAATCTCTCCACACTCACTTTCTTCTTGATTTCTTGATTTTATTTTCTTTCACTTACCTCTCTCTCTCTCTCTCTCTCTCTCTCTCTCTCTCTCTCTCTAAATCTTGTTTTCTTTTTATTTCTCTTCATTTTCATTCTCTAATCTCCCCACTCTCACTTTTATTTTGATTTTATTTACATTTATTCATCTTCACACTCTCAATCTCTACACTCTCATTTTCATCCTCATTTTACTTGCGCATAATCCACATCCACTCTCTCTAATCTATCCATGTTTCACTTTCACTTTGAATAAACTCTTAATTGTCACGCACATAATCTTGAGAACCGATTTTGAATAACTCCTACTTCACGTTCCTTGTGGGATCGATAACTTTTATACTATAACTTGAGGTTGTATACTTGCAACTAAGGTAATCACTCAAAATTACCCATCATTTATCTCCCCACAGAGATCCTGGTCACGTTTAAGTTTCACGTCTGACCAGAAATATTAATCTTCTTAATCCCCAACGAGTCATCAAGTTAACACCACACCTTTGCTTGACTCCAAATACATCATCATTGTCATGTTAACATTACACCTCTGAACAGTGCCTACTCCAAATACATCATCACTATCATGTTAACATTACACCTCTGAACAGTGCCTACCTCAAATATATCCCCACGTTGTCATGTTAACATTACACCTCTGAACTGTACCAATTTGATCAAATCATCATGTTAATATTACACCTCTGAACGATTTCTCATTCCAAATTATTTGACTGGTTAACATTACACCTCTATTAGACCGTTTCGTCGACTGGTTAATATTACACGTCTGTCGACCTACCTCAACAAATTTGACCGGTTAACATTACACCTCTGTCTCTTATCAAAAATCGATTAGTTAACATTACACTTCCATCGATTTCCTACCGTTAAGTTAACATCACACTTCCAAATGGTAGTCGTTCTTTCGGACTCCTTTGAACCGACTGGTTAACATTACACCTCTGTCGATCATTCAATCTGACTGGTTAACATTACACCTCTGTTAAATACTCTCCATACTGTCATGTTAACATTACACCTCTGAACAGTGTCAGCTTGATCAAACCGTTATGTTAACACTACACCTCTACCAGTTTGATCCAACACTATCCTTGTTCGCGAGGAAATTTGAGAAAATGTAAAATAGGGGTTATTCCTTCTAATTGACTTTAAAGAAAGAATGAGTACAATCTCTCAAATGCAATCTCTCTCTCAATGACTTAGAAAAGAAAGAAATTACAAATTCCCTCGATCGGTTGCCCGATTTACAAAAGAGAGAAAGATCAACGGAGATCTTTTCCTTTGTTTAATCTGGGTTCTTCACGGTGGCGATGAGAGCTTGAATCTTGTATCCCGTTAACGATCCGACCGTCTCGACTCGTGGAACGGCGTTGAAAGAAACTCGCCAAGCAAGTTTAGAACTCTAACGAGTTTGAGAACTCAAGAATGAGTTTTGTAACTCCGCACGAGTTTATCTGCCAAGCCAAGATGAAGTCTCCAAAAGCCTCCTTGCTCGATCCTCAAGAGGTCTTCCTCGTCTCTCCCAAGAAGTCGAAGCTCAAGGAAATTCCTCCAAAGTCGAAGTCGATCTCCCCTTCCATCCCCCAGCGGTTCTCCCCAATATTTATAGGGGTTTAAGAGGTGTAACTGACCCCTTAAATCTCTCCTTAACGAGGATTCGTGGCTCTCAAAATGTGCAAAACGGTTTTGGAACCGTTTGAATGGGTCAAATGCGAGGTTCGCGTTATGAAAATGACCTCTGCGTCTTGACTTAAAACGCAGAGGTGAGCTCTGCGTTTTGAGCTTGAAAACGCAGAGGTGAGCTCTGCGTTTTGAGCTTGAAAACGCAGAGGTGAGCTCTGCATTTTGGTGAGCTCTACGTCTTAGCGAGCTTAAAAACGCTGATTTTTTGACAGCCTACAATCCTCTCCAGCAAAAATGTCATTACGATACGTTAACACTACACCTCTATCGTACACATTTCAAGGGAGAATAAAATTCTTTTATTATCAAAAGGACTAAAGAATGGTTACAAAAGGTTCTTACAAGGAAAATGGATAAAAAGTGTGTATCTGTGCAATACACTCGGCCATTCTGGAATCCCTAACCCCATGAGCACTCTTCTGGGCCTATTCCCTCAAGATGATCAATGGGAGCAGCTTGATATCTGATAATTGAGAGCTTCTTTGTTTCAGCCTGAAGCTCTGCGATATGAGAATCCCACTTTTTGGTGAATTCAGCCAGGTCAAGCTCAAGCTCCTCCTTCTGGCATTGAGCTATCTCAAGACGTGCCTGAGCCACAGTAATGGCTACCTTAGCTTCATTGATTGTAGCATCCTTTTCTTGGATAGCACCTTGGAGCTCTGTGTGGTAGCCATCAGCTGAGGCAATGCTATCGTTCAAACTCTGAACTTTCACATTGATCCGCTCCATCTCCACGCTAGCAAATTCACTGGCCTTGCGATGAGTGGCCATCAGACAATGAAATTCAATCTCAACAATACTGTCAAGATTAACCGTACGAAGTTCCTGTAACTCTCAGCAACAGGATTCAGCCTTGTCAATCGCCGCCCTAAAGGGTTCAGTGCGAACGGAACCGGCAACCGACGTCAAAACACCCAACTGATCTCTCAACAGTTTAAGGGTGCGAGTAGATAACCCTCTCTGTGAATTCAAGGCGGCAGCAATGCTCTGGTTGAATAGACTCACCAGACTATCCGACAAAATCTTTATCTCCATCTCGAGTAAGTCATCAAGATCAGGAGATTGGGGAACCTCCACGTGACTTGACGGACCCGCTCCTATAGAGACCACCATTGCATCCATGGTAGTCGGGGAGATAGTCGGCAAGATCTGTAACTGCTCATTGCCTGACAGGAGGAATGGCGCAAGTGTAACCAGGATGCTTGAAACATCCACTGTAGATGGTGTCATAGACGTTGATACAATCGATGGAATAGTGGCCCTCACAATCATCGCCGTAGTCATTGGCACGTCCATAGGCACAACGTCAATATCCGTGGATGAGACTTCCGGCTCGTTAAGAATAGTTGTAGCCATGCTCGGACCTTCCGCAGCCATGCTCGGACCTTCATCGGATCGAGGCTCAGGACTTGGTGGCACCACCCTTCCAGCTCCTGCCAACATGGGAGAGATGGTAGTGTCATCGTCATCATCGGAAGACCCATGGATGATCAGTCTTCATCGCACTCATGAAATAGGGGCTGGTTTAGGATCTTCGACCGTATCAACGGCAGGTGCTAACTCCAAAGCACCAGAAGCGCCTTCAAAGTCAACCACGGGCTCAAAAGGACCGCTTGCGGGAAAGGATGTGAACGCTGCTTCGCCCGCGGCTCTGAAATCGGGTTCATCATCTGTTAAGTAGATAGAACGTCAGTTCCAGCAAAAAAGGGACAACTACAAGGAACTGATTAAGATTACCTGGCATGTACGAAGAGCCGCCGATGTCGCCGATATAGCCTGCATCATCAGGTTCAGTCAAATAGGCATCAGTGTCATCATGCACATAATCCACTTGCTCCTCATCATCGTCAACGGGAATAGTTTCTTTACCTACACACAAGAAGTGCATCAGTTACAAGCACTTCAAAGTAAGGATCATGAACATGTAAACAGAAATCACTTGGAGAGCCAATCCTAGGTTCTTATACTGGAACTGTAGGAGACCTCTCTCTGACTCTGAAAGAACCTCTAGGCACGGGCTCAGGCTCAGAAGAGGTCAAACATTGTTTCTTAGAAGATGGTGGAAGAGGGGGAGCATGTAGCAGCCTCTTTCCCTTACTTCGTTCCCAACCAGATGCTTCTTGATGAACCATAGGCTCAGTCGGCTCACGGATATTGATAGCAACTTGCCTTTGAGGAGCAGGTTGCTCGCCTGGCATTTCCCAAACCTCATCTGGTACACCTTCCGCTAGAAATTCTCAGAGTCCAGGAGCCCTACTTTTCAGACCCTTCTTGGAGAGTTCCTTGTATCTCCGGGTGATCCAGTATAACCCAGTCTTGTTCACTTGGAAGTCGGGGTGAGGAACACTCACTTTGCTGTACCACTTGCAGAACCCCAACGTCATATAACAATTGGGCACGTGGTGAGGAAGCGAGAATCTTGCCCCTGTAACCCCTATGGCAAAGTGGTACCAAGCTCGAGCCCCATCAACCAAACTTCCTGTCCGTAGCAATCCTGGACTTGGGTTCCCAATGTACAACTAATCAAAGCCGAACTGGCAAGCGAATCGGCACGGCAAGTAAGGATCGATGTAGCATTCCGTCCCATTCAACCTAGTAATAAGATGACCTAACCGAATGTTCACCAACCAGTTGAAGCACCCACTAGGTAAGCACATGAAACGCTCACTGTTCATATTGTCTTCAAATTCATCCCCGGGGTTCACACCATCAATTGAGGGAAACAGCAGTAAAGATGATAATGATCCTTGTTCTGAAGAATCCTACGGATCCCAGCAAGGTACTTCACCATCCATTTCGAGCATTCATACCTTTAAAGCAAGGCGACATTCCCTCCACCAGGTGTAGCCGCCGACATTAGCGGAGAATAGTGTTGAGTAAACCATATTACTAAGTACATATATGGTAACACCACCCTAGGGTTGGGCACTTGATTCCTTGCACAACGTTCCTCCTGCTTCAAGTATTCGGTGGCCAATTCTCTTAGGCCATGATGGACACAACTCACCATTGCCGGTAGAAGAGCTAAGTGATACCGACAGGCTAACAACACAGCAGGGTACAACACCGTGATGGAAATGCGATCTTTTGGCTGAGGAGGTACGACGCAACCCTTCAGCCAAATTGAGAAGAACCCCGTGAGCAAGGTCAACTCAGATATTAGCTCCTTGGCTTGGTGATAAAAGCTCTCAAACTGATCACCGGCACAAAATCCGCACATGTCTAATTCTGCCGTATGCAACACGAAGCCATCTTTAAAGATTCGAGTTTCGACCTCAGTGTCTGTGGCTGGTGAGACCGAACTCACATTTTCCCTCTTGCTTACATTGGGAAACAAATATTCAGCCCAGGGAACGCGAGGAACAGTAGAATCATGTCCAGCAATCAAGAGGGTCTATTGACAAATGAGGAAATGGCAAACCAGTTTCCTAAATGCCTCCACAACATGGGCAACATGCGAGAGAGTCTTCAACTCCTCATTGGTTGGAAAGAACTCCTCATATGGACGATCCCCCATAGGCAAACGAGACACCTCAAACATCTCGTGCAAAGCGATCCCGATCTCCCCCGCCGGGGTGAAGAAGGTGTTGCTATCAGCATTGTACAGTTCTAGAATACTGTACAATATGGGTGGGCAAATCTCAACACCATATTTTGAAGCTCTCACCATGGCGTAGGGCCCCATTCTTCGTAATCTGTCCTCGAAGGTGATGAGAGCAAAGTCCACTAAACGGGCCCACCATTGGGTATCAGTCGACTTGATCCAACCTGGGAATCTGGCATCCCCATCAGGATACTGAGCATCACCCTTGACAAGCTCATTCCTAAAGGTGTTTGGTACAACATCAACTTCATTGACCGGTGCGTCCTCATGCAAAAAGCGTGGGCGCAACCTCGTGATGTTAATGCCGAAGAGCCCTTCTTGACGGAAGCCACCTCCATGCTTGAGAGAACCTATTTTGACGCTATCCTATCTATTGGTGAGATTATAGTGCATAACGCGAGGTACAGCAAGGCGTTGCAAGAACAAGAAGGAAACGTGACGCTCTATCACTGGCAAGGAGAATGGACGATCTCCTTGGGTATAATACCAGTATTCCTCCCCCAAGTGGAAAAGGGAATTGCCACCAGGAGTACTGTTCCTGAAAAGAAAATGCGGCTTCACTAATGCATCCTCATTAGGAACAGTGAACTTGGCATCGGTGATTATCTCCCGTAGAGTTCTGTAGCTGCCTGCACAAATAGTCTCGATTCTCGCTTGGCTACTACGTTCGAGGAACAGGGGGACATCTCTGTTAAAAGCATATGCTACTTCAGGGTCACGGGTCCCGCCATGACCATAATGATTCCGATGATCTACAGGAGCCCCTAAATAAGCAACTGCATGAGAATAACAGACAATGAATGAGTTAGCAGATAAAGATCAAATCGAACTATCATACTCAAGAACGAAGGTGAGGCCCGCTCACAAGTAAAAAAACCATCTATATCAGCTAAGTGTAGATGAGATGGAATGAAGCTCAACCAAAATGGCGAACTTCACTCACATGTTCAAGTCGGCGAACTTCATCCAACTGAATCAGGCAAATCTCGCTCGAGTGAAGGTCATCCGAATTGGCGAACATCGCTCAGGCGAAGATCACTCAAAACAGAGTAACGAACTCCGCCCAAAATGAAGTCCGCTGCAGAAGCCCAAAAGGCTAACAACAACGAGCTCTGCTTGAGAAGCGAAACTTGCCATATTGAGCGCCATTAATGGCTGCTAATAAAGCTTTGTTGTTGGTGACAAAAGCTCATCAGAAAGATCATGGTTGGTTGTAAAGATCTCGCCTTTAACGGCGGATCAAGTTCCAAATGCCTTGAGGCATTGTTAAAGCCCAAGGGGCTGAGATTTAGGCTGATCAGAATATCACCATTGATGGGTTCGAAGCTTACCCACTGCCATGTCCAACTGCGCCGGCGCCTCTTCGGCTCTCGGCCGATGAGTTCCTCGTGCGGAGCCTCTTCCCCTAGAGATAGCTCGACGAGAAGCCATTGATAAGAACTTTGGTGACTTTGAGAAAACTAAGGTCTGGAAATAAAAAGTGGAGAGTTTTTGAAATCAAAGTGTAGACGGTTAAATAATACTCTCTCTTGGACCAATGCTCAGTCCGAGTTCAGGAAGAGAACACCCATGGGCAAAACACATCAGGGAGGCTCAAGCATCAACATATGGTAGGCTACAGCGAATTTCACTTGGATCACATGTGAACATGACTGCATCCGAGCTAAAGAGGACCTGAATCCGAGACAATCCTCATGTCGACCAAGTCAAAGTGAAGCTTCTAGCGAGGCTCGCCCAAAACGAGCTTTGCCCAAATAGTCCACATGGGCCACATAGCGAAGTTTGCCGAAGCCATAGCGAAGTTCTTGCCGAAGCCTTAGCGAAGTTAGCCAAAGCCGCAGTGAAGCTCACCAAAGATGTAGCGAAGCTCACCCAAGTAGCAGCGAGCTTCGCCTAATAGCCCACGTAAGCCGTGTCATCCATTCTAGCGAAGTTCGCTGATGGTCGTTATTGGCGAACCTCGCTGTGGCCATTATTGGCGAACCTCGCCCATGGCCGTTATTAGGGAACCTCGCGCATGACCGTTATAGGCTACTTTTAAGGAAGCGGTAAATGATCACTAACTCACCCATTTAAGGAGAGTTAATGACCACTAACTCACCTATTTAAAGGGGAGTTAATGACCACTAACTCCCTCATTTAAGGGGAGTTAAAGCCCACTAACTCACTCCATAATGCTCCTAAGCCTATAAATAGGCATGATCAACATGAAGCAAAGGAGGAGGGCACAAGGCAGAGAGGCGGAGGAAAGGTCTTTGTCATTGAGGAGAGAGAGAGAGAGAGAGAGAGAGAGGCTAAGCAAAAAGCCCATCTCTCCTCCATTCTCATTGATCTTCATAGATCATTATCATCGGCTAATCATTTGGCCCAATCAACGATCCTTCTCAGAAAGGATTCGTTCTCGTCAGCTAGTCATCTAGCTTAATCAACAGTTCTTGTGAGAAAGGATCTGTTAATATCTCTTCATCCAGAGAAGACTTATCTTCCAAGAGATTAGAGATCATTAATCAAGCAAAAGTGTCAAGAGAAGACTGAGCTATCTTCCAAATCACTGAGCTTGCATCCACAGCAAAAGACCCATCATCTTAGTCGGACCGTTAACGGAGTACAAGATCGACGCTCCACCGGCACACAGATAAGAACCCCCAGGAAAAAATAAATTTTCCTTTGTTTCAATTATAATTTTTTTAATTGTAATCTGAGCTAATTGCAATACGAAAAGAACCCGAAACAGGATGGCGACTCCACTGGGGACTTCCTTCTCCTCCGATGAGAAGATTGTGTCGCAGTCCGACACTAAGGTCTTGCGGTCTTTTGCTCAATCGCTGGTCATTAAATTTGACCAAGCGAAGTTCAAGGAATTCACCTCCTCCTACTAATTATCCATGGCCACCGCCAGAAGCTACCATAGGATGTGCCGCAACATGACAATAGGGTCAAATTTGACCCTCACACATGTCAATGCGAACTTCGCCAAAGACAACTTGAGCTTTGCTATGAACTTCGCCCAAAGTGGAGCAGTGTCGTCCCTCACCACAAATGAGAGCCAAGACGATCACACATCTTCTGATTTTGGACATAAGCCCATAACACCTTTGGGGGTTTACTTTAAGGCATCTCGCGATGCTCGTTACACCTCGTTGATAGAAGCAAAGAATGAGGGTAATCCCTCATTTAAGATTCCACAAGGGAAAAGCATCATATGTGGTGATTTTCTCTCTCTAAAGAGGACACAGCAATTCCAATATTGTATGACCCAAAGGAAAATTGTCACGGTAGTCAGCAAGGCGAGCCTCGCCGAAGATTGCCCCAGTCTTGCCAAAGACAGAACAAACTTCTCCCCGAACAAGGTGAGCTTCGCTAAAGACAGCCCCAACTTCACTAGAGGCAGAGCGAACTTCACCCAGAGTGAAGACAACCCCAGCTTCGTCCAAAACAAAGCGAACCACACCAGAAGTAGCATCAGTATCACTGGAGGCAAAATGAGCTTTGTCCCTAGCAAGGTCTTAGCAACCCTTACCCAGAGCGAAGGTCAGGACTCTCAAACGTCCCTCAAATTTGGACGTAAGTCAACAACCTCTCTGGGGGTTCTCTTCAAAGCGTCTCGCGATGCTCATCATGCTTCCTTAAAGGTTGACAAGCAGCGACAGCAATCTCGCAAGGACAAGGCTACTTTCCAAGACTTCACGGTTAAATGACCAGTGTAAACCGAGAAGATGGTGATAGCATGTCAGATCCAGATTATTCTCCTGGCATTAGAAGTATACTTCCAGAGGCTGATGACGTCTATTGCCGCACTCGAGAGAGACATGGGGTAGCTATCCCCATTAAGTACTCTGTTTTGAGGTTGCATGTTCAACAAACTCCTTCACAGGCTGATCATCCGTTTGCTAGCAGTGCTAACTCAGCCATAGCGTCAAACACAACTCCTAACTCAAGTCATGAGCAAGAGTGGACTGCCAACATGGCAGACAGAGAGGTCATCAATGATCTTAGTCGCCGATTTGAGGCCCAAAAGAAGGCATCCAACGAGCGCTTGGAGCGACATGAAAATCTACTTCAACAACTGCTGCTTACTTATCAGCCCCCTGTGAGCACTTTAAAAGGGAAGCGGCCAAGTGACATTTCCCCTGAGAAGGAGTCACCGTACCAACAAGATGTTTTCTCCTCTCGATCGGAGTCTGAAACATCCAATGCACTAAAGATGAGTCATAAATTGAAAATGCTCAAAAGCCTCCAAAACCAGCTCAATGCTCTTACGTAGAGGATCGAGCTAAGGAAGGTTGGGATCACTCGACCTCATCCGATTGAATGGGACTCCATTCCCTATCCGATGAAGTTTAAGCCACCAACGTTACACACGTTCAATGGTAAAGGTTCCCTGAATGATGCCGTCAAGACGTGACTTTTTATTGGCACCCTTTAGGTGGTAGCCTTTGACTGGTTCCAGAATCTGGCTGAAGGATCAATCAAATCTTGGGTTGACTTAGAATCACAGTTCTTATCCTAATTTCACGAGGATCAATCTGATGTAACAATAGCCAGGCTCCTTTCAGAGACACAAAGTGAAGATGACTCGGTCAGAGACTACATCGAGCAGTGTTCGCGGGGAAAGTCGGAACCTTGATTTTCATTATCGATGAACTCATTACACCTTTATGGGTTTACAAATGAATCCAAAAATAAAAAGATCACCTTTTTATAAGGCTGATTACAATGAGAATCACATAAAGATTACAACTTTTCTCCTAAACAAACGCGGGATCCGTTTATCGGCTCCTCGCTTGTGTGGGATCTTTGCTTGTGCCGGGGACTATGTTGCGTCCGTGGACCGCCGCGTGATTGTGATTCGGTGTTAGATCTACACGATCGAAGGGATTATCTCATGAAGGAAATAATCACCTAAGTAAGTGAAATCGACCAAGCGAGATCACTACTCTTGTCGAGATCAAAACAAGGTTTAATCTCGAGGGAACGCGTGTAGATCTGGTCCGGGATCTCTCGAACTCCTTCGCTTTATGCTTGCAAGCTCGCCGAGATCGTCGGATTGAAGTGTTGATAGCCTCCCCTCTTTTTGCAAAATATCAGATCTGGATCCGGCAGAGTCTCCTCTTCTTTTCAAAATTCCGGATCTCAAAAATGAACCCCCACCTCCCCTATTTATAGGATTCAAAGCGGATAACGGGTCAAAACGGTGCGAAAAGGCCCGCCTAGCCACCTCCTGGTGGCTCGGCTTTGGCCGAGCCAAGAGGTGGCTCGGTTTTGGCCGAGCCGCCCAAGCGGCTTGTTTTCCGGTCTTTTTCACCATTTTTCGGTGTTTTTTGAGTCCGATTCCGTTGATCCGATTCTGATTTGGTTCAGAGTTATCGGTTTTGTTGATTCAAAGCTTCACGGTTACGTTTATTCCATCGCTCTCACACGATTCGTCGCTTTTTTGACTTGTAAGCTTTGCCAATCCGCTTCATGCGTTTCGTCGACTGACTTTACTGACTTGGACGTTTTGTCGACTCGCTTTATGCGTTTCACTGACTCGCTTTATGCGTTTACGTCGCAGTCACTTATTGTTGCGTCGTCGACGGTTCGTCGTTATGTCGTCGGACGGCTCGCCGATCGTCAACTCCTCGTCACAAGCTATGTTCGGGGACTTATAGGCAATTTTCAACGCCTACAAGCGGTTTCGCAATTTAAGCTTACCTTGCCGAGACATGCCACTATTGATGTTGCTCCAAACATGTCGGCACAACTTTCTCAGCCGAGTGGAAGCCCACATGGGCGCTGTCAAGGCTAACTCGTGGAAAGATCTGATTGAGCAGGCGAAAATTGCTGAGAAATCCACTGAAAGATTCAATCAACATGATCCGTGGTCAAGCGACGAAGATGATGATAGTGAGACAAGACAATCCTCTGATGATGAAAACGAGATAGGACAATCCTCCTGATCGAAGCCTCCTGTGGCTATGGCAATGCTTCTTCAGCAATGCCAACCCAGCCTCCTACGGCAACGCTTCTTCAGCAACGCCAACATAACTTATCACGGCTATGGCAACGCTTCTTCAGCAATGCCAACCCAGCCTCCTACGACAACGCTTCTTCAGCAACGCCAACATAACTTATCACGGCTATGGCAACGCTTCTTCAGCAACGCCAACCTAGCCTCTTACGACTATGGCAACACTTCCCCAGCAATGACACCCTAGTTTGTCAACTTGTCGTGTCGGGTATGAGCCCTTAATTTCTTTGGTATGTCCAACAGTACAACCTCTGCCGAAGCAATTAGTCATCAAGTTCAACATCACACCTCTGACGATAGCCTTTACACCCTACATGACATCAGAAGTTAGCCCTCTGTGGGTACTCATGATGAAGCCAGAATCTCAGAGTTCTAGGCTTGTGAAATCATTATGTCCCTAAATTTTTCGAGCTCCACGAGGATATTTGCAAACAAGGTGTCCGAATCGAACATCGCCTCAGACCACCAACAACGCATCGCAATGGAGCCATGAAAGAGTTATTGTCACAGGTGTGGGGGTAGTGCTTTTCACTCCCCATGGCCACGTCATTCCTCGATCATATTCATTGACTGAGCCTTATTCCAATAACATGGCTGAGTATGACGTCCTCATAATTGGCCTACAACTCGCTCAAGACATGGGCGTCAAATATCTTGAAGCTCACGGTGACTCTAAGCTGATCGTGAATCAAATCAAAGGAGAATATGAGGTTTGCCACGAAGACCTCATACCTTACCAGAGAGTGGCAATAAAGCTCGCTCAATCATTCGAAGGCTTCTACATCAGCTACATAGCTTGCCTCGAGAATACCCATACAGATGCTCTGGCATCCCTTACGGCCACACTTGCTTTGCCGTCCCAGTCTACTAGGGGCATTACTGTGGCCAGCCATCACTTATGCTCCCCGGAGCATATTCTTGAAGCCAACGAAGTGCACATCATGCCAACTCACTTCGAAGGTAATGATTGGCGGTTCCCAATCATCGACTACGTCTTACACCGGATTCTACCAGATAATTCGAAGCAGGCAGTCTCCATTCAAAGAAGAGTTCCGTGCTTTTTCTATGATTCTGCCACGCAGACTTTGTACCGACGATCTTTCGATGGTATTTTGCTCCGATGCTTGTCACCAAGTTAAGCTTGAGAAGCATTAAAGGAAGCCCATGATGGTATATGTGGAGCTCATCAACCAGGTCCCAAACTTCAGGACCGGCTTCGTCGTCTAGGTTACTACTGGCCGACAATGATAGCAGATGCGGTAGCATATGCTAAACGATGTCATGCATGTCAAATCCATGCTGATTTCTTACATCAACCTCCGGAAGAATTGCATCTGACCGCCGCCTCATGTCCATTTGAAGCTTGGGGTATGGACATCATTGGGCCGATCAACCCGCCGTCTGCCAAAGGCCATCGATTCATTCCGCCATCACAGACATTTCTCCAAATGGGTCAAGTCGTTCTCGTGAGAAGTTAAAACATCTCAAGTGATCAGATTCTTGAGACATCACATGATATATCGATTCGGCATTCCTAGACGAATCATTCATGACAACAACCGCATTCATCACGACCGTTTTTAAATTTCGAACAAGTTCAGAATCCAAGACATGGCTTCTACGCCATACAACCCAGCTGCTAATGGTCTAGCTGAAGCTTTCAACAAAACCATTATCTGTGCTTTTGGGTCGTTACCTCCTAACCAACAATCCAATATTGAAGCCAATCAAGTTTTTTGGGATGCGGTACATAGGCAAGTGGCCATAAATGAACAAACTCACCTCAAAGCCCCCCTCCTCTATCCCTCCTTTCCATCCACAGGCACCAATCAGCACGGGTCTGAGGCACATATGCCTGGTCATGATCTTGTAGTTGCTCATGCAAACCCTGCCTCTGAGGGTTCCGACTCTGGTCCATCTATAGCGGCGGACTCTCAACCCAACTACCCCTCTGCGTCTGTCCATGAGACTCAATGCCCTGATAATGATCCTAAGTCGCACACTTATGACTCTGAGGGTGAGGAACACCCCTCTGAACCCTTACTCCTGCAAGGCCACAACACAGATGATATCATCTTCAAATTGCCTCAGAGTTCCAAAAGGAACAAAAGGCACCCTGATCAGCCTCTCAAAGTCCAACTCAGGGTCCGGAAAGACCCTAATCAAACTTCCCTATGATTGATATGAAAACAAGAGCATCGAACACATATGCCCATACTGGAAGTTCACATACATTTGGCAGCTCAAGTTACATTACCTGAGAGAGCTCCACATGTTCATTCAAAGGCTCTTGTGGAAAGACATGATGGGTTTTCGTATATGCGCCATAAATAGTGTGTCTGTGCTCGGCATCAACAACAGAGACGTAGCTCTTATTGTCAACGACACTCAGCTCTCCCACTGTTTTGTACCTTGGTCTTCCTTGGTTCTCCAATTTCGTCAGCTTTCCAAGTTTCGATTTTTGGCTTTCATGTGTTTCAGGAGCCTACATGTGGATAGCTCATATTTTATGTTTGGTGTATTGTGTATTAGAGTGTCATATTCCAATGTACTTTGGGGATTACTGTAGACTCTCAAAATTTTGTTACTGATAAGCCACAACCCACTAAGATATCGCCGAGCGAAGACGCAGTTCGAAGGCTTCTAAAGAAATAAAATAGAGTCACAAATACAAGGATTACAACTTGACGAGGTTCAACCAAGAGAATAACCTCATCAGAACAAACCAAGAGGTTTAACACCGCGGTTAAAGCTCAAAACGCGGAGCTCTCAACCGCGTCCAAGCTCAGGACGCGGGGCTCTCAGCCGCGTCCAAGCTCAAAACGCGGAGCTCTCAGCCGCGTCCAAGCTCAAAACGCTGAGCTCTCACCGCCCAAGCTCAAAACGCTGAGCTCTCACCGCCCAAGCTCAAAACGCTGAGCTCTCACCGCCCAAGCTCAAAACGCTGAGCTCTCACCGCCCAAGCTCAAAACGCTGAGCTCTCACCGCCCAAGCTCAAAACGCTGAGCTCTCACCGCCCAAGCTCAAAACGCTGAGCTCTCACCGCCCAAGCTCAAAACGCTGAGCTCTCACCGCCCAAGCTCAAAACGCTGAGCTCTCACCGCCCAAGCTCAAAACGCTGAGCTCTCACCGCCCAAGCTCAAAACGCTGAGCTCTCACCGCCCAAGCTCAAAACGCTGAGCTCTCACCGCCCAAGCTCAAAACGCTGAGCTCTCACCGCCCAAGCTCAAAACGCTGAGCTCTCACCGCCCAAGCTCAAAACGCTGAGCTCTCACCGCCCAAGCTCAAAACGCTGAGCTCTCACCGCCCAAGCTCAAAACGCTGAGCTCTCACCGCCCAAGCTCAAAACGCTGAGCTCTCACCGCCCAAGCTCAAAACGCTGAGCTCTCACCGCCCAAGCTCAAAACGCTGAGCTCTCACCGCCCAAGCTCAAAACGCTGAGCTCTCACCGCCCAAGCTCAAAACGCTGAGCTCTCACCGCCCAAGCTCAAAACGCTGAGCTCTCACCGCCCAAGCTCAAAACGCTGAGCTCTCACCGCCCAAGCTCAAAACGCTGAGCTCTCACCGCCCAAGCTCAAAACGCTGAGCTCTCACCGCCCAAGCTCAAAACGCTGAGCTCTCACCGCCCAAGCTCAAAACGCTGAGCTCTCACCGCCCAAGCTCAAAACGCTGAGCTCTCACCGCCCAAGCTCAAAACGCTGAGCTCTCACCGCCCAAGCTCAAAACGCTGAGCTCTCACCGCCCAAGCTCAAAACGCGGAGCTCTCACCGCCCAAGCTCAAAACGCTGAGCTCTCACCGCCCAAGCTCAAAACGCGGAGCTCTCACCGCCCAAGCTCAAAACGCTGAGCTCTCACCGCCCAAGCTCAAAACGCTGAGCTCTCACCGCCCAAGCTCAAAACGCTGAGCTCTCACCGCCCAAGCTCAAAACGCTGAGCTCTCACCGCCCAAGCTCAAAACGCTGAGCTCTCACCGCCCAAGCTCAAAACGCTGAGCTCTCACCGCCCAAGCTCAAAACGCTGAGCTCTCACCGCCCAAGCTCAAAACGCTGAGCTCTCACCGCCCAAGCTCAAAACGCTGAGCTCTCACCGCCCAAGCTCAAAACGCGGAGCTCTCACCGCCCAAGCTCAAAACGCGGAGCTCTCACCGCCCAAGCTCAAAACGCGGAGCTCTCACCGCCCAAGCTCAAAACGCTGAGCTCTCACCGCCCAAGCTCAAAACGCTGAGCTCTCACCGCCCAAGCTCAAAACGCTGAGCTCTCACCGCCCAAGCTCAAAACGCTGAGCTCTCACCGCCCAAGCTCAAAACGCTGAGCTCTCACCGCCCAAGCTCAAAACGCTGAGCTCTCACCGCCCAAGCTCAAAACGCTGAGCTCTCACCGCCCAAGCTCAAAACGCTGAGCTCTCACCGCCCAAGCTCAAAACGCTGAGCTCTCACCGCCCAAGCTCAAAACGCTGAGCTCTCACCGCCCAAGCTCAAAACGCTGAGCTCTCACCGCCCAAGCTCAAAACGCTGAGCTCTCACCGCCCAAGCTCAAAACGCTGAGCTCTCACCGCCCAAGCTCAAAACGCTGAGCTCTCACCGCCCAAGCTCAAAACGCGGAGCTCTCACCGCCCAAGCTCAAAACGCTGAGCTCTCACCGCCCAAGCTCAAAACGCTGAGCTCTCACCGCCCAAGCTCAAAACGCTGAGCTCTCACCGCCCAAGCTCAAAACGCTGAGCTCTCACCGCCCAAGCTCAAAACGCTGAGCTCTCACCGCCCAAGCTCAAAACGCTGAGCTCTCACCGCCCAAGCTCAAAACGCGGAGCTCTCACCGCCCAAGCTCAAAACGCTGAGCTCTCACCGCCCAAGCTCAAAACGCTGAGCTCTCACCGCCCAAGCTCAAAACGCTGAGCTCTCACCGCCCAAGCTCAAAACGCTGAGCTCTCACCGCCCAAGCTCAAAACGCGGAGCTCTCACCGCCCAAGCTCAAAACGCTGAGCTCTCACCGCCCAAGCTCAAAACGCTGAGCTCTCACCGCCCAAGCTCAAAACGCGGAGCTCTCACCGCCCAAGCTCAAAACGCTGAGCTCTCACCGCCCAAGCTCAAAACGCTGAGCTCTCACCGCCCAAGCTCAAAACGCGGAGCTCTCACCGCCCAAGCTCAAAACGCTGAGCTCTCACCGCCCAAGCTCAAAACGCTGAGCTCTCACCGCCCAAGCTCAAAACGCTGAGCTCTCACCGCCCAAGCTCAAAACGCTGAGAGGATTGAACGGGATCAAGAGAGCTAATTGTGTGGAAGGAGATTGGAGAGTTGAGCACTTGAGGAGTGAATCGATTTGAGAGAGAGTTTGAGCTGTTTTAACATCAGCTTTTCTTCAATTTGGCTTGGTTTTCAAACTCGCAGAGTTACAAAACCCGCTTCTTCGGGTTATCAAACTTCGCGAGAGTTAGAAACTTGCTTTATGAAGTTCTTAAACTTGCTTTGCAAGTCCTTTTCAACGTGATTCCACGAGCAACGACGGTCGGATCGCCCACGGATACAAGGCTCAAGCTCCTATCGCCACCGTGAAGAACCCAGCTTTAAACAAAGGAAGGATCTCCGCTGACCCTTCCTTCTTTGTAAATTGGGCAACCGATCGAGGAATTTGTAATTTCTTTCTATCTAAGTCAGTTAGAGAGGAGATTGCATTTGAGAGAGTTGTACTTATTCTTTCTTTAAAGTCAATTAGAAAGGATAACATTTGTTTTACAGCCTTTAATTTTCCTCAACAAAAGATGGCGACTACTGGGACTAGCTTCACAGATGAAGAAGTGGTGGCTAACCGACGCCTCATTGGGACGACAAAGGGAAACTCTCACGTAGAGTTTGACCAAGCCAAATCTGAAGAGTTGCTCTCTTAGGATCCCTTAGCCCTAAGGCTATGCGAAGTCCGCAAAGTCTCTAGGGAGATCAAGACACCGGATCACCGGTCACCTAAGGGAGATTTTGCCGAGAATCGATGGTTCTCGCAAGATTTCCTTTAAGGGTAAAAGACCGCTTCGACGGAGCAGATGGAAGATCCTACCGAGCCTACACGACGAAAGTGTCGTCACAAGAGGCCTAGCGTGGCATCGAACCAAGTTGACGAAATGTGGATGCCACAAAAGCCCTAAGACAAAGCTAAGAAGAACGCCGCCGTCAGAAGAGAAGATCCCTTCAGAGAGCACAACTCCGAAAATCGATCCTCAAGACAACGCGACTTTGAGCTTCGCCTCGCTGCAGCCAGCTCGCTGAAGACGAGCCTCGGCGCTGCCGCCAAACAAAACGCGAAGTCCCAAGACCGCTTTCAAACAAAACGCGAGTCCCAAGACCGCTTTCAAACAAAACGCGAAGTCCCAAGACCGCTTTCAAACAAAACGCGAAGTCCCAAGACCGCTTTCAAACAAAACGCGAAGTCCCAAGACCGCTTTCAAACAAAACGCGAGTCCCAAGACCGCTTTCAAACAAAACGCGAGTCCCAAGACCGCTTTCAAACAAAACGCGAAGTCCCAAGACCGCTTTCAAACAAAACGCGAGTCCCAAGACCGCTTTCAAACAAAACGCGAGTCCCAAGACCGCTTTCAAACAAAACGCGAAGTCCCAAGACCGCTTTCAAACAAAACGCGAGTCCCAAGACCGCTTTCAAACAAAACGCGAGTCCCAAGACCGCTTTCAAACAAAACGCGAAGTCCCAAGACCGCTTTCAAACAAAACGCGAAGTCCCAAGACCGCTTTCAAACAAAACGCGAGTCCCAAGACCGCTTTCAAACAAAACGCGAGTCCCAAGACCGCTTTCAAACAAAACGCGAGTCCCAAGACCGCTTTCAAACAAAACGCGAGTCCCAAGACCGCTTTCAAACAAAACGCGAGTCCCAAGACCGCTTTCAAACAAAACGCGAGTCCCAAGACCGCTTTCAAACAAAACGCGAGTCCCAAGACCGCTTTCAAACAAAACGCGAGTCCCAAGACCGCTTTCAAACAAAACGCGAGTCCCAAGACCGCTTTCAAACAAAACGCGAGTCCCAAGACCGCTTTCAAACAAAACGCGAGTCCCAAGACCGCTTTCAAACAAAACGCGAAGTCCCAAGACCGCTTTCAAACAAAACGCGAGTCCCAAGACCGCTTTCAAACAAAACGCGAGTCCCAAGACCGCTTTCAAACAAAACGCGAGTCCCAAGACCGCTTTCAAACAAAACGCGAGTCCCAAGACCGCTTTCAAACAAAACGCGAGTCCCAAGACCGCTTTCAAACAAAACGCGAAGTCCCAAGACCGCTTTCAAACAAAACGCGAGTCCCAAGACCGCTTTCAAACAAAACGCGAAGTCCCAAGACCGCTTTCAAACAAAACGCGAGTCCCAAGACCGCTTTCAAACAAAACGCGAGTCCCAAGACCGCTTTCAAACAAAACGCGAGTCCCAAGACCGCTTTCAAACAAAACGCGAGTCCCAAGACCGCTTTCAAACAAAACGCGAGTCCCAAGACCGCTTTCAAACAAAACGCGAAGTCCCAAGACCGCTTTCAAACAAAACGCGAGTCCCAAGACCGCTTTCAAACAAAACGCGAGTCCCAAGACCGCTTTCAAACAAAACGCGAAGTCCCAAGACCGCTTTCAAACAAAACGCGAGTCCCAAGACCGCTTTCAAACAAAACGCGAGTCCCAAGACCGCTTTCAAACAAAACGCGAAGTCCCAAGACCGCTTTCAAACAAAACGCGAGTCCCAAGACCGCTTTCAAACAAAACGCGAGTCCCAAGACCGCTTTCAAACAAAACGCGAGTCCCAAGACCGCTTTCAAACAAAACGCGAGTCCCAAGACCGCTTTCAAACAAAACGCGAGTCCCAAGACCGCTTTCAAACAAAACGCGAGTCCCAAGACCGCTTTCAAACAAAACGCGAGTCCCAAGACCGCTTTCAAACAAAACGCGAGTCCCAAGACCGCTTTCAAACAAAACGCGAGTCCCAAGACCGCTTTCAAACAAAACGCGAGTCCCAAGACCGCTTTCAAACAAAACGCGAGTCCCAAGACCGCTTTCAAACAAAACGCGAAGTCCCAAGACCGCTTTCAAACAAAACGCGAGTCCCAAGACCGCTTTCAAACAAAACGCGAGTCCCAAGACCGCTTTCAAACAAAACGCGAGTCCCAAGACCGCTTTCAAACAAAACGCGAGTCCCAAGACCGCTTTCAAACAAAACGCGAGTCCCAAGACCGCTTTCAAACAAAACGCGAGTCCCAAGACCGCTTTCAAACAAAACGCGAGTCCCAAGACCGCTTTCAAACAAAACGCGAAGTCCCAAGACCGCTTTCAAACAAAACGCGAGTCCCAAGACCGCTTTCAAACAAAACGCGAGTCCCAAGACCGCTTTCAAACAAAACGCGAAGTCCCAAGACCGCTTTCAAACAAAACGCGAGTCCCAAGACCGCTTTCAAACAAAACGCGAGTCCCAAGACCGCTTTCAAACAAAACGCGAGTCCCAAGACCGCTTTCAAACAAAACGCGAGTCCCAAGACCGCTTTCAAACAAAACGCGAGTCCCAAGACCGCTTTCAAACAAAACGCGAGTCCCAAGACCGCTTTCAAACAAAACGCGAGTCCCAAGACCGCTTTCAAACAAAACGCGAAGTCCCAAGACCGCTTTCAAACAAAACGCGAGTCCCAAGACCGCTTTCAAACAAAACGCGAGTCCCAAGACCGCTTTCAAACAAAACGCGAGTCCCAAGACCGCTTTCAAACAAAACGCGAGTCCCAAGACCGCTTTCAAACAAAACGCGAGTCCCAAGACCGCTTTCAAACAAAACGCGAGTCCCAAGACCGCTTTCAAACAAAACGCGAGTCCCAAGACCGCTTTCAAACAAAACGCGAGTCCCAAGACCGCTTTCAAACAAAACGCGAGTCCCAAGACCGCTTTCAAACAAAACGCGAGTCCCAAGACCGCTTTCAAACAAAACGCGAGTCCCAAGACCGCTTTCAAACAAAACGCGAGTCCCAAGACCGCTTTCAAACAAAACGCGAAGTCCCAAGACCGCTTTCAAACAAAACGCGAAGTCCCAAGACCGCTTTCAAACAAAACGCGAGTCCCAAGACCGCTTTCAAACAAAACGCGAGTCCCAAGACCGCTTTCAAACAAAACGCGAGTCCCAAGACCGCTTTCAAACAAAACGCGAGTCCCAAGACCGCTTTCAAACAAAACGCGAGTCCCAAGACCGCTTTCAAACAAAACGCGAGTCCCAAGACCGCTTTCAAACAAAACGCGAGTCCCAAGACCGCTTTCAAACAAAACGCGAAGTCCCAAGACCGCTTTCAAACAAAACGCGAGTCCCAAGACCGCTTTCAAACAAAACGCGAAGTCCCAAGACCGCTAAAGAAAGGTCAATCCGCAGCGTAAGGGAAAGATGGTTGAAACCTCCGATCAAGAAACTCACCAGATAGATTCTTCATCCCAAGGGGAGAAAGGGGCGAACGAATCAAATCTTCAATCACCAAAATGGATGAATTGCTCGCCTTAACGCTATCGCTAATAGGAGTGAGCTCCAAGACGAGGGGTTGTGAGGCCATATCCCGCGGAGTGGGATGCGCGACCTTACCCTCCAAAGTTTAAGGCCCCGCTCGCAAGCCTTCGATGGCACAGTTCGCCGAATCAAGACGCCTATTACTTCAAGTCACGATCGGCGATGTAATTTTGAACGATGCTATTTTGAGCCGTTTATTTATTGGCACTCTCAAGGAGTCGCCTTTGAATGGTTCATGAAACCGTCACGGATCTATTCGAAGTGGGTAGATTTGGAAAGGCTATTTCTAGCTAGGTTCTTCAAGATGACACTGGCATCCGGCCCCTACCCTCCTCGCCACTAAACAAAAGCCGTGGGAACCGATAAAGGCTTTTGTGGAAAGGTTCCGAGTGTGGCATTGCGATGCCCAACAGGATGATACAAACTACTTTGGTGGAAACCTCGTCAAGATAACCCGCACTCTCTTGGCTCGATGGGGTTACAGAGTGTCGCTCCTCGAAGCAATTAGTGTCCCAAGGGGAACAGCGGAAGATATTGTCGCTAATCAAAGCCGGAAGCGTAATGACAAGAATGCTCGCCACGGGTCAAGACAATGCCCCTCGGTCAAGGAGGAAAGATATTCATGCTGCTGACACTAGTGTTCGATCTCCACCAGCAAAGCCAGGCAAGCCATCGAGTCAGCCAAGACCGCCTAAGCAATATTCTTTCAAAGAAGAACATGTCGATACTCTATTCCAGCTGCTTCGGAAGAACAACAAGTTGAAGCTCCCAGAAGCGAAGAGGCCTGAGGAAGCAGGGAAGGTGGATGATCCCAATTATTGTCGATATCACAGAATGTTGGGACACCCGACAAAGAAGTGCTACATTTTTAAAGATATTCTACAAGCACTGGTTGATGCCGAGGTACTCAAGCTGAAACCGGAGCAGAAGACCGTGTCTACTAATATGACATCGGTTCAATTCGAGACTTCCTCACCAGAAACTCCTAATGGAGTTATCCCCATTCCAAAAGGAGAACTACGTTTGAGAAATACCGATCAACATGGTCAAGAAGGTAAAGGTCTCGTACCCCTTACTATTTCAAGTGGAGAAGTAATGTGGGTCCATCCTGACCTCGTCAAAGATCAAGAATGGGTGGAGACATCGCCAAAGAAGAAGAAGAATAAGGCTAAAGCTTCCAACATGATTAGTCCATCCATAAATAAAGATGATACTTATTTGGTCCCTCTCACCCACTCGTAGAAAGAGGAGACTATTTTGGTCGCCGACGAAGTGGACCCGTGAGCGTGCACGAGGTCGTTTACGCCGATCGAAGTGGACCCGTGAGCGTGCACGAGGTCGTGGAAGACGATTTGAAAAAGTATGATCAAATTGCCCAGAATCCGTGGAGCGTAATCGAGGAGACGGGTGTTCATTCCTAAAACCAACCGATAAGGGGAAGCCAAAGGAGGTTCGGTACAATAAAACCTTCTACAAGAAGCGTGAACATCGTGAAAACCATTCCACTTCGATGTTTTGGCATACCGGCTAACATTCCCGCCGAATCACCCTTTACGAAGCTCTTGAAGTTGTCTAAATCTACAAAAGAGGCTCTAGTTGAGGCTTTAAGGGATCTGAGAGAGCTTCATTACACAAGTTCTGTGGTCCCGAAGCTATGGATGAACTTTCTTGTGTCAAGTGCCTACACACAATGAAAGTTTGCCCCGCATATCATTCACACAAGAAGATATGCAAATCAATCACAAGCATGATAGGCCCTTGTACTACACGGGTACATGGGATCTTCGAGATCACCGTGTCCAAGTAGATCCGGTTCTCGCGACTCAAAGATAATGCCGCATGTGGTCATGCAAGTTCTCGGGAATCCCGCACGGGCTGAATTCCACTCGACAACTATCTTTGGCTTCAATGCCAACAAAGACACCCACCTTTGGGAAAAATTAAGCTCAAATGTCAAATTGGGGATCTCAAGTCAAAAGTAACTCGCTACATTATAGATGCCGACACATCCTACACCGCTATTAGGACGCCTTGGATTCATGCGAATCGGATTGTCCCATCAACCCTTCATCGTGATGAAATATGTCAATGAAGAGGGAGAAGTCAAAACCACGATGGTGAAAAGCATCCTTTCAAAGGGTAGAGAGTTATCACACCGACTTCGGTCTTTACCTCGGCCGAACTGAATCGCCAAAACCAGCCATCGACAGCGGCAATGAAGCGGATGCCGAACCCGAACCTGAAGAAGAATGTCCATGGGAATTGCATGTAATGGGCTCTGATAAGCTTAATAATGAGGAAGATGTACTGAGTGAAGGCGAGTGGTACATTAATGAAAATCTCAATTTAGCTTACTTGTCTGATGTTTCATCTGAAGAAATAGGTAATGGTACGGGATTGGAACCATGGCATGCGCTATATGGCGAGAGATCACTAGACTTGCCACTCAAAACGTCCCTCTCCACCTCCGGGAGGATAGAGGACGTGAGGAAGGCATTCTTTATGGTCCCGTCCAAAGAGAAAGATCAGAGACCAATTTATTTTGGTAAAGTGGATCCTGAAATTCTCAAACCAGAGAGTTCGTAAGAAAGCTAAGCGATTCCTCGCCATTATTACTTAACTTAATGCTCATAACATAATGAAGAACATGGGATACGATTTCAGTAGTCCAAAGGGGTTAAATTTCGGGAAAGGAAGGCGAACCCCGATCCGACATCTTGTCCCTGAAGGTAAAACCCAGGATTACTATCACAAGACCCGACGAGGTTTAGGATACTTATCAACACCTTCCACTTCAGAAGACGAAGCAGGACAATGCTCCGCGAAGGACCATTCATCTGGGACATCGCCATGGGATTCCGACGTGAGTGTAGGATCAATCTTCGCAAGCATGTCAGTGAACATGGTTTCAGTCAACCATCCAAGCGATGACGAAGATGACGATCGATTCGCATGATAATGACCCTTGGATTAAACGCCTTGATGTTCTGGGATATGTGCTTCGAAAGCAACGAGCCCAATCAAGATAAGGTGATCCAAATAAATATGGGGGATGAGACCAATCCCAAACCAATCTTCGTAAGCGAAAGCTTATCGCGAAATGAGAAAGAAGAACTAGTGTCCCTCGTCCGGGAGTATGTCGACGTCTTCGTCTGGAATTATGAAGACATGCCTGGTCTTGATACAGAGGTAGCCATGCATCGCCTCAATATCGACCAATGCTAAACCTCGCAACAAAGAACGCAGTTCCGGCCCGAGGTTATGGAGGCAATTGTAGTAGAAATTCAAAAGCTCATTGATGCGGGTTTCATCAGAGAAGAACAACACCCGGATTGGGTAGCCAATATTGTTGTTGTACCCAAGAAGAACGGAAAAATCCGGATTTACATCGATTTTCGTGGTTTGAACGCGGCATGTCCGAAAGATGAATTTCCACTCCCCATCACCGATGTCATGATTGATAACACATGTGGATATGAGAGAATGTCTTTCATGGACGGATTTTCAGGATATAATCAAATCAAAATGTATCCTGAAGACGCAAAGCATACGGCCTTTAGAACACCATTGGGGGTATTCTGCTATACCGTAATGCCATTTGGGTTGAAGAACGCTGGAGCAACTTACCAACGAGCGATGAATACTATTTTTCATCAACATCTACGTAAGAAGATCGAATGTTACGTAGATGACATTGTGGTAAAAAGTCGCAAGAAGGAAGACCACCTATCAGACTTGAAGACCATGTTCGACATCATGAGAACACATCAATCAAGATGAACCCCACAAAATCCTTCCTAGGGTGTCCAAAGGGTAAATTCCTCGATTCATAGTTACATCCCAAGGAATTTCGCCGATCCTCAAAAGGTGCGCTATCCAAGAAATGTCACCACCAAAGACCATTAAAGAGCTCGAGGCACGCAAGGTAGGTTAGCGACATCCAAGATTCATATCAAATCTTTCGGTCGGTGCCAACCTTTCTCCAAATTGATGAAGAAAGGGTTTCGCTCAGATGGGACTAAGGTTGCCAAAAGGCATTGAAGAAATCAAAACCTATCTCACGCAACCGCCACCGTGGGCCCCAAGATCGTGAAAACCCTTTTATATGTGAGAGCCATGGACCATTCACTTGGAGCCTTGCTAGCCGAGCGATGACCAAGGACATGAACAAGCAATTTATTACCTCACCAACCATGATGGGAGCCGAACACGATACGCCCAAAGGAAAAGGAATGCTTAGCCTTGATGTTTGCCATCCGTAAAACTCGACATTATCCGGTTGGGCAAACAATACATGTCATTTCGAGTAAATCCTCGAGAGTGCTCATGACTAAGCCCTCTTCATCAATTCCTTAGCCAAATGGGCGATACTTCTCTCACAATATGATATGAAGTTTATGCCCCGTATATTATGATGTGCCGTATGATTTCTTAGCAGAACATCCGGTCCCCGACTCTTCCAAACTATACGAAGATATACCAGATGAAATCACTGAAGCTTACATGACTCAAGGAGATACGAAGGTATGGAAGCTATTCTTTGATGGAGCCTCTAGAGCAAACCCTGATGGAGGAATTGCAGCCGGTGTGGGGGTTGTACTTGTTTCCCCGAATAGTCTCGTGATCCCAAGAGGATTTTCCTTGGCTGATCCATGCACTAATAATGTAGCAGAGTATAACGCTTTATTGCTAGGGATGCAGCTGGCCGAAGAAATCAACATCCAATATCTTGAGGCTTATGGTGATTCTCAGCTCATCGTGAATCAGGTCCGAGGAGAGTATGAAGTGCGCAATGAAGACTTAATCCCATATCACTCAGCGGTTCTAGAATTAGCACGAAAGTTCGAAGGCTTTTTCATAGAGTATATTCCACGAGCCCGGAATGCCTACGCAGATGCCCTGGCTTCGTTAGCCACATCACTAGCATTACCTCCAAAGGCCCAGACAATAATATTTGTCGCAGGGCGTGAATTGTACTTTCCTGAACTCATCACAAAAGGAGATCTAGAAGGACCAACAGAAGAGACTGTTTGTGAAACTTCCGTTGGGCTCGAACCAAGGGATTGGCGATTCCCTTATATAGACTACGTCCTGTATGGAATCCTACCGGATGATCCCAAAGAAGCGCCGCCATTAAACTAAGGCCCTTCGCTTTTATTATGATGCAACTTCGGACTTTGTATCGTAAGTCGATGACGGAATTCTACTCACGCTTTCCGAAAGGAGGCGAGAGAAGCCTTAAAAGAGGCCCACGACGAATGTGTGGAGCCCACCAACCCGGGAGCAAGTTGGGGATCGCCACGAGAATAGGTTATTATTGGCCAAAGATGTTTGAAGATGCCGGATTACGCTTAAATGATGTCATGCGTACAAATTCATGGTGATTTCGGCCCATCGTGCACCGTGAAATCTACACCCAACATCCTCTTCGTGGCCATTCAAATGTGGGAATGGATATTGTCGGCCTATCTCTCGCCAACGCCCAAAGGACATCGATTCATCTTAGCCAGAATCGACATTTTTCTAAATGGGCGGAAGTCGTTCGCTAAAAGAAGTTAAAACTTCAAGCGTGATCAAGTTCAATAAGCATCACGCCCTCTATCGCCATGCATCAGCGGATAGTCCATGATAACGGTGCGCATTCATTAGCTATGGATTCCGTAGATTTTGCAATAAGTTCAGATCCAAAGTGTTGCGTCGGCGGCATATTATCCCGGCCAATGGTCTAGCGGAAGCTTTCAACAAGACCATTGTGAAACTTCTAAAAGTTCGTCTCTAAAAGTCGACGTGATTGGGATGAGAAGTTGGGCAATTGTTTATGGGCTTATCGCACGACGGTGAGAACCCCAACAAAAGCTACTCCCTTTTCTTTGGTGTACGGATCAGAAGCCGTTCTACCATTGGAGATTCAAATTCTTCCTAAGAGTCGCCTCGCGAATCGAATGACGGATGAAGAGCAACATCAACTACGCCACAGAGCTAGAAATGTTAGACGACAAACGACTTCGAGCTCAACAACAAATCGAGCTATACCAAGCTCGGATTTCTAAAGCCTACAACAAGAAGGTTAAGGGAAGGATCTTCAAGAGAGGCGATCTTGTCTTAACAGTTCGCACACCTATGGTCATGACACATAAGACGAAAGGGAAATTCAATCCCAAATGGGAAGGACCTTTCGTAGTCGAGACTGTCTATTCTAACGGAGCTTATCGACTTATCGACTTGAAAGGTGACATTCTCATGATGCCAATTAACGGGAAGTTTCTCAAGAAATATTACCCGTATAGCGTAAGATCCCCGCCTTGTTCTTAACTAAGCTTAGGAGAAAGAACCGACGCTTTAGGCCGGGGTTGATTTATTGGAATGGACTTCATTCATTTCGAGTCTTGAACGATCATTTATGCTATGTTAACATTATACCTCTGGCATTTGTAATTGTTTTCATTATTATAAATCAAATATTGTGCGCAAAAGGAGAAACAAAAGTATCACTTCATTTTTTTTAAATAACAAAATAAAAGGTGATACAGATTTGATGCTAGAAAGATTCCGGGCCCGTCATGTGAATAACTGTAAGCCGTGACTTAAGCTCCGCAAGCTTTTGTTCATGCTCAGTGCGCACTCTCTCTGCAACTTCTTCCTGGAATTGAGTTTCAGTCGCCGCAACCTCCTTTTTCATAACCTCCAAGGTATTCACCTCTTGGCGAAGGTTATCAAGAATCTCAGCACCTCGGCGACGAAGACCCTCTGCGGCTTCTTGCTCCTGAGTCAATTGAGCCCTTTTCCGAGTTAACTCAGCCTCTAATTGGGCAATAGACTCCTGAATTGCAGCCACAGAAGTGACAGATTCGGTCAACTCGAGTTGGAATTGATCGTGCTGTCCCTGCAAGTTAGCAACCCACGCTTCTTTCGATAAACTCGCAAGGGTTTCGTTGAGATGTTTTCTCGGCTTGGCTAATGAGAGACTTGGTTATCTCCGCTTCTACGCCAACTCCGGAAAGCACTCGAAGGCCCGCAAGTCCGCCTCAAGCGAAACTCTTGCGGCACAATGTTGGAAATCCAAGGCCGTGATGACCGCTTAAGGTAGCCTGATGTTTCATTATATGAGGCTCAGACTTCAAAGGAGCCACGACCGCCCATAACAAAGTCACCGTGCACGCCAAGATCCTCGCAGCCGGTTTATATCGACTGCGATAGATATCACGCGGAATACGTAGTTTCACAATCACCATGTCCGATAATTGGGGAAGTACCCGTGGTGAAGGAATCGGTGTGACGAGCGATTTCCCTCTTCTTCTTCATGCAATGCAGGAGCGGATCTAATAGCTCCTTGCATAAGCTTCGGCTCTGGGCGAGAGGATGACCTCGTCGTTATTCGTTGACGAGCCCTCTTCTCATATTGAGCCGCTTTTCCGAGTGAAAACCCTTTTCCTCGCCGCTTCTCTGAAGGAGCTTCCACCTCCGGGGTATCCCGTTGAATTTGGCCAACTTTGAGTGCTTCCTGCTCGCAAATCAAATACTCGTCAATTCCTCTGAGGCGCGTCCTACCCGAATTTCTTTTCGATTTGTACACCTCCCTAATATCCTTCAAGCAGGAAGTGTATACGTCATATTCGGGGAGCTTCGAAACTTCACGATACCAGTCGCAAAACCCAAGAACGGTATGGCAGTTGGGAGTGGGAGAAGGTAGCACAATATCGACCGAGCCTCCACCATCCAGCTTATACCGTGCTCGAGCTCCTTCATACAAATTCCCAACGATAGCCAACTTGGGGTTAGGGTTCATAACATATAGTTGGTCATACCCAAATTGTCGAAAGCAAACCGCTAGGCAAGTAAGGCTCGATGATACACCGGCCACCCAAGCGAAGACCAAATACCGGGCACGATCGTGATAAGCCACCGTAAGATGCCCTCCCAAGAATGAGGTGAAGTTACCAGTGCCACATCCATGAAAATCAAGGCCGCCTTCTACTCCACCAAAATCGAGAACAAAGAAAAGACTCGTAATTATCCTCCCTCAATAAAATCCGCCGAGTGGGGACTATGTACCAATCGCCCTTGGCGGACCCAAGCCAGATAAAGGGAACGAAAAAGAGTTGGCATCGCTAACCCCGCCATTAATGAGGGCAAGGCATGACAAACCGTGCCACCAAATAGGAATACGGCGTGGCTAGGGAGTTTTCAATCTGCTACCTTCCTCGACCCAATTTTTCTCACATTCAAAATTAGAAGTCGGTTCGTAAGCCATATTGTATGCAACTTGCCATAGTTGAGAGGAGACTTATCGGCCTTCCATGAGCCAAAAGAATCATGGGTATACCACCGGATCGATGGACTCGATGGGTTTGGAGGGAACCACACAACGCTTCAACCGTGATCATCGTAAATCCAAACTAACAATGCCATATCGAGATAGGAGTCTCCGCTGGCAACGGAAGCTCTCAAATTTCGCACTGTGAGGAAAGATATCTTCCACAGGTTGACATACCGAGCGTTGGGGACTTTGGAGGAGCTCATCGGTCGACGAATCACCGCGATGCTTACTCAGAGATTTTGAAACAAATATTCAGCCCAAGATGCATGTTTAACAATCACCGATCGTAGTCCGCCTCTTGTACACGATATGGAAGTGACACATCACTTCCCGTAAGGTGGCATAGACATCCGGGTATTCCCTCATAAAATAGAAAGTTCAGCGGTGCTAGGAACAAATTCCTCATCTGGCAGTTCACCAAATGGTAAACCCGACATCGCATACATTTCCTGGAGAGCAAAGCCTAATTCCCCAACGGGAGTGAAAAAAGTACAAGTATCAGGGTTATACTTTTCCAAGATGGCAAAGAAACTGTAGGAGTTCTGGATGACACCGATACGCGTGGCTCTCACTGGAATCTCTAACCCGGATAAGGTGAGTGGCACTCGCAATTCATTGATAACAAAGTCCATCATACGGACCCACCATCCGTCGTCAGGAGAATACACCCATCCAGGAGTCCTAAATTCTTGAGCAACAAATTCGCCCTGGGCAGCAATGAATCGGCGAATAAAAGTACGGGCCGGAGTGGCCCTCTCTTGATTGAGACTTATGCTATGAAACTCGCCTGGTCTTAGGCCCATCACCTTATAGTCACTCCCCAAAGGATGAACCGCCTGGTGAGTTAGAACCCCAACAGGCACCCTATCCCTTTCCTCGACTAGATCCCAATCCAAACGCCTGCAGCAGGAGACGCTTTGAAAGTAAGAAAGCGGATACATCCGCTTCATGCTAGGAAGGAAAAAGAAGCGGTCGTTAGCTTGATGTAGCATCTTGGATTCCTCGCCGCAATCCATATTATCGTCTGCCTTGATACGATCTCCGAAGAAGAACACTGGCTTCTCGATTAAGTCATGGCTTTCTGACGCCCCGAAATTCATGTCTGTTATAATGGCCCTAAAGGTGGAAGGTTCACCGATGGATCATCATCGTTCTTTCCATACAATTGTCCCGGTCACGGAGCTCGGCGAAGACCTAAAGCCACATCGTGGTCCATCCAACCCAATAACCGGCGATATCTACGGAAAGCGCCTATCGTGAAAGAACCGCAGATAAGAGAAGATAAAAACGTCAGAAAGGAAAATTACAAGAGAGTCTAAGATGGCCCAAGATGAACATACAGGGATCATTTCGTTTAGCTATGAGACGCGAGATTCAACCCCGCATCTCAAGCAGAAAATGCCAAGGGCAGCCCCGCGTTTCAAGCAGAAAACGCTAAGGTCAGCCCCGCGTTTTAGCTATGAGACGCGAGGTTCAGCCACGCATTTCAAGCAGAAAATGCGGAGGACACCTACGCATTTCAACTACAGAAACGCGGAGATAACCCCCGCGTTCTAAAATTAAAACGCGAGAGTCAGTCCCGCGTCTCCATCGTCAACATCAACTCCGCGTTTGAAACGCAGAGTTCAATTTTGGGTTGGAACCCATCAAAACAAGTTCGAAACCCTAGTATACCTCGATGGGAGGGGGTTTGCGGCGGCGGCAGCGCCATCGAAACCGATGGGTCACTCGAGATCTCGGCCGGCGTTGGGCTTGGAGTCGTTTGAACGACGCACGTGATCTTATGAACAGTTTTCCTTGGAGCCATTGAAGAAATCTGGCTAACCGAAGATGGTGAAGAACTCAGGAAGAATTTCGGCAGCACGAAATCTATTGAAACCACGAAGGAGACGAAGAAAAAATTCGTGATTTTAACTCTTGGTAAAATTTCCTAGTTTTACCCAAGGAGTTTGTTTATACGAATATTAAAGAGAAGATCTCCATGTAAGATTCATCAACCACCTCAGTTAAGGCGGTTAAACACAACTACCTAGATAAGGCGGTTCAACTTTCCAAACGCGAGATCCACCTCCGCTTTATTCTAAACGCTGGCATCTCCGCTTATACCCTGCACGCGCAGGCTCACCGGGCGCTTAAAGCCGTAACGGCTTACCCACGCTGCTCAATTTCAAACGCTGATCCCAACTCGCTTTGAGTCTAACACTTAGCCGCTTAGACCTAGTAACTCCTTTGACAGAGTCTTCTTCTTTTGCTATTGAAGCCCAATCTCGCCCTAACGAGCTCCAAGCAACCAACTCATCAGTCCTCTTTAACAGGATGATAGGTTCTTAAATTGGCCTAAAACGTAACCAATCTATTAATCCTCATCAACAGGATGACGAATCCACAAATTTGATTAAACCACAATCAGCTTTTTTATCAACCCGGCTTAATAGGATAACAAAGCCCTAAAGCCTTGTTCACAACACATGCCCTAAAAAGCCTTGTTCACAACACAAGCCTAAAAAGCCTTGTTCACAACACAAGCCTAAAAAGCCTTGTTCACAACACAAGCCCTAAAGCCTTGTTCACAACACAAGCCCTAAAGCCTTGTTCACAACACAAGCCTAAAAAGCCTTGTTCACAATACAAGCCCTAAAGCCTTGTTCACAACACAAGCCCTAAAGCCTTGTTCACAACACAAGCCTAAAAAGCCTTGTTCACAATACAAGCCCTAAAGCCTTGTTCACAATACAAGCCCTAAAGCCTTGTTCACAACACAAGCCCTAAAAGCCTTGTTCACAACACAAGCCTAAAAGCCTTGTTCACAACACAAGCCCTAGGAGCCTTGTTCACAACACAAGCCCTAGGAGCCTTGTTCACATCATAAGCCCTAAGTCTAAGTAAAGGTAAGTGCATGAAGGCGTGCGGCCGGTCCATTCATGATAAGAGACAAAGTCTACGATTCAACATCGTAGCATTAAGCCTAAAAGAGTCTAATTCTTTTAGCACAACGTTACGCGTAACGGACTTAGACAATCCGCGACGCCAGCCCGATTCAAACGGTAATCGGTAAAGGCTCATCAAATCCGTTGTGGTGAGGGTTTGCCAAAATCCTATGAAGATTATGGTTGACATAAGAAATCATAATGAGAAGAGCAAATTTGTGTCACTTTTATTCAAACCTCTAAAAGATGATACAAAAGAGTGCTATTAAAAAAAAGAGGGGTGAAAAGCCTATGATCCCCTGTTGATGGACGCAAGTCGGGATTTGGCCTTAGCAACTTCCTCTTCATGAGCCGCCCGCACCATTGCTATGGCTTCGCCTCACCTCTTTATCCGTGCAGCAAAGAAGAACACCTCTTTTAATCTCCTCAAGAGCACGCAATTCCTCACGATAATCATTGTATGTTTCTACACTTTTACGGGTGAGGTCTTTCACATCAGCTTCCTCTTGAGCCAGCTTGGCTTTTTGCTGAACCAACTCCGCTTGGAGTTGAGCAATGGTTTCGCTGATAGTAACCGATTCGCGAGTAGCATGCATAATAGATGTCGTGGAGGTCAACTCATGTTGCCAATGATCCCACTGAGTTTTCAGGGATGCAACTTGTATTTCTTTCTCGCTCAAATTCTTCCGGACAGCTTCATATTGATGCATCGCTTGGGCAAAAATGTCAGCAAGGGTCGACTCAATCTGAGCCTCCAAATTGACATGATTCAATTCCTCAAAGCTTTTCAAGCTCTCCTCGGTGAGATATCTCGTTAGTGCAGTTGGATGCATTCGTGTCGCCAGATACCGATGTTATTCGATAATTCATAAGAATAGGCCCGAAGTCGCAAAGGTGCTTCTCCCAGCAACAATGATCTTCACGGCGTCCTGCATCTCAGATTCTAAATGACCGATGTATTTTTGAAGCAAATTAGGTACAACGGTCGACTCCATGGAAACTGCAGGAGACAATATCAGCTCATGTTGGGTCACGAGGCCCTGAGAAGGAGTCATAGGTGATGGTATTTGAGCGGAAGGGGAAGTACTAGCATCCTTCCCAGTCCTAAGAGAAATCCTAAGAGGGGTTGATCTTAACGGAGGAGAAATCGCGCCGGCCGAGACTGGAGCTCGACTGTGTGGGGTTGATGTTGGTACAGCCTCCCGAGCCACTACTACCTCAATCTCTTGGGCCATTGCGAACCTCCTCGATTTGCCCTTACCGCGAGCCTACGTAAATAATGATTGTCAAAAGAACACGATAAAACAGCCTATCAAGATTCAAAACAAACAATGCTCACCCGAGAGAAAATAACATAGAGCCGGGCGCTTTTCGAAGTGACGGCCGAGATCGCCGAAAAGTCCATCGCACTCTGCGGAATACCCATCTGACACCTCTTCCTCGTCATCTCACGAAGGATGGGGGAACTTCGTGGCTAGGCTTAGGAAATAGTCCAGCCAGGGCTAGGTCTTTCGCCCCAAGGTGCATAAGCACCAAGAAGCAGGAGATGAATATCTTGCAGTCTGAAGCTTGACCCTTTCATTTGGAGCCTCCTCTTGGTCACTTTGGGAGCAAAGATCGGGTCCGCCTGAATTATCATATCGAGAGCTTCAGCGGTTGGAATAGACTCGCGATCTTCACGGCGATTCGCCTCCACCTTCTTCCTCCAAAGATCGGTGAGAAAGAGAACCTCTTAAGGCTGGCCCAATTGAGCGAAGACCCGTTGGTGGGAAATCCCTACAACCGGCGACTCCTCGGGTTCTTCTTAGTCCACGGAAGTCTTGGAGGAGCAGCTCTAGCATCTTGCATTAGTTTGACCCCGCCAGAGCCGGAGGTTTTGTGGGTGATCAGGCACAGCCCGCTGGCCGGGCGGCTGCCTTTTTCGTGACATTACACTGCACTTTCCTCACGGGTTCACCTAGGGGGCCCAGAGGGCTCACCAGGTAGCTTCAGCCTCCCTCGACTCAGCCCCGGCTCACAAGCTAAATACTCTTCAAATCCTCTCACGCTGGTGTTTTAGAATGCTTCTTAGCCTCGTACATTTTACGATCTCCTTCAAACAAGGCGAGTTGATCTATATTGAGGATGCAGGAAGTGGATTGGTACGATTCGAGAAACCCATAGTCGTATAACTATTGAAGTCTTGTGAGGAAGTGTAAATTTGGCCCCAGCCCACCACCACTAATAATACCGTGCCCCGCACCTTCATATAAATTCCCGATGAGCGCCAGTTGGGGGTTAGGGTTTCCAACATATAGTTGATCGTACCCAAATTGTCGAGCGAAGCGGAAAGGTTGATAAGGCTCGATGTAACATTTCCCGCCTTGACGGAAGATTAGGTAGCGGGCGATATTGACCCGATAGCGAAAGACACCTCCATTCAATTGGGTGAAGGAGTTAGAGCCCTTAGTGTCTTGGTACATCTCCCCATATCCACCTCCTTCAAAATCAGGAAAACATCTGAAGATATGGTAGTTGAGATCCTTGGACAGAATTTGTCGGACCATGACCATGTACCAACCCTCCCATCGAGACGACCCTAACCGTTGAACCCACGGAACGAAGGAATCACCGCAAGCAAGAGCAGCAGACATCAAGGAGGGGCAATGCAAAACAAACCAGGCTACCAAATAGGTGTACGGTAAAGGCACGAGCGGGTTGGGAAGTTTGAGTCTTCTTCTCTCGGTGCCAAGCGCCTTGACACAGGTGAAATCATGACATAATTCCCTCAAGCCGCTCTGTAAACGGCATGTCATCGCAAAAAGAAGGTTGATTGGTCTTCCATGAGCCAAAAGAACTGCTGGGTAAACGACCTCAGCAGCAAGAGAGTCAGTAGGCCGGGAGGGCACCACACACCGCTTCAGCCATAACATTAGGAAGCCAGCAAACAGAGCCACGTCAGAAATAGGGATCAGAGTTTGGTAATGAAAACTCTCGAACTCTGTATATGGCGGGAAAGTGCCCTCTTGAGCCTCATTAGTATAATGAGAGGAGGCGTTCCCAATACGATCTTTAACCGTCGAGGCGAACTTCATGACAAGGCGAACTACATCGATGTCCTTGCTATGCAAATTCTTGAATAAATAGTCACCCAAGACGCCGCTGACTACCCACGTAACCCCCGCCACCGGCACAAGTTTGAAATGACACATCAGCTCCCCAAAGTCTCAGATATGTCTGACTGGCCGCTTCAAGATGGCCAACTCTTGATCAGGAATAAACTCCTCATATGGAAGCTCCCCAAAGGCAAACCCAGACTTCAGACATCTCATGAAGAAGCGAAACCTAGCTCTCCGACGTGTAAAGAACGCATAAGTCTCCGGGTTATACTTCTCTAGCATAGCAAAAAGTTATAAGAACTGCATGCGATACCATACCGCATACCAAGACCGGATCACCCAAGCCGAAAGAATCAATAAGTCTTGTAGCTCATCCATGACGAAATTTACAAGACGAGTCCACCACATCCCATCGGTTGAATATACCCATCCCGGTGCCCTGAAGTCTTGAGCAGGAAACTCCCCCTTCACAGCTATGAATCGACGAACAAAAATGCTGGCGGGAGTGGGTACCTCGGTATTGGATACTCGGCCGACCAAGCGGCCTTAAAGCCGCCATCGATCGATGACCTACAGACGCACACCTTGATGGGTCAACATCCCAAGCGACACCCCATTTTGGTTCTTGACAAGATCCCAATCCATATACCTCGGGATAGAGGCACACTGTAGATAAGAGAGTGGATACATGCGCTCCATGTTGGGAAGGAAGAGGAGTCGATCACCAACTTTTAGCAGCATCTTGTAATCCCCGTCGTAAAAGATTTTGACATCAAGTTCCACGGGGTCTCCAAAAAGAAATGCGGGCTTCTTGAGAAGCTTTCGGTCCAGCGTCTCGATTTTGAGATCCGTGACGATAGCCCTGACTCCTGATGAACTAGCCTCAGTAACAAACTTTAGTCGATCTTCATCCCTGTCTTGAATAATGGGAAGCTTTTGACGCAGACTGAAGTTGACTTCGGGATCTTCACCTCCTTCATGGCCAAAATGGCTATTAAAGGTGAGAGGATCACTTGAATAGCGCACTGCACAAGAGGATAAAAGTCAATTATTACGGAGGAAAAGTAAACGCAAGTTTAATAAAGTCAAACCCTAGGCGAGGTTATCCCGTCTTAGGTATAAACGAGACGCCGCTTCATTGTCAAAACGCGGGTGTCAACCTCGCGTTTCATTGTCAAAACGCGGGTGTCAACCTCGCGTTTCATTGCCAAAACGCGGGTGTCAACCTCGCGTTTCATTGTCAAAACGCGGGTGTCAACCTCGCGTTTCATTGTCAAAACGCGGGTGTCAACCTCGCGTTTCATTGTCAAAACGCGGGTGTCAACCTCGCGTTTCATTGTCAAAACGCGGGTGTCAACCTCGCGTTTCATTGTCAAAACGCGGGTGTCAACCTCGCGTTTCATTGTCAAAACGCTGGTGTCAACCTCGCGTTTCATTGTCAAAACGCTGGTGTCAACCTCGCGTTTCATTGTCAAAACGCTGGTGTCAACCTCGCGTTTCATTGTCAAAACGCTGGTGTCAACCTCGCGTTTCATTGTCAAAACGCTGGTGTCAACCTCGCGTTTCATTGTCAAAACGCTGGTGTCAACCTCGCGTTTCATTGTCAAAACGCTGGTGTCAACCTCGCGTTTCATTGTCAAAACGCTGGTGTCAACCTCGCGTTTCATTGTCAAAACGCTGGTGTCAACCTCGCGTTTCATTGTCAAAACGCTGGTGTCAACCTCGCGTTTCATTGTCAAAACGCTGGTGTCAACCTCGCGTTTCATTGTCAAAACGCTGGTGTCAACCTCGCGTTTCATTGTCAAAACGCTGGTGTCAACCTCGCGTTTCATTGTCAAAACGCTGGTGTCAACCTCGCGTTTCATTGTCAAAACGCTGGTGTCAACCTCGCGTTTCATTGTCAAAACGCTGGTGTCAACCTCGCGTTTCATTGTCAAAACGCTGGTGTCAACCTCGCGTTTCATTGTCAAAACGCGGGTGTCAACCTCGCGTTTCATTGCCAAAACGCGGGTGTCAACCTCGCGTTTCATTGTCAAAACGCTGGTGTCAACCTCGCGTTTCATTGTCAAAACGCTGGTGTCAACCTCGCGTTTCATTGTCAAAACGCTGGTGTCAACCTCGCGTTTCATTGTCAAAACGCTGGTGTCAACCTCGCGTTTCATTGTCAAAACGCTGGTGTCAACCTCGCGTTTCATTGTCAAAACGCTGGTGTCAACCTCGCGTTTCATTGTCAAAACGCTGGTGTCAACCTCGCGTTTCATTGTCAAAACGCTGGTGTCAACCTCGCGTTTCATTGTCAAAACGCTGGTGTCAACCTCGCGTTTCATTGTCAAAACGCTGGTGTCAACCTCGCGTTTCATTGTCAAAACGCTGGTGTCAACCTCGCGTTTCATTGTCAAAACGCTGGTGTCAACCTCGGCGTTTCATTGTCAAAACGCTGGTGTCAACCTCGCGTTTCATTGTCAAAACGCTGGTGTCAACCTCGCGTTTCATTGTCAAAACGCTGGTGTCAACCTCGCGTTTCATTGTCAAAACGCTGGTGTCAACCTCGGCGTTTCATTGTCAAAACGCTGGTGTCAACCTCGCGTTTCATTGTCAAAACGCTGGTGTCAACCTCGCGTTTCATTGTCAAAACGCTGGTGTCAACCTCGCGTTTCATTGTCAAAACGCTGGTGTCAACCTCGCGTTTCATTGTCAAAACGCTGGTGTCAACCTCGCGTTTCATTGTCAAAACGCTGGTGTCAACCTCGCGTTTCATTGTCAAAACGCTGGTGTCAACCTCGCGTTTCATTGTCAAAACGCTGGTGTCAACCTCGCGTTTCATTGTCAAAACGCTGGTGTCAACCTCGCGTTTCATTGTCAAAACGCTGGTGTCAACCTCGCGTTTCATTGTCAAAACGCTGGTGTCAACCTCGCGTTTCATTGTCAAAACGCTGGTGTCAACCTCGCGTTTCATTGTCAAAACGCTGGTGTCAACCTCGCGTTTCATTGTCAAAACGCTGGTGTCAACCTCGCGTTTCATTGTCAAAACGCTGGTGTCAACCTCGCGTTTCATTGTCAAAACGCTGGTGTCAACCTCGCGTTTCATTGTCAAAACGCTGGTGTCAACCTCGCGTTTCATTGTCAAAACGCTGGTGTCAACCTCGCGTTTCATTGTCAAAACGCTGGTGTCAACCTCGGCGTTTCATTGTCAAAACGCTGGTGTCAACCTCGCGTTTCATTGTCAAAACGCTGGTGTCAACCTCGCGTTTCATTGTCAAAACGCTGGTGTCAACCTCGCGTTTCATTGTCAAAACGCTGGTGTCAACCTCGGCGTTTCATTGTCAAAACGCTGGTGTCAACCTCGCGTTTCATTGTCAAAACGCTGGTGTCAACCTCGCGTTTCATTGTCAAAACGCTGGTGTCAACCTCGCGTTTCATTGTCAAAACGCTGGTGTCAACCTCGCGTTTCATTGTCAAAACGCTGGTGTCAACCTCGCGTTTCATTGTCAAAACGCTGGTGTCAACCTCGCGTTTCATTGTCAAAACGCTGGTGTCAACCTCGCGTTTCATTGTCAAAACGCTGGTGTCAACCTCGCGTTTCATTGTCAAAACGCTGGTGTCAACCTCGCGTTTCATTGTCAAAACGCTGGTGTCAACCTCGCGTTTCATTGTCAAAACGCTGGTGTCAACCTCGCGTTTCATTGTCAAAACGCTGGTGTCAACCTCGCGTTTCATTGTCAAAACGCTGGTGTCAACCTCGCGTTTCATTGTCAAAACGCTGGTGTCAACCTCGCGTTTCATTGTCAAAACGCTGGTGTCAACCTCGCGTTTCATTGTCAAAACGCTGGTGTCAACCTCGCGTTTCATTGTCAAAACGCTGGTGTCAACCTCGCGTTTCATTGTCAAAACGCTGGTGTCAACCTCGCGTTTCATTGTCAAAACGCTGGTGTCAACCTCGCGTTTCATTGTCAAAACGCTGGTGTCAACCTCGCGTTTCATTGTCAAAACGCTGGTGTCAACCTCGCGTTTCATTGTCAAAACGCTGGTGTCAACCTCGCGTTTCATTGTCAAAACGCTGGTGTCAACCTCGCGTTTCATTGTCAAAACGCTGGTGTCAACCTCGCGTTTCATTGTCAAAACGCTGAGCTCTCACCGCCCAAGCTCAAAACGCTGAGCTCTCACCGCCCAAGCTCAAAACGCTGAGCTCTCACCGCCCAAGCTCAAAACGCTGAGCTCTCACCGCCCAAGCTCAAAACGCTGAGCTCTCACCGCCCAAGCTCAAAACGCTGAGCTCTCACCGCCCAAGCTCAAAACGCTGAGCTCTCACCGCCCAAGCTCAAAACGCTGAGCTCTCACCGCCCAAGCTCAAAACGCTGAGCTCTCACCGCCCAAGCTCAAAACGCTGAGCTCTCACCGCCCAAGCTCAAAACGCTGAGCTCTCACCGCCCAAGCTCAAAACGCTGAGCTCTCACCGCCCAAGCTCAAAACGCTGAGCTCTCACCGCCCAAGCTCAAAACGCTGAGCTCTCACCGCCCAAGCTCAAAACGCTGAGCTCTCACCGCCCAAGCTCAAAACGCTGAGCTCTCACCGCCCAAGCTCAAAACGCTGAGCTCTCACCGCCCAAGCTCAAAACGCTGAGCTCTCACCGCCCAAGCTCAAAACGCTGAGCTCTCACCGCCCAAGCTCAAAACGCTGAGCTCTCACCGCCCAAGCTCAAAACGCTGAGCTCTCACCGCCCAAGCTCAAAACGCTGAGCTCTCACCGCCCAAGCTCAAAACGCTGAGCTCTCACCGCCCAAGCTCAAAACGCTGAGCTCTCACCGCCCAAGCTCAAAACGCTGAGCTCTCACCGCCCAAGCTCAAAGCGGAGCTCTCGGCCGCGTCCAAGCTCAAAGCGGAGCTCTCGGCCGCGTCCAAGCTCAAAGCGGAGCTCTCGGCCGCGTCCAAGCTCAAAGCGGAGCTCTCGGCCGCGTCCAAGCTCAAAGCGGAGCTCTCGGCCGCGTCCAAGCTCAAAGCGGAGCTCTCGGCCGCGTCCAAGCTCAAAGCGGAGCTCTCGGCCGCGTCCAAGCTCAAAGCGGAGCTCTCGGCCGCGTCCAAGCTCAAAGCGGAGCTCTCGGCCGCGTCCAAGCTCAAAGCGGAGCTCTCGGCCGCGTCCAAGCTCAAAGCGGAGCTCTCGGCCGCGTCCAAGCTCAAAGCGGAGCTCTCGGCCGCGTCCAAGCTCAAAGCGGAGCTCTCGGCCGCGTCCAAGCTCAAAGCGGAGCTCTCGGCCGCGTCCAAGCTCAAAGCGGAGCTCTCGGCCGCGTCCAAGCTCAAAGCGGAGCTCTCGGCCGCGTCCAAGCTCAAAGCGGAGCTCTCGGCCGCGTCCAAGCTCAAAGCGGAGCTCTCGGCCGCGTCCAAGCTCAAAGCGGAGCTCTCGGCCGCGTCCAAGCTCAAAGCGGAGCTCTCGGCCGCGTCCAAGCTCAAAGCGGAGCTCTCGGCCGCGTCCAAGCTCAAAGCGGAGCTCTCGGCCGCGTCCAAGCTCAAAGCGGAGCTCTCGGCCGCGTCCAAGCTCAAAGCGGAGCTCTCGGCCGCGTCCAAGCTCAAAGCGGAGCTCTCGGCCGCGTCCAAGCTCAAAGCGGAGCTCTCGGCCGCGTCCAAGCTCAAAGCGGAGCTCTCGGCCGCGTCCAAGCTCAAAGCGGAGCTCTCGGCCGCGTCCAAGCTCAAAGCGGAGCTCTCGGCCGCGTCCAAGCTCAAAGCGGAGCTCTCGGCCGCGTCCAAGCTCAAAGCGGAGCTCTCGGCCGCGTCCAAGCTCAAAGCGGAGCTCTCGGCCGCGTCCAAGCTCAAAGCGGAGCTCTCGGCCGCGTCCAAGCTCAAAGCGGAGCTCTCGGCCGCGTCCAAGCTCAAAGCGGAGCTCTCGGCCGCGTCCAAGCTCAAAGCGGAGCTCTCGGCCGCGTCCAAGCTCAAAGCGGAGCTCTCGGCCGCGTCCAAGCTCAAAGCGGAGCTCTCGGCCGCGTCCAAGCTCAAAGCGGAGCTCTCGGCCGCGTCCAAGCTCAAAGCGGAGCTCTCGGCCGCGTCCAAGCTCAAAGCGGAGCTCTCGGCCGCGTCCAAGCTCAAAGCGGAGCTCTCGGCCGCGTCCAAGCTCAAAGCGGAGCTCTCGGCCGCGTCCAAGCTCAAAGCGGAGCTCTCGGCCGCGTCCAAGCTCAAAGCGGAGCTCTCGGCCGCGTCCAAGCTCAAAGCGGAGCTCTCGGCCGCGTCCAAGCTCAAAGCGGAGCTCTCGGCCGCGTCCAAGCTCAAAGCGGAGCTCTCGGCCGCGTCCAAGCTCAAAGCGGAGCTCTCGGCCGCGTCCAAGCTCAAAGCGGAGCTCTCGGCCGCGTCCAAGCTCAAAGCGGAGCTCTCGGCCGCGTCCAAGCTCAAAGCGGAGCTCTCGGCCGCGTCCAAGCTCAAAGCGGAGCTCTCGGCCGCGTCCAAGCTCAAAGCGGAGCTCTCGGCCGCGTCCAAGCTCAAAGCGGAGCTCTCGGCCGCGTCCAAGCTCAAAGCGGAGCTCTCGGCCGCGTCCAAGCTCAAAGCGGAGCTCTCGGCCGCGTCCAAGCTCAAAGCGGAGCTCTCGGCCGCGTCCAAGCTCAAAGCGGAGCTCTCGGCCGCGTCCAAGCTCAAAGCGGAGCTCTCGGCCGCGTCCAAGCTCAAAGCGGAGCTCTCGGCCGCGTCCAAGCTCAAAGCGGAGCTCTCGGCCGCGTCCAAGCTCAAAGCGGAGCTCTCGGCCGCGTCCAAGCTCAAAGCGGAGCTCTCGGCCGCGTCCAAGCTCAAAGCGGAGCTCTCGGCCGCGTCCAAGCTCAAAGCGGAGCTCTCGGCCGCGTCCAAGCTCAAAGCGGAGCTCTCGGCCGCGTCCAAGCTCAAAGCGGAGCTCTCGGCCGCGTCCAAGCTCAAAGCGGAGCTCTCGGCCGCGTCCAAGCTCAAAGCGGAGCTCTCGGCCGCGTCCAAGCTCAAAGCGGAGCTCTCGGCCGCGTCCAAGCTCAAAGCGGAGCTCTCGGCCGCGTCCAAGCTCAAAGCGGAGCTCTCGGCCGCGTCCAAGCTCAAAGCGGAGCTCTCGGCCGCGTCCAAGCTCAAAGCGGAGCTCTCGGCCTGAGATGAGAAACTTGGAGAGTGTTTATGGGCTTATCGAACAGCAGTCCGCACTCCCACCGGCTCAAAGCCATTTTCCTTGGTCTACGGATGCGAAGTCGTGATCCTTTTGAAAATTCAGGTGCCGTCATTTAGAATCGTAGTCGCCGAGAAGACGACAACCGAAGAACATCGCCGAAAGCGCCTCCAAGAACTAGAAGCGCTGGATGAGCTGAGACTTCAAGCTCATCAAAGAATCGAGATCTACCAGTCATGAATTTTGAGAGCCTTTAACAGGAGAGTCAAAGAACGATCCTTTAAAGAAGGCGACTTGGTCTTAGCCGTTCGTCAACCCATGGTCATGACGCATAAGACTAAAGGTAAATTTCAACCCAAATGGGAAGGCCCATTTGTAGTAGAGACAGTCTACTCAAATGGAGCATATCGCCTAATTGACCAAAATGGCAATAGGCTCATGACGCCAATCAACGGGAAATTTCTCAAAAAATATTACCCTTGATCCTAGCCAACTTCATACTCCCCACAGTAATCCTGGTCATGTTTAAGTTTCCACCTCTGAACCAAAAATATTGATCTTCCTAATCCAAAATCCAATCAAAATCCTCAGTGAGTTATCAAGTTAACACCACACCTCTACTTGACTCCGGATATCATCACTGTCATGTTAACAATACACCTCTGAACAGTGTCACCTCAAAATACATCATCACTGTCATGTTAACATTACACCTCTGAACAGTGTCAACTTTAAATATACCCCTACTGTCATGTTAACATTACACCTCTGAACGATTTCTCATCCCAAATGATCTGACTGGTTAACACTACACCTCTGTCAGACCATTTCGTCGACCGATTAACACTACACCTCTGAACAATACTAATTTTACAAACATGATACGTTAACATTACACTTCCATCGATTTCCCTCTTGTTAAGTTAACATTACACTTCCATCGATTTCCCTCTTGTTAAGTTAACATTACACTTCCATCGATTTCCTACTGTTAAGTTAACATTACACTTCCAAATGGTAGTCATCCTTTGGACTCCTTTGAACTGACTGGTTAACATTACACCTCTGTCGGTCATTTCATTTGGCACGTTAACATTGCACCTCTGTCAAAATTCCTTAGTACTGTTATGTTAACACTACACCTCTGAACAATACTAATTTTACAAACATGATACGTTAACATTACACCTCTATCAGTTTGATTCTATCGACTGGTTAACATTACACCTCTGTCGATCTTTCCAAACCTCCAACGGGATTATGAGGTTAAACTATTTCCTAACCTCCAATGGGATTATGAGGTTAAACTATTTCCTAACCTCCAATGGGATTATGAGGTTAAACTATTTCCTAACCTCCAATGGGATTATGAGGTTAAACTATTTCCTAACCTCCAATGGGATTATGAGGTTAAACTATTTCCTAACCTCCAATGGGATTATGAGGTTAAACTATTTCCTAACCTCCAATGGGATTATGAGGTTAAACTATTTCCTAACCTCCAATGGGATTATGAGGTTAAACTATTTCCTAACCTCCAATGGGATTATGAGGTTAAACTATTTCCTAACCTCCAATGGGATTATGAGGTTAAACTATTTCCTAACCTCCAATGGGATTATGAGGTTAAACTATTTCCTAACCTCCAATGGGATTATGAGGTTAAACTATTTCCTAACCTCCAATGGGATTATGAGGTTAAACTATTTCCTAACCTCCAATGGGATTATGAGGTTAAACTATTTCCTAACCTCCAATGGGATTATGAGGTTAAACTATTTCCTAACCTCCAATGGGATTATGAGGTTAAACTATTTCCTAACCTCCAATGGGATTATGAGGTTAAACTATTTCCTAACCTCCAATGGGATTATGAGGTTAAACTATTTCCTAACCTCCAATGGGATTATGAGGTTAAACTATTTCCTAACCTCCAATGGGATTATGAGGTTAAACTATTTCCTAACCTCCAATGGGATTATGAGGTTAAACTATTTCCTAACCTCCAATGGGATTATGAGGTTAAACTATTTCCTAACCTCCAATGGGATTATGAGGTTAAACTATTTCCTAACCTCCAATGGGATTATGAGGTTAAACTATTTCCTAACCTCCAATGGGATTATGAGGTTAAACTATTTCCTAACCTCCAATGGGATTATGAGGTTAAACTATTTCCTAACCTCCAATGGGATTATGAGGTTAAACTATTTCCTAACCTCCAATGGGATTATGAGGTTAAACTATTTCCTAACCTCCAATGGGATTATGAGGTTAAACTATTTCCTAACCTCCAATGGGATTATGAGGTTAAACTATTTCCTAACCTCCAATGGGATTATGAGGTTAAACTATTTCCTAACCTCCAATGGGATTATGAGGTTAAACTATTTCCTAACCTCCAATGGGATTATGAGGTTAAACTATTTCCTAACCTCCAATGGGATTATGAGGTTAAACTATTTCCTAACCTCCAATGGGATTATGAGGTTAAACTATTTCCTAACCTCCAATGGGATTATGAGGTTAAACTATTTCCTAACCTCCAATGGGATTATGAGGTTAAACTATTTCCTAACCTCCAATGGGATTATGAGGTTAAACTATTTCCTAACCTCCAATGGGATTATGAGGTTAAACTATTTCCTAACCTCCAATGGGATTATGAGGTTAAACTATTTCCTAACCTCCAATGGGATTATGAGGTTAAACTATTTCCTAACCTCCAATGGGATTATGAGGTTAAACTATTTCCTAACCTCCAATGGGATTATGAGGTTAAACTATTTCCTAACCTCCAATGGGATTATGAGGTTAAACTATTTCCTAACCTCCAATGGGATTATGAGGTTAAACTATTTCCTAACCTCCAATGGGATTATGAGGTTAAACTATTTCCTAACCTCCAATGGGATTATGAGGTTAAACTATTTCCTAACCTCCAATGGGATTATGAGGTTAAACTATTTCCTAACCTCCAATGGGATTATGAGGTTAAACTATTTCCTAACCTCCAATGGGATTATGAGGTTAAACTATTTCCTAACCTCCAATGGGATTATGAGGTTAAACTATTTCCTAACCTCCAATGGGATTATGAGGTTAAACTATTTCCTAACCTCCAATGGGATTATGAGGTTAAACTATTTCCTAACCTCCAATGGGATTATGAGGTTAAACTATTTCCTAACCTCCAATGGGATTATGAGGTTAAACTATTTCCTAACCTCCAATGGGATTATGAGGTTAAACTATTTCCTAACCTCCAATGGGATTATGAGGTTAAACTATTTCCTAACCTCCAATGGGATTATGAGGTTAAACTATTTCCTAACCTCCAATGGGATTATGAGGTTAAACTATTTCCTAACCTCCAATGGGATTATGAGGTTAAACTATTTCCTAACCTCCAATGGGATTATGAGGTTAAACTATTTCCTAACCTCCAATGGGATTATGAGGTTAAACTATTTCCTAACCTCCAATGGGATTATGAGGTTAAACTATTTCCTAACCTCCAATGGGATTATGAGGTTAAACTATTTCCTAACCTCCAATGGGATTATGAGGTTAAACTATTTCCTAACCTCCAATGGGATTATGAGGTTAAACTATTTCCTAACCTCCAATGGGATTATGAGGTTAAACTATTTCCTAACCTCCAATGGGATTATGAGGTTAAACTATTTCCTAACCTCCAATGGGATTATGAGGTTAAACTATTTCCTAACCTCCAATGGGATTATGAGGTTAAACTATTTCCTAACCTCCAATGGGATTATGAGGTTAAACTATTTCCTAACCTCCAATGGGATTATGAGGTTAAACTATTTCCTAACCTCCAATGGGATTATGAGGTTAAACTATTTCCTAACCTCCAATGGGATTATGAGGTTAAACTATTTCCTAACCTCCAATGGGATTATGAGGTTAAACTATTTCCTAACCTCCAATGGGATTATGAGGTTAAACTATTTCCTAACCTCCAATGGGATTATGAGGTTAAACTATTTCCTAACCTCCAATGGGATTATGAGGTTAAACTATTTCCTAACCTCCAATGGGATTATGAGGTTAAACTATTTCCTAACCTCCAATGGGATTATGAGGTTAAACTATTTCCTAACCTCCAATGGGATTATGAGGTTAAACTATTTCCTAACCTCCAATGGGATTATGAGGTTAAACTATTTCCTAACCTCCAATGGGATTATGAGGTTAAACTATTTCCTAACCTCCAATGGGATTATGAGGTTAAACTATTTCCTAACCTCCAATGGGATTATGAGGTTAAACTATTTCCTAACCTCCAATGGGACTAAATTATGAGAAGATCGAAGGACAGCGTCGTCGAAATCTCAAGAAGTCAACACATGGGAGATTGTGTCTGCTTCTGATCGCGAGACACTTGTTTGTGCCTCGCCACTAGCGAGACACTTGTTTGTGCCTCGCTACAAGCGAGACATTTGTGTGTGCCTCGCCACTAGCGAGACACCTTGATGTGTCTCGCTATAGGCGAGGCACTTACTTGTCTCGCCACGGCGAGACACCTTGATGTGTCTCGCTATAGGCGAGGCACTTACTGTCTCGCCAAAGCGAGCACGAAATGTTTGAAGCGAGCTCTTGAAGGGTCTAAATCAATCTTTGGTGGGGCCGGTTGAATTTATCAGCGCAAAGAGGCGTTCGGCTACTCTAATGGGCGGTTACCGCGAAAATCGCCCACTAGGCATGATTTGAGGGCATTTAATCGTGCCTAAAAGCGACAAAACCGTTATAACAGGCTGGAGAGCGACCGCCTCGCCGGTTAAGCGGCGGCAGCCTCGCCGCCGGCGGCGGACCGACTGCTCGCCGATGGCGAAGCGGCTGGCGAGCGGCTTTCGGCTGGCGCTAACTACACATGTTGAGCACCTTGTGGGCACGTCTCCCAAAGTCTATAAATACCCCATACGTCCACTTGGGCAGGGGGGGCAATCAGAGATCAAATAAGCAGAGCTTTTGCAAGGAGAGAGAGAATCCAAGCTTCCAAAGTTCAAAAAACACGATCTACGTGGAGATTCCTCGAGTTTAAGCTTTGACTTATTCTTGAGAAGAGTAGATATCTTACTTTGCTAAGATATTTGCTTAAGTTCTTGTTTCCTTTGCGAAGCATCAACTAAACCCGTCGATTCGACGATCGGCTTTCGGTGGTCCACGGATTCAGCGTCCGACGCAGGCAAAGTCCGCAGCGGAGATCTACACTTGTAGTGTCTTTTGTTGAGTTTGTAAGAAGTTATTTAAATTTCCTTGTAGCGAGAGTTAAAGTGTAATTTTCTCAAGTTTTACAATGGAAATAACTTTCGACCCAAACGATGGCGACCACGATGGGAGCCAGCGGTCTCGAGCCGAGATCGTTGTGTCGCAGCCTTTGTACGATCAAGCCGACCTCATGGTCGATGGATTGGATTACTTCTTCGATCAAGCCAAGTTCGAAGAATATCTCTCCTCTTCTTCATCGAAGTCCTCCTCGCCCCCAAGCATCGGAGGATCTCATCTCTTAAGAGGAGGTTAGTTACGTTGTGATGCTTAGCGATTCTCGTTAAACTGCGGCAGGCGATTTCCCCTTTAACAACACCGGTGGATCTCAAAGCGGGAGCTTCTTTCAAGCCGACTTCTTTCAAGAAGGAGTCATTCAACAAGATCTCAAGCTGCTTTCGGCGAAGAGGGCTGCGTCGAGACAGCGTCAAAGATGGCCCGACAACTTGCAAAGGCCATGGAATCAACAAACGGAGTTCATTACAACATGAACTCACGTGATCAGAGGCGTCAGCAACCTACAATGCCTTCATCTCAATCCGTCAATACTCCTCCCAAGGAAGAATGGGTTCTCGTCAAAAGGACCCGATTGACAAGGAAGGAGCGTGCTCAAAAGCGTCGTGCGTTGCGCGTCTGCGTTGTTTGTTAAAGCACAAGAGTCGAAATCAGCCAAGGAATCGACCCAAAATCATAAAATTTGGGTCCCGAAGTCGACATCAAAATCGGCTCAAGAGTCTGCCTCACCAGCGATCTTTAGCAGAGCGGCTCGAGCGCCTGCGTTAGCGAACGACCTAAGCTGCCTCGCCAACAACGGCGGTGTAAAGCTGTCTCGCGTCGGCGAGCGCGAGCCGCCTGCACCTGTGCCAGGCGACCTTCCATGCCTTGGCAAAAATTTCGTTTCTCCGCCCCTTTCTTTCACTTCTTCGGCTGAGGTATCAACCGTTAAGTCTGGAAATCCGTCAACTTCGGTGTTCAGTCGCCTTGGTCCACAATCGAGAACCAAAGTCAAAACACCAGTAATGGAACGTTTGGGTCACTCAATCCATGAACAACGACAGGTTGGGGGCTGTACCCAAATTCCAAGTGATGTTCAGCAATGTTCCGAGCCATCTGATGCATCTCAAACTGAAAGAGTTCCCGTTGTGTCTCGTTTGAGCATCCCAGGGAATCCCCGAAGTCTACTAAAGGGAAGAACTTGAGGCGTGTGCCTCCCAAGTCGAATGATCGACACCCCAAAAAGAAGACGTGTCCTCCAGTTAAGGACAACGTTACACTTGGGGGTGAAAGTACAACCAGTGATAAAACACATCAACTGTGTCATCAGGCTGGGGGTAGCAACACACAAAAGAGAACGATTGATGAAATAAATTGTTCTTGCTCGTGTGTACAACTAATCAAGACGTTGTTGTCAGGATGTGCCTGTTCCGAGTCAAACGCTCAACCACAAAGAGCTTCAGTATTCGAGAGGCTTTCCTTGCCAGCAACGGAAGATTCGAAGCCAGAGTCTAGACGACATCGAAGAAGAAGGAGATCATCCATCCAATTTGATGAATTTCCCGAAGTAACTATCAACATGGTGAACAAAGGGAAAGGACTGGCAAATGATGAAGATCCTGACTTCACTCCTGGAGGAAAGGTCGGGTCTCAGATTTCTCAGAGAATGTCTAGGTTACAATTGCGAGCTGCCCAACGCATCGATTATAGAAGGATGCATGAGGGAGAGTCATCTGAAGACGAAGCTTCCGACATCAATTCGGCGATAGCTTCCGATGACACAATGTCAAGTGTTGGTCGCCATCCCAGAGAGGCTTATACCATTACTCCTGAGACTTTGGCCCAAATGCTACAAGAAGCCTTAGCTAAGCAGAGAGAAGAGCTTAAGGCTGAGATGAAAATGGAGATGGAGCTAGCCATGCAGCAGATGAGGGAATTGCAAAATCAAACGCCTCATCTACGGCTGAATCGATCAACAAGGTGGAGTTACCCACCATAATGACCATAATGTCGAAGGCAATGATTCGGAGATAGATGAACACATTTACGCTGATCAACCTCCAAAGAAAGCTGCATCTGGTGCTCAAGGTGGAAATGATCCAATTCTTCCTATTGGAAGTAATCCAAAATAAGGGGAGGATGATGGCGAAAAGATGAAAGAGCTTGAAGATAAAATCAATGCTTTAATGTCTGCTCACGAGGTTAAGAAGACCGGCATCCCGTGTCCATATCCGAGAGAGTGGGATTCAATCCTTACCCTTGAAATTCAGTTTGATTAATTTCACACCTTTTGACGGGAGGGGTTCGCCTACACAGCACTTGATCTATTTCAAGTCTCACTTGGGGGTGATCTCGGGAAATGAGCCTTTGATGATTCGGTCATTCGTTGGTACCCTTCGGGGAGCTGCCTTCGATTGGTATCGAAGACTCAAAGCTGGGAGCATCAACTGTTGGAATGACATGGAAAGCTTCTTTCTCAGTAATTTCTTCGATGATGACACGGAAGTTTCCATTGGAACTCTTCTAGACGAGAAGCAGAAGAGTGGAGAGACGATTGATTGTTTCGTTAAGCGCTTCGCATTAAGGCCATAAACTGCAAAGATCCAATCACCGAAAAGTTTATATTGAAGACTTGCCACAACAATCTTTCTATAGAATTGTTGGAAGTCATGGGGGTCGTCCCACCAACTACATGGCAAGATCTAAAAATACAAGGAGAACAAGCCGAACGTTTCCTCAAAAGGAAGAAAGCTGAAAGAGGCGAAATGACGACTAACCCCTCAGAAGTAAATTTTTCCTCTCGTAATAGAGGAAAGGCATCTGTGACTGCTGTTAGTCAAACGTCGCAACAACGACCGCGCCAAAAAGCTTCTAAATTCCATGAGACATACTCTTTCGGAGATGAAGAAGTTCCAATCATCTTCAAACACCTCCTCGATAACAATAAAATCAAGTTGCCTCCGATTATAAATCAGGAGGAGGCTGACAAGACTTCGGACCCTAAATACTGTGCGTACCACAGGAGGATCCTCCATCCTACTAAGGATTGCTTAGCTCTCAAGGCCATCATCCAAGCCTTGGTTGAAGCCGGCGTCTTAACGCCGAAATAAGCCGAATGAGAAATTCCTCCGATGAGTACAAGAGGTTAAACTGCTCCTCCTTCTTACTCCAATAGGAATATGAGTATAAACTATTCTAAATAAATGCAGCCCAGTTTTGTAAAGAAAGCTGGGGGTGGATAATCCATGAACGAGAGGTCCACTTTCAGGTTGAGCGATCAAACCTTCCTACAGTTAGGATTGTCTCAAAATTTCTATCCTGGTCAAACCTTCTTACAGTTAGGACCACGGCTAAAATCCCTTCTCGATTCCTTCCATGAACGAGAGGTCCACTTCTAAATTGAGCGATCAAACCTTCCGACAGTAAGGATCGTTTCAAAATTTCTATTCTGGTCAAACCTTCCTACAGTTAGGACCACGGCCAAAATCCCCTCTCGATTCCTTCCATGAACGAGAGGTCCACTTTCAGGATTGAGCGATCAAACCTTCCTACAGTTAGGACCATGGTCAAAATCCCCTCTTGATTCCTTTTATGAATGAGAGGTCTACTCCAGTGGCTGGGTTCGTTTTCGCCCCAAGAGAAGACACAACGGGTTCGTTTTCGCCCCAAGAGAAGACACAACGGGTTCGTCTTTGCCCCAAGAGAAGACACAACGGGTTCGTTTTCGCCCCAAGAGAAGACACAATGGGTTCGTCTTTGCCCCAAGAGAAGACACAACGGGTTCGTCTTTGCCCCAAGAGAAGACACAACGGGTTCGTTTTCGCCCCAAGAGAAGACACAACGGGTTCGTCTTTGCCCCAAGAGAAGACACAAAAAAATAACAAATAAAGTCTACGTATTCAATATCGTAGCATAGATGTCATTACCTAATGACACCTAAACTATGCATTTATGCATAGGGATGTTATCTCTGTCCCTTACCAGAGATAAGTCTGCATCTAACACATGCTGCCGGGTAGTCAATTCTCGTAATAATTGACCGAGTCTACGTATTCAATATCGTAGCATAAAGTCTAAGAGAATTCACTCTTTTAGCACAACGTCACATGTAGAAACGGACTCAGATAATCTACATGCTAGCCCAACTCAAACGGTAGTTGGTAAAGGCTCATCAAATCCGTTGATGGCTGAGGGTTTGCCAAAAATCCTATATCTATCATACAAAGAGAGACCACAAACTGTCTCGGCAAATCCAGAATTCGACGATTACCCTCCGCACGTAATCTGAAGTAATGTATTCAAAGCAAATTGGTCCCAGATTACATTCAGAAGCTTTCCTGGAAATCTGATGTTCAGAAAACCAGACGACGCTTGTTTTCTCTGAATGATTCTCAAGGCATTCAATCGCAACCCAAGTGATGACTTTCAAGATGGAGATGATCAGTTCAAAATCGACTTCGACATTTCAACCAATCCAAATACAAATGCAACAGTTATTGATCCCAAAATATGGTCGTGACGGCCAGCGTAGCAGGGGTTTGGCGAAGCAAAACACGGGCCTCTTCTACAAAGTTCAACGTTGAGCGAAGCAAAGCATCTTATCCAAAGTATTCCAGACCCCTCGACAAAATACAGAGAAGTCTGAAAACTTTGGAGGGGGTATCTGTAGGCATCAAAAATTGCTGAAGAACCTCAAATATGACTAAATTATGAGAAGATCGAAGGACAACGTCGTCGAAATCTCAAGAAGTCAACACATGGGAGATTGTGTCTCGCCACTAGCGAGACACCTTGATGTGTCTCGCTATAGGCAAGGCACTTACTTGTGTCTCGCCACTAGCGAGACACCTTGATGTGTCTCGCTATAGGCAAGGCACTTACTTGTGTCTCGCCATAGGCAAGGCACTTACTTGTGTCTCGCCACTAGCGAGACACCTTGATGTGTCTCGCTATAGGCAAGGCACTTACTTGTGTCTCGCCAAAGGAGAGCACCGGAATGTTTGAAACGAGCTCTTGAAGGGTCTAAATCAATGCTGGTGGGGCCCAGTTGAATTTATCAACACAAAGAGGCGTTCGGCTACTCTAATGGGCGGTTACGGCGAAAATACGCCCACTAGGCGTGATTTGAGGGCATTTAATCGTGCCTAAAAGCGACAAAACCGTTACAACGGTGGAGAGCGACCTTGCCTCGCCGGTGGCGAAGCGGCTTGGCGAGGCGGCTCGAGCTGCAGCGCTAACTACATGTTGAGCACCTTGTGGGCGTCTCCCAAAGTCTATAAATACCCCATCGTCCACTTGGGCGGTGTCGAGAGATCAAATAAGCGAGCTTTTGCAAGGAGAGAGAGAATCCAAGCTTCCAAAGTTCAAAAACCACGATCTCGTGGAGATTCCTCGAGTTTAAGCTTTGACTTATTCTTGAGAAAGTAGATATCTTACTTTGCTAAGATATTTGCTTAAGTTCTTGTTTCCTTTGCGAAGCATCAACTAAACCCGTCGATTCGGCGATCATTTCGGTGGTCCACGGATTCTGGCGTCCCGGCCGAGCAAAGTCCACGAAAACAAAGAGATCTACACTTGTAGTGTCTTTTGTTGAGTTTGTAAGAAGTTATTTAAATTTCCTTATGGCGAGAGTTAAAGTGTAATTTTCTCAAGTTTTACAATGGAAACAACTTCGACCCAAACACCTATAAATAGGCATGATAAACATGAAGCAAAGGAGGAGGGCACAAAGCGAGAGGCGGAGGAAAGGTCTTTTCCATTGAGAAGAGAGAGAGAGAGAGAGAGAGAGCTAGGCAAAAGCCCATCTCTCCTCCATTCTCATTGATCTTCATAGATCATTATCATCGGCTAATCATTTGGCCCAATCAGCGATCGCCGAGAAAGGATTCGTTCTCCTCGGCTAGTCATCTAGCAATCAATAGTTCTTGTGAGAAAGGATCTGTTAATATCTCTTCATCCAGAGAAGACTGCGCTATCTTCCAAGAGATTAGAGATCATTAATCAAGCGAAAGTGTCAAGAGAAGACTGAGCTATCTTCCAAATCACTGAGCTTGCATCCACAGCAAAAGACCCATCGTCTTAGTCGGACCGTCAACGGAGTACAAGATCGAGGCTCCACCGGCACGCAGATAAGAACCCCCAGGAAAAAATAAATTTTCCTTTATTTTAATTATAATTCTTTCAATAGTAATCTGAGCTAATTGCAATACGAAAAGAACCCAAAACACAAAGTGGAGAAGAAGGAGGCAAAACAGTCTATTTATAGGCTAAAGCCCTTGAACTTCGCTGAAGATTATCCGCCCTGAACTTCATCGAGTATCTCGCTAACGAACTCCGCCAAAGATCTCGCCACCAGATTCGTCGAAGATTTCGCCCCAAACTTCGCCCAAGATTCTAGCCTTGAACTTCGCCAGGAATCCCACTTTGAGTGAACTTCGCTGCAATTTCAGGCACGCAAATCGAAGACTTGAATCTCAAACTCATAAGCTGAGTCTCGCTCAACTGACTCACTAAGCCTCGCCTAAACCGACTTACTGAGCTTCGCCAATCGACTATTTCTCAAGTAAGTGAGCTTCGCCCAATTCAATAGGGCACTAAGGCGAACCTCGCCAAAATGACTTGGCAAATTTCACTAAGTCCCCAAATTGAGAAAACTCCAACTCAATTTGTTTGAGACTTCATTTGGCGAATTACAAATTGACTCTTGCCAACACAAGGAAGCCTGAGTCTTGCTTCCAAGCACAGTGACTTCATGCAGAGTTTAAGTCATGCAGAGTCCAAGTTCACCACAGAAGTAAAGTACGTACAAATCAAGCACACAAAAAGATGGACAATTTCAACATTCAGAGAAGTTTATTTTTATTAATCGAAGAACACTACTACATAAAGGCGATACTCAAAATATCCAATTACAAGGATGATGGATACTCATTGCTATTTGCTATTGCCCTATATTCCTAAGATATGGGTATTATGAAAGCTAGAGATCATTCATGAGCTGCACCAAGCTACAGCCCTTGATCCTCCGATCTCACAAGACTGGGAAATTAAGTATTTTCCCACTGTAGAAACAAGAGCCTCCGCTCACTCTCCCCTAGGCCCTATGCCAGAGGATGAGAAGAAGCCTTTCAACAAGAAGTGCCCCTCTTGCACAGGACTGAAACGTGCCAAGAGGAAGAAGCACTCCCTGCAGTCAAAACTCGATGTCGAGCCTGAGTCAGCCACTGACATCTAATTACGATCTAGGTTTACGTTTGTGACACCTAGTAACTATCGGAGTCCTCACTTGTGGAGACCCATGGATCTTTCTTCAAGCGTCATTTCAGTCGCCGAATGGTCTTACGCAAAGTTCAGCACTCGAAGCTCCACGCATCTCTATTGCGATTCAACTCGCCCCAAGCGGCTAACTGGTTCTCAACGATCTGTTCGAGTATCACCTTTTCGGTGGCGGCAACTCCGCCCGACGATGGGTATCACGGAGTTCATCCGCTGATGGCCACGAACTTGGGCTAACTCTGTTGGAGTCTTTTGATCTCAGCTCCTCTGTCGAGAAGCATCGACGACCTAGGCGATGATGGTTTAGACATAGAGAAGAAGAAGAAGAAGAAGAAGATAGAGGCAGTGAGAATGGATGGGGATGGTTACTATTTATAGCCTCTTTCAAATCCTAACTCCCGAGGAAAATCACATCTTTTGAGATTTGATTAGACCAGACAAAGAGGCTAAATCTTAGCCTAAAACTCGGTCAAATCCACAGCGGATCGTGCAAAGATCTTCAATCAAGAGATCTCAGCCACAAATCACGGCACAAATCCAGAGGCAAATCTCAACAAACTTTGCCAAATAGCGAACGTCGGCAGACGATGAACTTCGCCAACACAGCTCAAAATAAATTGAGCTTCGCTAGCTAGCGAACGTCGCTATCGGCGAACTTAGCCCGCGGTCAAAGTTGGCGACCCTCGCTTATCCCAAAATCGATCAAACCGGCAGACTTCCCAACATCGCTGACAACGGAAAAGACAAACTTGGCTCCAAACCGATTTGGATGAATACAAGCGTCATCAAGCCTTCGATACAAGTCTACAGCAAAGGAAGCTACGTTTAACAATACACCTCTGACAACTAAGTAGGCGAACGAAGACAAGTTTTCACCCATACAAGACAACCAAAGCTACGTTCAACAGTACACCTCTGGTAATTACCCAAAGTATTTTCATTCCTGTTACAAATTGAGAATCTGGGATCACGAAAACTTTGGGGTCTTGTCAAACGGTCAAAATATATTTTCACTTATCTTGGGAAGTGAGCGCCCATGGGCTAAACACTTGAATGGGCCCAAAGTCGAGCCCATAGCGAGTTGCGCGAAGATGGCTGATGATTGAAGCGAACCCGTCAAACGGCCCGATCAAGCCTAGAGTTGAACTACGTGTCAAATTTGAACTCATAGGCGAGGCTCACTAACCAAGACTTGAATCTCAAACTCATAAGCTGAGTCTCGCTCAACTGACTCACTAAGCCTCGCCTAAACCGACTTACTGAGCTTCGCCAATCGACTATTTCTCAAGTAAGTGAGCTTCGCCCAATTCAATAGGGCACTAAGGCGAACCTCGCCAAAATGACTTGGCAAATTTCACTAAGTCCCCAAATTGAGAAAACTCCAACTCAATTTGTTTGAGACTTCATTTGGCGAATTACAAATTGACTCTTGCCAACACAAGGAAGCCTGAGTCTTGCTTCCAAGCACAGTGACTTCATGCAGAGTTTAAGTCATGCAGAGTCCAAGTTCACCACAGAAGTAAAGTACGTACAAATCAAGCACACAAAAAGATGGACAATTTCAACATTCAGAGAAGTTTATTTTTATTAATCAAGAACACTACTACATAAAGGCGATACTCAAAATATCCAATTACAAGGATGATGGATACTCATTGCTATTTGCTATTGCCCTATATTCCTAAGATATGGGTATTATGAAAGCTAGAGATCATTCATGAGCTGCACCAAGCTACAGCCCTTGATCCTCCGATCTCACAAGACTCGGAAATTAAGTATTTTCCCACTGTAGAAACAAGAGCCTCCGCTCACTCTCCCCTAGGCCCTATGCCAGAGGATGAGAAGAAGCCTTTCAACAAGAAGTGCCCCTCTTGCACAGGACTGAAACGTGCCAAGAGGAAGAAGCACTCCCTGCAGTCAAAACTCGATGTCGAGCCTGAGTCAGCCACTGACATCTAATTACGATCTAGGTTTACGTTTGTGACACCTAGTAACTATCGGAGTCCTCACTTGTGGAGACCCATGGATCTTTCTTCAAGCGTCATTTCAGTCGCCGAATGGTCTTACGCAAAGTTCAGCACTCGAAGCTCCACGCATCTCTATTGCGATTCAACTCGCCCCAAGCGGCTAACTGGTTCTCAACGATCTGTTCGAGTATCACCTTTTCAGCTGACAGCAACTCCGCCAGACGATGGAGTATGCGGAGTTCATCCGCTTGATGGCCCTGAACTTGGGCTAACTCCTGTTGGAGTCTTTTGATCTCAGCTCCTCTGTCGAGAAGCATCGCCGACCTAGGCGATGATGGTTTAGACATAGAGAAGAAGAAGAAGAAGAAGAAGATAGAGGCAGTGAGAATGGATGGGGATGGTTACTATTTATAGCCTCTTTCAAATCCTAACTCCCGAGGAAAATCACATCTTTTGAGATTTGATTAGACCAGACAAAGAGGCTAAATCTTAGCCTAAAACTCGGTCAAATCCACAGCGGATCGTGCAAAGATCTTCAATCAAGAGATCTCAGCCACAAATCACGGCACAAATCCAGAGGCAAATCTCAACAAACTTTGCCAAATAGCGAACGTCGGCAGACGATGAACTTCGCCAACACAGCTCAAAATAAATTGAGCTTCGCTAGCTAGCGAACGTCGCTAATCGACGAACTTCGCCCAGCAGTCCAAAGTTGAGCGACCCTCGCTTATCCCAAAATCAGTCAAACTTCGCCGACTTCCCAACATCGCCCCAACAACAGAAAAGACAAACTTCGCTCCAAACACAGATTTGGATGAATACAAGCGTCATCAAGCCTTCGATACAAGTCTACAGCAAAGGAAGCTACGTTTAACAATACACCTCTGACAACTAAGTAGGCGAACGAAGACAAGTTTTCACCCATACAAGACAACCAAAGCTACGTTCAACAGTACACCTCTGGTAATTACCCAAAGTATTTTCATTCCCTGTTACAAATTCAGAATACAGGATCACGAAAACTTTGGGGGTCTTGTAGACGGTCAAAATATATTTTCACTTATGCCGGAAGTGAACGCCCATGGGCTAAACACTTCGAATGGGCCCAAAGTCGAGCCCATAGCGAGTTGCGGCGAAGGTCGCCTGATGATTGAAGCGAACCCCGTCAAACAGCCCGATCAAGCCTAGAGTTGAACTCTGTGTCAAATTTGAACTCATAGGCGAGGCTCACTAACCAATGAATTCTGCCCACATCAACTTCAGTAGACCAAGTCATCCACCGGCTACCACGCTTAGTAAAGTGACTCGCCAAGACTCAGCAGCCGACCTTCACCCACATCTTTAGCGAACTTCGCCAAGTTTACAAAGTTCGCCCCAATAGTCGTTTCAGATCTATTTTCAGGGAAACAACCGCTCCCTCATTATCTCCTACTTTAATGGTCATTTAATCCACAATTAAAGGGCCATTAACTCTCTTTCTCTCTCTCTCTCTCTTAGCCTATAAAAGGAGAGGAGATCAGTCATTTTACACAGACAGAGACACACGCGCACTCGACCATTGCATACTCATGGAGAGATCATATCGCACTTGCGATTTCATTGAGCAAAGTTGCTAAGAGAAGATTAAATCATCTTCCAAGTAACTAAGCCTCTATCAATAGCAAAAGACCCATCGTCTTGTTCAGTGCGTCAACGAAGTACAAGATCGACACTCCACCGGCACACAGAAAAAGACCTCGGGAAATATAAATTTTTCCTTCGTTTCATTATTATTCTTTTATATTGTAATCTGTGTCAATTGCAATAAAAGAACCCGAAACAACTGCATGCTATAAAGACGTTTCTCCTCTTCAGCATCTTCATAATCATCATCTGCATCTGCATCCTCATCCTCTTCTATAATAGAACCAACCGGTAAATTAATTGAAACATGACCCGAAGCGTTGTGGAACACATCACTTGACGTTGCACAATGGGAACATTGATTCCATGTCATTGCACCCGAGTCATTTTCTAAGTGCAAGGCACTTGGAGATGAAATGAATTTGCTCGAGTTATTTTCTAAGTCAAGCATGCGGGAGAACTCTCCGGGAGCATATGAAACTTGAGCAACACCGGATATTGGAATATTTTCAATGAACAACTCAATTGATATTTGGTTTTCTGCAAATTGTATCATGTCACTCAGTTCTTGATTATTGGTGATCTCTACAACAATTGTTCTTTTTTCATTTATCGGACAATTACAGAAGACCTTAGTGGCATACTCTGCATGATTAATTCTAGTAACTCTATATATTTGCTCAATCATTCCATGAAGTTGCAATTTCTAGAGAACATGAATATTTTTCTAGATCCTCCTCATATATAGGCATATTATTCATTCCAACACTCAGTTTCCCATTGAATAAGCAAATAACCGGTATTCCATTCGCCATTCAAACTGAAATATTAACATTCATCATATGCAAATTATTTATCAAATTTTAATCTAGTAAATTTTAATCTATCAAATTTTAACCAAATCCTATTGTTTATCATATTAAAAAATTTATTCTAGATATACGCTATTTCCAAACTACAATTTTAACTAAATAATAGAGAGAAAATTATGAAAAATAAGAAATTTATACCTTGGTGAAATTTTGAAATTCGTCGGCATCGGAGAGGCTAGACGGCGTCGGACTTTAACTATGCCGGAGTGAACTTTGGGGAAGATCTCCATTTGGGTTTGGAGAGAATGGGTTTGGAGAGAATGGGTTTGGTGAGAATAAGAGAGAGAAAATTGAGGGAGGAAGACGTGATTTGGGAGAGAATCAATGGAATGGGGAAGAGAGATTGAGGGAGAGAGATTGGGAGAGGCTTGATCAAAATCGGGTGAGAGGTTGGGAGAGAGATTGTTAGAGAGTGAGGATGGATGTGCCCTAATTTTCAAGCACAGCTGGGGTTTATATAGGCCCGACAAATCCACGGGACTAGTAGTCCCGTGGATTTGTTGTTCCCAATGAATAGGCCCGACAAATCTACAGGACTACTAGTCCCGTGGATTTGTTGGGCATAGAGACAAAGTCTCTATTTAACGCACGGGACTACTAGTCCCGTGCGTTTTCTAAAACTATTCAGAAAACCCACGGGACTAGTAGTCCTGTGCATTTCAAAACTGCATTTTGAAAAACCGACCTCTTTTTGGCCAGCTTTGATGAGCTGGCCAAAAAGAGATCGGTTTTGCTAAATATTTAGCAAAACGGTCGGTTTTGCTAAATATTTAGCAAAAGTGGGCTATTTTAAAAAAATCTCCTTATCATTGTCGTTGTGAGAGAAATAGATAGATTGTGATCTTCGTTCGTTTTATCAAAGGATTTAGGGTTGGGAATTGGTCCAGGCCGACTCGATTAAAGCTTGGGCCGGTATCATATATTGGCAAATAGCCCATCACATGAGTAGTATTACACAAATAGAGGGTAAACGATCAGATCTGAATTTGATCCCTTTCATGTTTGTATTTGTTCAAATTTATCGAATTCGAACCCAAATTTGACTATGTATAACTGGAGTTTTTTTTATTCAAACTCGAATGCTCAATATTTGATAAATATTTATGAATATTCATGAATATTTTTCAAATATCAAAGTGTAGTCATTAGGCATTTCAAATAGTACTTAAATTTATAAATGATAATTATTCATATATATATATATATATATATATATATATATATATATATATATATATATATATATATATATATATATATATATATATATACACACCAAGCATAAATTTTAGCTTGGTAGGTAGTGGGGTGGCTCATAATTATCCACTCTTCAACCATGTGAATGTGGTCCTCCATTTGAATGAGTGGATGGGAATGTCTTGCATTCAGTCTACTTTGTCTTTGAAGATGCAGGATTATATTATATATATATATATATATATATATATATATATATATATATATATATATATATATATATATATATATATATATATATATATATATATATATATGAAGAGAGAGAGAGAGAGAGAGAGAGAGAGAGAGAATATGGAGAGGTAGAGTTTCTCATTGGGACAGTAGTGATGTGGATAAATTTGGTCCACACATCAGGGGTTTGGATTTGGCTAAAAGTGAAGATTTTTTATAAAATTCACTCAACCCTTCATATGTGGACTACACGTTTGTCCATAATGCATTTTCTGTCGTTAACTTATTATATATATATATATATATATATATATATATATATATATATATATATATATATATATATATATATATATATATATATATATATATATATATATATATATATATATATTTCATTAGAAAATTATTGATGTCGATGCTTAACAAATGATTTAGGGCTGATTTTGAAGAGCTTAGGATCCCTTATCTCCTTTGATGGTTGTTCCCCTAATAGGAAGAAAGTCTTGCATATAGGCAGCACGTTAGAGGACCGGAATTGGGTTCTCCAGTAGTTCCTCCGACGATGAAGTTAGTTATGATTTGAAGGGGAGAAAAGAACTGATATAGTTCTCTTTAAGTGTGCAGAAATTGCGTACCTTTGGTCAGTAGGTGATGTCCCTCTTTATACTGAGCTGACAATGGTAATTATGTAATCTTGGTCAAGTTCATGCAGTTGGCTTAGTCAGCTAATACCTTTACAGGCGTTGGTATTGGGGGTTCGAGTCATCCTTGTGATTAATGCGACGGTGACAGGGGGAGTAAGGTGCTGACAAGGTCCGATGAGTCAATTAAGACTTTCGGCGGGGGTGTAATGATGACTCTAACTGTGCATTTAATGTAACAATGACTAACGATAAGGACGAGCAACATCACCTTTTATCTCGGCCTTCGAGGGGGGCGAGAAGTGACGTCTTTCATCTCGACCCTTGAGGGAGATGAGAAAGTGATGTCTTTCCTCTCGACCCTTGAGGGAGACGAGAAAGTGACGCCTTTCGTCTCGGCCTTCGAGAGAGACGAGAAGTCGGTGCGTCTGGGTCGAGTTGGTGTGTAGTCTGCTTGAGATACATATCAACTAGTTAAATGTGATTAACACTTGCTTATGTCTACAGCACAACAAAAACTTATTTGAGATTATTTAATTCTCTCAAACTTACCGTATAGAACTAACATAGAAATGATAAGTGGATTGAAAATATAACGCCATGTGTATAATAATATAAATTTTAAACGATCATTAAATGAATAGTTGATAAGGATATGAATCGAGTACCGGTTAAATTTTATTCATTAATGAACTCGAATACTAAAAATTATTTATTTATTGTTAAATGAACTAGCAAAATGAATATTAACCAAATAGTTACTCGAACAATTAACGAACTATTTGTTAATTATTTGGTTCATTTCCACCCCTACAGAAAAGAGGGGGACAAAGGCTTATCCCTTATTTTATACCTAGTTGTGTAGAACATTAGCTTGTGAAACCGTCACTCTCAATATTAAAATTTTCACTCTTTTCATAACACCATCTACTTGTCCCTCACATAGGGATGACTACTGTATATGTAATACTAACCCTAATCATTAGAATAATATAATGTCAGCAATTAATGAAATCCTATGGTTTATCACAAGTTGGCAGCCTGGTTGTTAGTTGTTGAGTAAAAGTAGAGGTAAGATGTATGCACATGTCAAATTCAATCAATCTAAGCTTTCACACTTAGAAGCATGGATTCAACGATCATCGCAACACAATATGAACTATGTGCTGACAGAATAAAATTCTGAACAAGGTACAAGAAAAGAGACATGACAACAACAAAGTCAGAACAATTGTATAGGAATTACAATTACAAATGAAGTGTAATGTCAAAAAGATACCGAATGTTTGATATTGCATAGAAAATGACACCTTCCGTTACATGCCACATTTCTGTGTTACTGAAAGGCAAAAAGAGGAATATCAACAACAAAAATCTTCTAAAAAGCAAAACTTCTCATTCTTCTCAGTGAAAATATTCGCAAAACGAACTGCTAAGCTTAAACAGTCAGGTAAGTGAGCAAGATAAATGTTCAATTGAAAAAAGATCTCAATATATGTACCACACAAATAGCCATAAAAATCCTTCAAAGATGGTGAGTTCTTTCTTCAAGTACTTCATCTGATTTGGATTCATCTGATTTGGGTCTTTAACTCTGCAGGTCTTCCACAGCATACGTGAAATTATGTTTTTTCGTAAAACAAAAGATAAGCTTTTCTCTTTAGGACTTCTACTGTAACCTCCTTTAGCACAGTATCATCAGCCTCCAACCAAGTTGATTTCCCTTCGGTTTGCTCTCTTATGATAGCAATATAATGTCCACTGGTGGTATCAGTGCTGATGTGCTCTATGAGTCCCAGAAGCTTATACAAATAGTTGCCTTCTACCACATATCTGCAGTTAAATGTGAAAGGATCTTTACTTATCTAGCATTACCCACATAAGAAGGTCCTAAGTTGGTTGCCCACATTTACACTCCAAAATTAAGGAAATGAAAGGAATATATTCCATGCAGGTGGAAATTAAACTTAAAACAATTTGTACTGATCTAAAATAAGGTATGCAGGAAAATCTTAAAACTTCTCCAAATTGATAATGCTTCTTTGGTTCTTATCAGTCTATTTGTGATTTAAAGACCTAATGTAAATGATATGGAGGAAAAAACCTCCCAATACTCATGTTAAGTACTTCAACTATATAATGCATAAAAGAACTGATATAGTTCTCTTTAAGTGTGCAGAAATTGCGTACCTTTGGTCAGTAGGTGATGTCCCTCTTTATACTGAGCTGACAATGGTAATTATGTAATCTTGGTCAAGTTCATGCAGTTGGCTTAGTCAGCTAATACCTTTACAGGCGTTGGTATTGGGGGTTCGAGTCATCCTTGTGATTAATGCGACGGTGACAGGGGGAGTAAGGTGCTGACAAGGTCCGATGAGTCAATTAAGACTTTCGGCGGGGGTGTAATGATGACTCTAATCGGCATTTAATGTAACAATGACTAACGATAAGGACGAGCAACATCACCTTTATCTCTACTCGAGGGGCGAAGTGACGTCTTTCATCTCGACCCTTGAGGGAGATGAGAAAGTGATGTCTTTCCTCGACCCTTGAGGGAGATGAGAAAGTGATGTCTTTCCTCTCGACCCTTGAGGGAGATGAGAAAGTGATGTCTTTCCTCTCGACCCTTGAGGGAGATGAGAAAGTGATGTCTTTCCTCGACCCTTGAGGGAGATGAGAAAGTGATGTCTTTCCTCGACCCTTGAGGGAGATGAGAAAGTGATGTCTTTCCTCGACCCTTGAGGGAGATGAGAAAGTGATGTCTTTCCTCGACCCTTGAGGGAGATGAGAAAGTGATGTCTTTCCTCTCGACCCTTGAGGGAGATGAGAAAGTGATGTCTTTCCTCGACCCTTGAGGGAGATGAGAAAGTGATGTCTTTCCTCGACCCTTGAGGGAGATGAGAAAGTGATGTCTTTCCTCGACCCTTGAGGGAGATGAGAAAGTGATGTCTTTCCTCGACCCTTGAGGGAGATGAGAAAGTGATGTCTTTCCTCGACCCTTGAGGGAGATGAGAAAGTGATGTCTTTCCTCTCGACCCTTGAGGGAGATGAGAAAGTGATGTCTTTCCTCGACCCTTGAGGGAGATGAGAAAGTGATGTCTTTCCTCGACCCTTGAGGGAGATGAGAAAGTGATGTCTTTCCTCGACCCTTGAGGGAGATGAGAAAGTGATGTCTTTCCTCTCGACCCTTGAGGGAGATGAGAAAGTGATGTCTTTCCTCGACCCTTGAGGGAGATGAGAAAGTGATGTCTTTCCTCGACCCTTGAGGGAGATGAGAAAGTGATGTCTTTCCTCGACCCTTGAGGGAGATGAGAAAGTGATGTCTTTCCTCTCGACCCTTGAGGGAGATGAGAAAGTGATGTCTTTCCTCTCGACCCTTGAGGGAGATGAGAAAGTGATGTCTTTCCTCGACCCTTGAGGGAGATGAGAAAGTGATGTCTTTCCTCGACCCTTGAGGGAGATGAGAAAGTGATGTCTTTCCTCTCGACCCTTGAGGGAGATGAGAAAGTGATGTCTTTCCTCGACCCTTGAGGGAGATGAGAAAGTGATGTCTTTCCTCGACCCTTGAGGGAGATGAGAAAGTGATGTCTTTCCTCTCGACCCTTGAGGGAGATGAGAAAGTGATGTCTTTCCTCTCGACCCTTGAGGGAGATGAGAAAGTGATGTCTTTCCTCGACCCTTGAGGGAGATGAGAAAGTGATGTCTTTCCTCGACCCTTGAGGGAGATGAGAAAGTGATGTCTTTCCTCGACCCTTGAGGGAGATGAGAAAGTGATGTCTTTCCTCGACCCTTGAGGGAGATGAGAAAGTGATGTCTTTCCTCGACCCTTGAGGGAGATGAGAAAGTGATGTCTTTCCTCGACCCTTGAGGGAGATGAGAAAGTGATGTCTTTCCTCGACCCTTGAGGGAGATGAGAAAGTGATGTCTTTCCTCGACCCTTGAGGGAGATGAGAAAGTGATGTCTTTCCTCGACCCTTGAGGGAGATGAGAAAGTGATGTCTTTCCTCGACCCTTGAGGGAGATGAGAAAGTGATGTCTTTCCTCGACCCTTGAGGGAGATGAGAAAGTGATGTCTTTCCTCTCGACCCTTGAGGGAGATGAGAAAGTGATGTCTTTCCTCGACCCTTGAGGGAGATGAGAAAGTGATGTCTTTCCTCGACCCTTGAGGGAGATGAGAAAGTGATGTCTTTCCTCGACCCTTGAGGGAGATGAGAAAGTGATGTCTTTCCTCGACCCTTGAGGGAGATGAGAAAGTGATGTCTTTCCTCTCGACCCTTGAGGGAGATGAGAAAGTGATGTCTTTCCTCGACCCTTGAGGGAGATGAGAAAGTGATGTCTTTCCTCTCGACCCTTGAGGGAGATGAGAAAGTGATGTCTTTCCTCGACCCTTGAGGGAGATGAGAAAGTGATGTCTTTCCTCGACCCTTGAGGGAGATGAGAAAGTGATGTCTTTCCTCGACCCTTGAGGGAGATGAGAAAGTGATGTCTTTCCTCTCGACCCTTGAGGGAGATGAGAAAGTGATGTCTTTCCTCGACCCTTGAGGGAGATGAGAAAGTGATGTCTTTCCTCTCGACCCTTGAGGGAGATGAGAAAGTGATGTCTTTCCTCGACCCTTGAGGGAGATGAGAAAGTGATGTCTTTCCTCTCGACCCTTGAGGGAGATGAGAAAGTGATGTCTTTCCTCGACCCTTGAGGGAGATGAGAAAGTGATGTCTTTCCTCTCGACCCTTGAGGGAGATGAGAAAGTGATGTCTTTCCTCTCGACCCTTGAGGGAGATGAGAAAGTGATGTCTTTCCTCTCGACCCTTGAGGGAGATGAGAAAGTGATGTCTTTCCTCGACCCTTGAGGGAGATGAGAAAGTGATGTCTTTCCTCTCGACCCTTGAGGGAGATGAGAAAGTGATGTCTTTCCTCGACCCTTGAGGGAGATGAGAAAGTGATGTCTTTCCTCTCGACCCTTGAGGGAGATGAGAAAGTGATGTCTTTCCTCTCGACCCTTGAGGGAGATGAGAAAGTGATGTCTTTCCTCTCGACCCTTGAGGGAGATGAGAAAGTGATGTCTTTCCTCTCGACCCTTGAGGGAGATGAGAAAGTGATGTCTTTCCTCGACCCTTGAGGGAGATGAGAAAGTGATGTCTTTCCTCGACCCTTGAGGGAGATGAGAAAGTGATGTCTTTCCTCTCGACCCTTGAGGGAGATGAGAAAGTGATGTCTTTCCTCGACCCTTGAGGGAGATGAGAAAGTGATGTCTTTCCTCGACCCTTGAGGGAGATGAGAAAGTGATGTCTTTCCTCGACCCTTGAGGGAGATGAGAAAGTGATGTCTTTCCTCGACCCTTGAGGGAGATGAGAAAGTGATGTCTTTCCTCTCGACCCTTGAGGGAGATGAGAAAGTGATGTCTTTCCTCGACCCTTGAGGGAGATGAGAAAGTGATGTCTTTCCTCTCGACCCTTGAGGGAGATGAGAAAGTGATGTCTTTCCTCTCGACCCTTGAGGGAGATGAGAAAGTGATGTCTTTCCTCGACCCTTGAGGGAGATGAGAAAGTGATGTCTTTCCTCGACCCTTGAGGGAGATGAGAAAGTGATGTCTTTCCTCGACCCTTGAGGGAGATGAGAAAGTGATGTCTTTCCTCGACCCTTGAGGGAGATGAGAAAGTGATGTCTTTCCTCGACCCTTGAGGGAGATGAGAAAGTGATGTCTTTCCTCTCGACCCTTGAGGGAGATGAGAAAGTGATGTCTTTCCTCGACCCTTGAGGGAGATGAGAAAGTGATGTCTTTCCTCGACCCTTGAGGGAGATGAGAAAGTGATGTCTTTCCTCTCGACCCTTGAGGGAGATGAGAAAGTGATGTCTTTCCTCTCGACCCTTGAGGGAGATGAGAAAGTGATGTCTTTCCTCTCGACCCTTGAGGGAGATGAGAAAGTGATGTCTTTCCTCTCGACCCTTGAGGGAGATGAGAAAGTGATGTCTTTCCTCGACCCTTGAGGGAGATGAGAAAGTGATGTCTTTCCTCTCGACCCTTGAGGGAGATGAGAAAGTGATGTCTTTCCTCTCGACCCTTGAGGGAGATGAGAAAGTGATGTCTTTCCTCGACCCTTGAGGGAGATGAGAAAGTGATGTCTTTCCTCGACCCTTGAGGGAGATGAGAAAGTGATGTCTTTCCTCGACCCTTGAGGGAGATGAGAAAGTGATGTCTTTCCTCGACCCTTGAGGGAGATGAGAAAGTGATGTCTTTCCTCGACCCTTGAGGGAGATGAGAAAGTGATGTCTTTCCTCGACCCTTGAGGGAGATGAGAAAGTGATGTCTTTCCTCTCGACCCTTGAGGGAGATGAGAAAGTGATGTCTTTCCTCGACCCTTGAGGGAGATGAGAAAGTGATGTCTTTCCTCGACCCTTGAGGGAGATGAGAAAGTGATGTCTTTCCTCGACCCTTGAGGGAGATGAGAAAGTGATGTCTTTCCTCGACCCTTGAGGGAGATGAGAAAGTGATGTCTTTCCTCGACCCTTGAGGGAGATGAGAAAGTGATGTCTTTCCTCTCGACCACAGCATACGTGAAATTATGTTTTTTCGTAAAACAAAAGATAAGCTTTTCTCTTTAGGACTTCTACTGTAACCTCCTTTAGCACAGTATCATCAGCCTCCAACCAAGTTGATTTCCCTTCGGTTTGCTCTCTTATGATAGCAATATAATGTCCACTGGTGGTATCAGTGCTGATGTGCTCTATGAGTCCCAGAAGCTTATACAAATAGTTGCCTTCTACCACATATCTGCAGTTAAATGTGAAAGGATCTTTACTTATCTAGCATTACCCACATAAGAAGGTCCCTAAGTTGGTTGCCCACATTTACACTCCAAAAATTAAGGGAAATGAAAGGAATATATTCCATGCAGGTGGAAATTAAACTTAAAACAATTTGTACTGATCTAAAATAAGGTATGCAGGAAAATCTTAAAACTTCTCCAAATTGATAATGCTTCTTTGGTTCTTATCAGTCTATTTGTGATTTAAAGACCTAATGTAAATGATATGGAGGAAAAAAACCTCCCAATACTCATGTTAAGTACTTCAACTATATAATGCATAAACCTGATAATCTTCACAGCTTTCAAGAATTTTTACTTTGTGAAAGTGAATAAGCCAATCTTACCTTAAGGAAGCAAGACAGGTAGCTATAAAAATTTAGAGCATTACCTATGATCCATATACGGCATGAGATCGAGCTTTTCTTGGAAGACAATATGCTCTTCTATTTTCTCAAGTTTTCCATACTCCTGCTGACTGAATCGTTTAAAATGAATCACTAGAATGGTTGGTGTTTGCTTGAAAAGAATTCTTTTGGTGATGCTTTCAGATTTTGTATCCACATCCTTGCTTAATTGTTCCTTTCCCAAGTTCTCTGGTGACCTTGCTGACCGGTCACTAGTTTTGCTAGGTGAACCAGGAGTCTTCTTACTTTCAGATTGAACTCCGTCCCCTTTGAAATAATCAGCTTCTGATAAATCTGGGGAACACGCTGAGCAGTGGAGGTTAGGCATTTCTTCAGGTTTTGTGAAAAAATCCAAGCACATCTTAAGTGACAGAGGAGCACTCCTTTCAGAACCCGGAGAAGGCCTAGATGAGCATTCTTTCACTCTTTTTTCTTGTTGTCTTAATCTGCTACGATTGTTCTGTTGGGAGTCAAGGTGACGCCCACACCGCCGCGGAAGCTGAATTAACCTCCCCGAGAGAAACTAACCAAAATACAAGCAATAGCGAATACACAGATAAAACAATAAGTAAATGAGACGAGACAACAGATTTACGTGGTTCGGCAAACTTGCCTACGTCCACGGGAGCAGCACAAATAATTTCTTATTTGATCACAAGAAATTACAAAGCTTGAAACAGAGAAGATCTCAAACTTGAGATCTCTCAAAATACCGCGTATGATTATCTTAAAATCACCGCTCTAATCTTTCTCCCCTCAAACTTTACACAACTTCCTCACAACTCCTCTCTACCCCCTTCTCTATTTATAGGAGAGGAACAAGGCAGAGCGAAGAGGAAATCACAGTTTCCGTGATTTGAGACAAGGCCCACGAAGAGTTCGTGGGCGTGGATCGCCAAGAAAAGAAGCAGAGGGATGGGATGGGACACACCCATCACGTGGGTGGGTCCCCTCCCATGTCAGGCATGCGCCCACGAACTCTTCGGCATGGGTCGCTCCCCATCACATGGGTGGGTCCCCCTCCCCACGTTCACAATTCTCCACCTCGTACATCATTTGATAAACCTCAAATTTTAAACACCAGAATATCGAACGCCAAACCGCCAATCCTGCATCAAACCAAACCGCACCATTGTACCATGGTTGCTCACGCACTCTCCGACGGATCAAGCTAATCGTAGTTACGCACTTCTCCATCAACACGGGTTGATATGAAGCAAGTCCAAGCAATGCTTAAACTTCTTTGTGACCATCTTGGTTAACATGTCGCGGGATTCTCATTCGTGTGTACCTTCATGAGAGAAATATCGCCTTCCTCTATGACATCCCGTACGAAATGATACCTGACATCGATATGCTTGGTACGAGCATGATGAACTTGATTCTTCGCCAAGTGAATCGCACTCTGACTGTCGCACCACAAGTTCACGTTCTTCTGCTCAATCCCCAAATCATCTAGAAAACCCCACAACCACAATGCTTCCTTCACTCCCTCCGCCATGGCCATGTACTCGGCCTCTGTAGTAGAAAGTGCCATCAGAGCCTAACATCGACGCCAACTAACCGAGCCCCATGTATCTGAATACATAACCAGTAGTAGATCGCCGTCTATCTAGATCGCCGCATAATCGAGTCCACAAACCCATCAATCGACATGTTTCTCCACCATAACACGCATTCAGACAACTGCCCTTTAAGTACTCGGGACCCACTTCATCGCTTCCCGGTCGTCTTTCCGGATTCGCCATGAATCTCGACCCACCATGACCGCTGTGAAATATCGGGTGTACACACCATTGCGTACATTAAGGCGCCAACCGCACTAGCATAGGGAACACGCCCATGTGCCTCTTCTTCCACAGTAGTAGGAGATTGTTTACCGAAGCCTAGAGTGTGGAGCCAATGGAGTCACCACCGACTTAGCACTTTGCATCCCGAACCTCGCGATCACCCGCTCTATGTAGCCCTTCTGACTCAAGAACAATCGTCGGTTCGCCCGCTCTCTTCTAATCTCCATACCCAGTATTTTTTTAGCAGCACCCATGTCCTTCATCTCGAACTCTTCACCAAGTTGAGATTTCAGCCTATCTATCTCCACCCTGCTCTTAGAAGCAATAAGCATGTCATCCACATACAAAAGGAGATAGATATAATTACCTCCATGAAGCTTCCGAATGTAAACACAACAATCATAGTCGCTTCGGGAAAACCCATGCTTCAGCATGAAGGAGTCAAATCGCTTGTACCACTGTCGGGGAGATTGCTTCAATCCATACAGTGACTTCTTCAAACGACACACATGATCCTTCTTGTCCTCAACCTTGTAGCCCTCAGGTTGATGCATGTAGATCTCTTCATCCAAGTCTCCGTGCAAGAAGGCCGTTTTAACATCGAGTTGTTCCAGCTCAAGATCACCATGAGCAACAATACTCAATAGCACCCGAATAGAGGTGTGTTTCACCACCGGAGAAAAGATCTCGTTGTAATCCACACCCTCTCTTTGTGCAAACCCCTTAGCCACTAGCCTTGCCTTGTACCTTGTACCACCGAGCTTTGAAGGATCTTCCTTTCTTTTATACACCCACTTACAACCAATAGCTTTCCTTCCTACGGGCAATGGGACCACCTCCCATGTTTGGTTCTTCCGAAGGGATTCCATCTCTTCCTCCATCGCAGCCAACCAACTCTCACTATCCTTGTCCCGAATAGCTTCCTTGAAGGAGACGGCTCGTCCTCCTCCACCGAGTCGTATTCAACCAAATTAACACGCCCATAGTGCTTGGGGGTTGATCAGCCCCGGCTTACGTACATGCTTGTATGCTCGCCTTGGCCTAGTGGAAGCCAAACTATCCTCGAGCAGTTGTTGTTGTAGTGCCCGTGTATTCTCTTGCTGAACCTCCTCCTGCTCAAGCTCATCATCTACCTGACTTCCCACTTGAACACGACTAGAACCCGGTTGGTCTTTAGGTTCTATTTCAATAACACGAGACTTAGAAGCCTCATCGGTCCTAACACCATCATCCTTGGGCCCTAGCAATCATGGATTTCTTATCAAAGGTAACATCCCTGCTGATCACGAACTTCGAATCTTCCGTACACCAAAGCCGATAGCCTTTTACACCCTTTGCATATCCCAAGAAGATTACCTTCTTGGCCCTCGCGTCAAGCTTTCCCTCGTTGGCGTGATAGTAGGCGTACGAAAATCCGGAGCCTCTCATAATCGCATGCTCTCGACCACACCTGTAGGGTGTATCACCATCAATGTAGAATGTGGAGATCGATTCACTATATAGCAAGTCAGTAGCAATCGACTCGCCCACCATTCTTTGCCCAAACTAGCATAAGATCGCATACTCACTTTGCTTTCTCCGCGGTGTTGGTTCGATCTTTCCGCGACCCGTTCTGCGTGGTGTAGATCTAAGCTGTCGATGTCGACAATGCCCTCGATCCGCAGAACTCCTTGAAGACACCATCGTATACTCGTGCGTTATCGATCTTAAAGTCTTCAATTTTCTTCTGTCTGTTCTCAACCATAGCCTTCCACTTCTTGAATGTCTCAAATACCTCATTCTTATGCTTGGAAATAAGGCCGCTTAACATCGAGTTGTTCCACTCAAGATCACCATGAGCAACAATACTCAATAGCACCGAATAGAGGTGTGTTTCACCACCGGAGAAAAGATCTCGTTGTAATCCACACCCTCTCTTTGTGCAAACCCCTTAGCCACTAGCCTTGCCTTGTACCTTGTACCACCGAGCTTTGAAGGATCTTCCTTTCTTTTATACACCCACTTACAACCAATAGCTTTCCTTCCTACGGGCAATGGGACCACCTCCCATGTTTGGTTCTTCAGAAGGATTCCATCTCTTCCTCCATCGCAGACCAACCAACTCTCACTATCCTTGTCCCGAATAGCTTCCTTGAAGGAGACGGCTCGTCCTCCTCCACCAGAGTCGTATTCAACCAAATTAACCGCCCATAGTGCTTCAGGGTTGATCAGCCCCGGCTTACGTACATGCTTGTATGCTCGCCTTGGCCTAGTGGAAGCCAAACTATCCTCGGTTTGTTGTTGTTGTAGTGCACGTGTATTCTCTGCTGAACCTCCTCTGCTCAAGCTCATCATCTACGACTTCCCACTTGAACACGACTAGAACACGGTTGGTCTTTAGGTTCTATTTCAATAACACGAGACTTAGAAGCCTCATCGGTCCTAACACCATCATCCTTGGGCCCTAGCAATCATGGATTTCTCATCAAAGGTAACATCCTGGCGATCACGAACTTGAATCTTCCGTACACCAAAGCCGATAGCCTTTTACACCCTTTGCATATCCCAAGAAGATTGCCTTCTTGGCCCTCGCGTCAAGCTTTCCCTCGTTGGCGTGATAGTAGGCGATACAGAAAATCCGGAGCCTCTCATAATCGCATGCTCTCGACCACACCACGTAGGGTGTATCACCATCAATGTAGAATGTGGAGATCGATTCACTATATAGCAAGCTGTAGCAATCGACTCTGCCCACCATTCTTTGCCCAAACTAGCATAAGATCGCATACTCACTTTGCTTTCTCGCGGTGTTGGTTCGATCTTTCAGCGACCCGTTCTGCGTGGTGTAGATCTAAGCGTCGGTGTCGACAATGCCCTCGATCAGAACTCCTTGAAGACACCATCGTATACTCGTGCGTTATCGATCTTAAAGTCTTCAATTTTCTTCTGTCTGTTCTCAACCATAGCCTTCCACTTCTTGAATGTCTCAAATACCTCATTCTTATGCTTGGAAATAAACCCAAGCATACCTCGAATGATCATCTATGAATGAGACAAAATATCTGGAACCTCCCTTTGAAGTAGTGCGGCGGACCCCAAACATCCGTGTGCACATAATCTAGTATCCTCTGCTCTTAGACTTGCTTCTCGGCCGGACCACAATGCTTCAGGTACCACCTCGCAAAAATCCATGCAAGGTTTCTTGATTCTTGTGAGACCCTCTTTACCAAGCGAACTAGACCCTTCTCGACATATGCCCAAGCCGCCTATGCCATAATCGTGTGTGCTCACATGGGTCTCCATCACTTCCTTCAGTTCCAACCGCTGCATCTCCGGTCACCGTCGTACCTGAGAGAGTATATAAATTACCGTGACGAACACCCTTCATCACTACAAGGGAACCCGAACAACCTTCTTCACTCCGTTCTCCGTAATAATTTTACAACGCGAGTCCAATGCACCAACTGAGATAAGATTCTTCCATGGTCGGGAACATGCCTCACATCCGTCAAAGTTCGAACCACTCCATTATGCATCTTGATTTTGATATTACCTAGCCCCACCGTTTTACAAGCATGGTTGTTCCCCATCAATACGGTTCCACCATCAATGCCTCTGTAGGTAGTAAACCACTTCCTATTTGGACACATATGATAAGAGCAACCAGAATCAAGTATCCACTTTTCGGAGATATCCTCGCCACCCGTGACGACATAGCACTCATTATCACTCTCTTCCCCTGAAGCGTAGCTCGCCTCTTCCTTGCCTTCTCTTCTCTCAGTCTTGCTGTTATTCTTCTTCCCACCTACTCTCTTGTTAGGACAATTGACTTTGAAATGCCCTAGCTCACCGCATTTGAAACACGGTCTTTCCGCAAGAGGTCTCGATTTTGATCTAGACTTTCCTCCCTTGCCTTTTCCTCGCTCATTGCTCCTTCCTCTAGCAAACAATCCTTGCGCTTGTTCTTTGTTACCACCAGTAGTCATGTCACTGGTTGCAATCTTTCGAAGATCATCCGCTAGAAGCGCCGTTCTAGTCTCATCCATCGTCGGATCGTCTCCTACAAGCATCGGTGTTTGCACAGGTTCTCATAAGACTTGAAGGCGAGTAGAAGCGCTGATCCTCATCTCCTACTTTCACATCTATGTCTTTTAAGTCGATATGATCCTATCAAACTTGTTGATGTACTCGGATTGACGAGCCTTCCTCCATCTTGCAAGTGTACAATTTGGATTTTAAATAGATCCGGTTCGTTAGACTCTTCGTCATGAAGGTGCTCTCTAACTTTAACCACCGCTAAAATGCTTCTCCCCGGCCCACCAAGAAAGCTACATCTCTTTCAAGGCAAAGGATGATCGGCCTGTGCTTCCGGATCTAGCTCTTCCCAATCCTCATCGGACATGTCCTTGTGCTTCTTCTCTTTCCAAAGCTTTGTGCAACTTTTGCGAAATCGTGAATTTTTCATCTGCATCCTCCAATAAGAAAAATCATTCTTCCCATTGAATTTCGATCTCATACTTCCCAACTTTAAGCTGTTTTCTTGGTAGGCGTCATTCTCCGCTTGTTTTAGTTAAATCGCTTCTCTCGGAATTCCACACAATAGCCAAGCACCGCCAAATCTGAAGCTTTACCACCACCAATCGATCAAGTGCTCGATACCAATTGTTGGGAGTCAATGTGGCCTTCACACCGTAGCGGTGAATTAACCTCCAGAGAAACTAACCAAAATACAAGAATAAATAATACACGATAAAACAATAAGTAAATGAGGCGAGACAACAGATTTATGGTTCAAGAACTCGCCACGCCCACGAAAAGACAAATAATTTCTTATTTGATCACAAGAAATTACAAAGCTTGAAACAGAGAAGATCTCAAACTTGAGATCTCTCAAAATACCGCGTATGATTATCTTAAAATCACCGCTCTAATCTTTCTCCCCTCAAACTTTACACAACTTCCTCACAATTCCTCTCTACCCCCTTCTCTATTTATAGGAGAGGGAACAAGGCACAGAGCGAAGAGGAAATCACGGATTTCCGTGATTTGAGGACAAGGCGCCCACGAAGAGTTCGTGGGCGTGACTGCTCAAGAAAAGAAGCAGAGGGATGGGATGGGACACACCCATCACGTGGGTGGGTCCCCCCCTCCCATGTCCAGGCGCCCACGCCCACGAACTCTTCGTGGGCGTGGCTGTTCCCCCATCACATGGGTGGGTCCCCCCCTCCCCACGTTCACATGTTCAATTTTCTTCTCCATTCACGAGTCAGATTTGATAAAAGTTCTCTTATTTTTTCTTCATTTTCATCATTTTTTTCTGTACCAATTCTCTTCTGTTTTTTTCATTTTCATCAAATTTTTCGTCCAGATGTGGATTCATGAATCTGTTCCCTGTAGGAATTGGTAGAGGAACATCGTGAAATGGTTCATCAGCTCCCCAAATATTTCCACATAGGAAACATGCTAGAGGGTTAGAGAATTCCCCTCCAAAAAATGTCTCAGTAACTCCAGAGTGAGTTAACTCCTTGAACAAGTATTGTAAAAATTCTTCACAGTCGTGCTGCTTGAAAGCCTCAAAGCTGGGGTTCTGATTAACCAATGCAACAAAATCTGAAGGGCGTGTGAAAGATGTAGACCTATCATGCCTTTCATTATAGAACCTCTTTAACTCACCAGTAACAGATTTAGTGTTACTATCTGGAAACTCAAAGTTCGCAAGATACTCTCTGAATTTACTCACTGACATGAGACATTGTACCATGGAATTTATGTAACACGTGTTACCAAAGTTGTGTTACCCCTTACACCTGTAAGCTTGTTGCTCCATTTTGGTTATTTCCTATAAAACCAGAATTTAAATATTAGTCCCTCAAATCTTTAATATTTGATTAGTCTCCCAAATGATTAAAATTTGAAATTAGTCCCACAAATGTTAGAACTACTTCGAAACTAGTATCCCTATCTACTTTCTATTTTGATTCAATATACATAAATGCTAGAAAGAATCACAAGAAACATGAAATATATATAGATGTCAAACATGCTATTAAAAATCACGAAATCATCAGTTAACAGTGCGATTGATCGAACCTCATGAGAATCAAGACACATTTCGTCGATCAACGGAAATAAACATAACAGAAATTAATAGTCATAACAGAAATTAATAGTAAAACTAAACTACCAAAAAAAAGCTTTAAAAGCAGCTCTTCAAAATAAAAATGATACAAAAATAAAAAGTTCAAACCGATTATAGGATTCTATTGCAAATCTAACACACCAAACACAAATTGTGCAAAATTTCTCATACAATTGCAGAAAAAGAATAAAATATATCTAGATACTAACAATCAAGAAATTCGTATAAATTAAAAATATGAATGATCCAAGCACACAAGAATCGAGGCACATTTCAACATTCAATGAAAAGAAACAGAGCACAAATTCATGCATGTTGTTCTTGATTCGAGATTTCACCAGCAATTGGATTGTGATCACGAACTTCTCGAACTCAAACAAAACCCCAGAAAGAGATGGAGATTTTGACTGGAGAGAAGAGAATGATGGAGTACAGAAGAGAGTAGCCTATAAGTAGTGAAAGAGAGGAAGTAAAAGATAAGTGATGTAGGTGGTGACTCGAAGGCCTATTTCAGAGTGTAGGGAGATCAATAGGTTAAAACTAAACTCTATGGCTGTACCCTCACAGAGCATGAAACCACTTTCTTCCTCTTCCTCTTACAATCCCTATCATCACCCAAATCCTCAAAAAATTCCAAGCCCCAACCCAACTCAAACAAACCCAATTCCTTGTTGAGGGTAATCCTAATTCTAATTTGATTAAGTTATCTTTAATAGTTAGTTTTATCCATAAGAGTTTCTTGTGTTTAGGGGTTAGTTTATATGGAGTTATCTAGAGAATTTCTTACTTAATTTTGTAGGCCTATGTGAGAGGCACCTTACTGTGACGCCCCAAAGACTTAGTCCCACATCGGATACTTTGAAGAGAATTCAAGCTCCCCCCTGTAGGCTTGCATCTAAGACCCCAACAATGGCAGCATCAGAAAGAACTAGAGGAGCACCAAGCAACCAAGGTGGGGGGCAACAAGTGCTCGGATTCCCTCATAACTCCCTAAGCTTTGCGTTTGATAGTTGTTTGCTCCAATATCCCTCCTCATCAAACCCAACCTCATCCAATCTCCTCTCGCAACAAATATTTATTTACCAAAAAATAAAATTTGATATTATAAAACTACGGAACCTAACAGGAATACAGTTATACAGTTAGTATATTTCAAAGGGGCAAATTCAATTTCTACCAACTTATTCCATGTTTTTAGATAGACCGGAATGCAATTTTTCAATTTTTTTGGGGGGGAAATTAAATAGCTTTATATGCAATTTGTAAATTTGTTGGGGTTGCATCGCAATCCATGAACCTGTATCTCCAACCTCCTCTCTCATCATTTCACCACCCTCGTCAACTCAACCTTCATTTCTCCTCATAACTCACATCTGCAACCCCCTTACATAAAAGCAGCTTCCAGTTCCTAACCCTCTACTTCCTCTGATCTTGACCTCCCTTACCCACCTCCTCTCCATGGTTTTGGGGAACTAAAATGGAGAGAGTAATTTCTTAATTACTCGTTCATGTAAGAACTAACCCAATCAACAAAAACAAACACAGGATTCCATGCTACCCCCAAAACTTCGATCCATTCTTCCGAATGCAATGACACAAAAATAATTAAAAAAATGCACTGAAATCTAGGCACAATCAGCTAAAAGAAATGCATCATGAATTACATGCAAGTTGTTTTGAGTGAAGATTTCACCTGTGATTTGATTGCGATCAAAAAAACTTCCGGAGCTCAACCGAAACCCTAGAAATGAGAAGGAGATTCGAGCAGATTGGGGAGCACGACAAAGCAGAGACGAGCGTAGCTACATAATAAGTAGTGAAAGAAGAACGAAGCAGCAGATGAGTGTCATGGTCGAGACGTGTTGCTGCCGGTTACAGGGTGGAGAGGAAGTAGGCTGTTGATGGCCCGTTGTTTGGCAGCCCAACAAGTTATTCGGGCTTTTGCTCAATATCGTTTAGGGTCTTTTAGATATTAGCCCCTTAAATCATAAGTAATTTGATATTAGCCCCTTAAATCTCCATATTTTGATATTAGCCCCTCAAGTTACTATCATGTGTTAATATGAGGGGCTCATATCAACACATCATGGCAATTTGAGGGGTTAATATCAAAATAGGAACCTAACCATAGGGCTCATATCAACATATCATAGCTATTTGAGGGGCTAATATCAAAATATGAAGATTTAAGGGGCAAATACAAATTACTTATGATTTAAGGGGTTAATATCTAAAAACCCATTTAACACCTATACAAGTTACACTAGACCGCAGGACATTTTACAGAAGAGCCTCTCAATGGTACTTTTTAACGAGGTCACTCAAAGTGCCTTTAACGAGAACAATAATTTTAATATGTTTTTAATTTAATAGATGAAATTAAAAATTAATATATTTTTGGTTAAATAGGATGCAGACAATAAGGAGTTTCTGCTTGCAATCAAGAGATTAATTGGTAGAAATATGCGTTTCCATGTTAATGTTATAGAATTTAACACAAGCAAATGTATTGAAGACTACACGGTTATTAAAATCGTTAACGATGATGTGGATAATGAAAAACTCAATAGGTACATTACTACTAGCGGCGGAAGGTAAATTTTCCATAATCTTTTTAATAAAATTATATTCCTCAATAGTTTGCAATGTATTCGTTGTTGTAATACTAAATTTATTTTTATTAAAGGATGATAAATCACTCGATATGACGCTGGTTGATGGTGATGACAGTTAATCAATTCAATATACTCCAGACTTATCGACACTTGGAAATATTTTGAATAAAAATTCGAAGAAGAAGATGTTTGCTAAATATATTATTAGTTTCATCATTTCAAAAATTAAATCATTAACATGTTGTTCTAGGACAAATGTATTATTATCACAGGATGAGAAACCATTTGAATTGAATGAGGATGGTACCATTGATAATCAATCTGTTGAATAAACTCCAGACTTATCCACACCGATATCCACCATTAATAGCAAAGGCAAAAAAGAAGATTTTAGATGTTTCGCCTATTGCTACACTTGACTCTTCTGCATTCAAAACCCCTCCTACAACCAGTGAAAAAATAAGGATACAATCGAGGTTTATTTATTTATACATTAATTAATTTTCATATATAATTTTTAATTGTTAAATTTAGTATATAAACATATTTTTTATTTTGAGAAATGGACAAAGAGCCGACTCTTTCAACTTTCAAAAGAGGATGAAGGCGGAGAAAAAATAATTACAATTATTATAGCTCTTCTTTATATTTTGCTTATTACATCTTATGGTCATTTGATTGATTGAGAACTTTTTTGGTAGCATCATTTGCGAATAATGTTTTGAATATTAAACTATCTTATATTTTAATTTCATTCAAGTTTCATTTAGGATATTTTAATTATCTATATTTTATTCATTTATTATAAAAATTTAGTTTAAATGATATTAATTTTAATTATAGCTTTTATATAAGTTGTTTAATATCGTTATTTACAGGCTGATACATGTTATCTAACCTCATTGGGGGTGTGTGAGAGTGGGATTCAGGTGTTTCAAAGGGAGTGAGTCGTTAGATATTAAAAATTATATTCGAATGAGAGTGATTGAAACAAGACAAAATATAGATAAATTACGGTAAGACCGTGCTTAGCTCAGGCTAAAACACTAGTTAAGTAGTCAAAGAAGAACGAAGCAGCACATGAGTGACATGGTGGTGACCTGTTGCTGCCGGTTACAGGGTGGAGCGGAAGGAGCTAACCGGGTGTAGGCTATTGATGGCCAGTTGTTTGGCAGCCCAACAAGTTATTCGGGCTTTTGCTCAATATCGTTTAACACCTATGACCTATACAATTTACACTAGACCGCCAGGAAATTTTTAAAGAAGAGCCTCTCAATGGTACTTTTTAACGAGGTCACTCAAAGTGCCTCTAACGAGCACAATAATCTTGGTTTCAAACCTTCAAGATTCTAACGATATAATTTCTCTGAAAGAGGTTTATGTTCTCTAGATTTTCGGCCAACATACTCCCATTTCAGGGGAAATTTAAGTAATACTGGAACTTAGACTGTTTTTATGACTATTATTCTAAATCTGATTAATTTTCTTTATAACTTATACTGTATTTGAAGTTCAAAAAAGGTGGCAATCCCTTTTCAGTAATTTTTTATTTTTGACTTGCCATTGTTTTTTTTCACTTGGTCAGATATATGCTTAAGAGGTAAGTTGTGATTGTTAGTACTTAAGTTTCAATTCACTTCCTTTGCATTAAGATGTCATTATTTTGACATAGAATACGTGTCCATGGGTGACCCAATTTTAAAATTCTAGAGGAGGGTTCTCCATATATGAGGATCTTTACAATATATTTGATGAAACATGAAGATTTTATAAGCAATGCAACATCTCGAGAAATTGTTATTCGCCAAATAGGTGCGATATTTCAATCCAGTACAACTCCTTAATTCTTTCTTCTGTGCCCTAAGATTAGTGTTTATTACATGTTGGCTATTTTATATGTTTTATGAACCATACAGTTTCTTTACATATTAGTCCATAACATTTTCAATAATTTCATAATAGTCTCTCAAATATTTGAAATTACTTAAATGTCCAACACGTCCAAAGGGGTACTGCAATTTGGCTCCTAAATTACCTATAATATTTCTCAGTTTATACTTTTGAGGTTCGTATGAGCAATTTCAAAGATTTTAGCGACTAGTATAGAATTATTGAGATTTGAAGGACTAGTATCTAAACGCCCTATTTTAATTTGATAAAGGAAAACCTTATTTTAATTTGATAAAGCTCTAACACGCTTTTTTTTTTCTTTCCCTGGTGACACGTGTTTAAGTTAACCATTGAAACTATACGCTAGGGGGGAAAGGAATGTTATAATGAGGTTACAAGATAGCAAAGAACATTTTTTTTCTATTTATTTGTGTGACAGAAACTACAAACATAAATTATTCTTATATAAGTAGGTGTGGGTTTTCCAGTTGTCTAGTAAACTCAAACATATGTAAGTTTTAGATAACATCAATTTTGATTTACGCAATGAATAATGGATGGTGAAATACATGTTATTTTGTTTTCATAGAAACTTATGGACAGTTCTTTTTTTTTTTTAAATTAAAAATTATGACATTTACCTATTTTCGAAAAGGTACAAATCCATGCATCGCACATGGTGAATCTAATCTATATCTATACTACATATAAAAGAGGACTGGGGTGTTAAAACTTTTAAATTCCTCTTTTGCCCTCTTAAAATTTGATATTTCTTAATTATGCCAATTATCTCTAATTAACTAACTAATCTAATAACTATTTTAAAACAATTTTCCCAAAATATCCTTCGAGCTTCATTCATAATCACCAAAATGCCCTCATACGTCATTAAATATCAGTTTTAAAACTTTCATTATTTTCACTAAATTTCTACTATTAAATTTAATATTTAATTAATTTTAATAATTAATATTTATGAATATTATTTTTGTTTACTAGAGTAAAATCTAATACTCTAATCCAATACTAATCTATTCTTATATTATTCGTATATGGATAGATAAAATATAATTTATAGCATAATACTATAGAATATAGACATAACTGTCATGTAGATATAATACTATATAGGTACTAAATCTATCTAAAGATATGTTACATATTAAGATAACATTATTATATATTATCATCTAATTATAATATATTACTACTATTGAAATATTAAAATATATTCGATATAAAAGAATGTTATCATTATTAATGAAACTTAGTGACATCCATCGAAAGTTTAGAAGCTGATGGCATATGTCTTTATATAACATTTAATTTAGCATTAATCAAAGCTAATTTAGCATATGTCTTTATATAACTTGAAGTAACGGTATGTGCCTTTTGAGTACCATGCCTAAATATATTCATGTATAGCATTAATCATAAAAGAGACCTTTTGAGTACCTCATTTAGCCTCTTCATCATTAATAAAGAGTCTTTGTCTCTTATAATTGTCTAACCTATCAATCTATAAATGTATTATCTCATGCCCTACTCTCCATCTTAAAAATCTCTCTACTGTCAAAAGTGAAACTCCAATCCGCTTCTTTTTTCCTGCAAAAGCTAGCATTTGGACCTCTCTATAGCTCGAGCACGACCTTCCTTCAACATAGCCGAGTTTTCCTAGCCCTGCATATCGAAAAAACATCAAGGATAGTGTATGCTTCATGCACTGCTAAAACATGATGCTACAACGTCGATCGTGCTCGCAAGATCATCTTCCTCATTGTCACCAACAAGTTACACCTCAGCCTCTACTGCTACGGGATTGTTCGGGCTATCACGCACTAGTGCGTCGTCAATGTTCGACTCCATCGGAATTATGGCTAAAGAAGGGAACATTCTTTATGGGTTTTACGGCGTTCTTTGTAGGTTTTACGGTGCCAAGATATGGAGCCAGAGGCTGCTACTTGCGGATGCTACTACTGCTATGGCGGTTGAAAAATTATTGTTGATTTGATGTAGGCTGTTTATTTTGTGGGATGTATATGATATTAGTGGAGTGTTATTTAATAGAAATGACTTTGATTTCGTTGGTAGTTTTGTAATAATAGTAACGTTTTTTTTCCTTTTGTCACCTTGCTAGAACTTAGATAGTCGACTAAGGAAACAATTTTGTAGCAAAAAAAAATCACTAAATTTCTTACAACTAAAGAAAAACCAAATTATTCCTACAAGTACAATTATTATTTCTTTTAATAAAACATTGTGCATCATATGTGTTCATATATTGAATTAATAAGATATTAATGAAACATTTAAGTTCATCAACATGGACTCATTAAAATATTAAAAGTTTTAAATAATGCCAACATCATAGCTTTTCTAACACGTAAAATCCTACATTATCTATACTACTTATAAAAGAAAATTGGGATGTCTAACTCTTAATCGCCTCTTTTACCCTCTTAAATTTTGATAACTTCTATACTTAATCTAATCTAATTCTCATATGGTTTGATAGAGTTTGATTGTTTGCTTGTTTTCGGAAATCTTTATTTGTATACATTGATTCTTCATATGAGAATTTGTAAAAATATTATGGATACAGCAACATTATAATAGAAAGTTTCATGCATTGCACCATTTGCACAAGGAAATAACGAGAAGTATCTGAAAAGGTAATATATTTGTAATACTTATAATATAAATATTATATTATTTTATGTCTATAATATATTATAATATTATTTATAATGGTAATAATAACATATTACAATAATGTATGATCATATTGCTAAGAATTGGGGATCTAATAGTAATTTCGGTGATTGGTGGGACTAATTTCCAAATACGATAGATTCAAGAGATTGATATATGAAAACCCGGCCCAATATTATATGGTTATATAAATTCAAATATAATTCAAATATACTTAGCTAAATTTTTCTGAGAAATATTAAGAAAATATCCCAACCTAACTGTAGGCGTTAAAAATTGCTTACCAGTGCCCAAACGAAACTCGTGAGGGTGGGTTAACAACCAACAACCCATTCGACAAACCGACGCCGATTGACTATGCCGCAAACACGTAAAGCGGGTCCGCGAACACACGAAGTGGGTCAACAAGGCGTGCGGATCAACGAGGCTACGTATTATGGAATGAATCCAACAAGCAAAGCTTCATCGAGATTGATCGGGTTCAAACGTCAACGAGATCGGATTTGAACATTGACCGATCGTCACCTAAATCGTTGACGGGATGAAACCAATCAAGTGAACCAAGCACGGACTTAGAACGACGACGACAAGATCGGAATAAACGTCACGGAAAAGTCCGTAAACCAAACCGAGAAGCCAAAACGGCGTCCGGCGAAACCGGACACCGTTTGGTGTCGACCAATGGCGGACACCATTTGGTGTCCGACCAATGGCGGACACCATTTGGTGTCCGACCAATGGCGGACACCATTTGGTGTCCGACCAATGGCGGACACCATTTGGTGTCCGACCAATGGCGGACACCAATGGCAAACCCCCTCTCCCTCTTGTTTTCCTATAAATAGTGGGGGGGATGCTCATTTGCACAGGCTGGATTTTTGGAGATTGGATTTTCTGATATTCTTGAGAGAGCCCTCGCGAGATCCACGAGCCGCCGACGACAGCTTCCGAAAGCACCGACGAGCACGCCGATTTACAAACCGCGAGGTGTTTAACTCGGTCGGCATCAGCGCGGATTTCTCCTAGTAGATCTCACCCGCTCGGCGATCCTCTCCTTCGTGAGTCGCGATCCCGGCGATCCTCTCCTTCGTGAGTCCGATCCCCTCGGTCGCGTCGTTTCCTTCGTGAAGCGAGCCCCTTCACGTCTGTAGTTCGAACCGGGTTTCCACGGATCGAATTGCGCGGTGGTCCACGGACGAATAAAAGTCCCGCACGGGCAAAGAACCCATAGCGAGGATCCGTAAAATAGAGATCCTCGTGTTTGTTCTAAAAGGAAGAAAGTTGTAATTTTCGTTTTCATTTATGCGCCTAAAATAAAGGCATTTTCTTTGTTTGAAATTTTGTTGTAGGCCAACCGTTTAACGAAGTTCAAACGAGCAATGAATAACAAACCAACTTTACCAACAAGCCGGGCGACCACAATTAGAGCCAACGGCTTCAACAAAGAAGCCGCCGCGGTCGCAACCGCGATTCAGATCCGGTCATTGAGGAGGTCGAGTTCGAGTTCGACCAAAATTCTCATACAATTGCAGAAAAAGAATAAAATATATCTAGATACTAACAATCAAGAAATTCGTATAAATTAAAAATATGAATGATCCAAGCACACAAGAATCGAGGCACATTTCAACATTCAATGAAAAGAAACAGAGCACAAATTCATGCATGTTGTTCTTGATTCGAGATTTCACCAGCAATTGGATTGTGATCACGAACTTCGAACTCAAACAAAACCCCAGAAAGAGATGGAGATTTTGACTGGAGAGAAGAGAATGATGGAGTACAGAAGAGAGAGTAGCCTATAAGTAGTGAAAGAGAGGGAAGTAAAAGATAAGTGATGTAGGTGGTGACTCGAAGGCCTATTTCAGAGTGTAGGGAGATCAATAGGTTAAAACTAAACTCTATGGCTGTACCCTCACAGAGCATGAAACCACTTTCTTCCTCTTCCTCTTACAATCCCTATCATCACCCAAATCCTCAAAAAATTCCAAGCCCCAACCCAACTCAAACAAACCCAATTCCTTGTTGAGGGTAATCCTAATTCTAATTTGATTAAGTTATCTTTAATAGTTAGTTTTATCCATAAGAGTTTCTTGTGTTTAGGGGTTAGTTTATATGGAGTTATCTAGAGAATTTCTTACTTAATTTTGTAGGCCTATGTGAGAGGCACCTTACTGTGACGCCCCAAAGACTTAGTCCCACATCGGATACTTTGAAGAGAATTCAAGCTCCCCCCTGTAGGCTTGCATCTAAGACCCCAACAATGGCAGCATCAGAAAGAACTAGAGGAGCACCAAGCAACCAAGGTGGGGGGCAACAAGTGCTCGGATTCCCTCATAACTCCCTAAGCTTTGCGTTTGATAGTTGTTTGCTCCAATATCCCTCCTCATCAAACCCAACCTCATCCAATCTCCTCTCGCAACAAATATTTATTTACCAAAAAATAAAATTTGATATTATAAAACTACGGAACCTAACAGGAATACAGTTATACAGTTAGTATATTTCAAAGGGCAAATTCAATTTCTACCAACTTATTCCATGTTTTTAGATAGACCGGAATGCAATTTTTCAATTTTTTTGGGGGGGAAATTAAATAGCTTTATATGCAATTTGTAAATTTGTTGGGGTTGCATCGCAATCCATGAACCTGTATCTCCAACCTCCTCTCTCATCATTTCACCACCCTCGTCAACTCAACCTTCATTTCTCCTCATAACTCACATCTGCAACCCCCTTACATAAAAGCAGCTTCCAGTTCCTAACCCTCTACTTCCTCTGATCTTGACCTCCCTTACCCACCTCCTCTCCATGGTTTTGGGGAACTAAAATGGAGAGAGTAATTTCTTAATTACTCGTTCATGTAAGAACTAACCCAACAAGCAAAGCTTCATCGAGATTGATCGGGTTCAAACGCCAACGAGATCGATTTGAACATTGACCGATCGTCACCTAAATCGTTGGCGGGATGAAACCAATCAAGTGAACCAAGCACGGACTTAGAGCGGCGGCGACAAGATCGGAATAAGCGTCCGCGGAAAAGTCCGTAAACCAAACCGAAGTTAAAACGGCGTCCGCCGAAACCCGACATCGCTTGGTGTCCTACCAACCGCCGACATCAATGGTGTCCGCCAACCGCCGACATCAATGGTGTCCGCCAACCGCCGACATCAATGGTGTCCGCCAACCGCCGACATCAATGGTGTCCGCCAACCGCCGACATCAATGGTGTCCGCCAACCGCCGACATCAATGGTGTCCGCCAACCGCCGACATCAATGGTGTCCGCCAACCGCCGACATCAATGGTGTCCGCCAACCGCCGACATCAATGGTGTCCGCCAACCGCCGACATCAATGGTGTCCGCCAACCGCCGACATCAATGGTGTCCGCCAACCGCCGACATCAATGGTGTCCGCCAACCGCCGACATCAATGGTGTCCGCCAACCGCCGACATCAATGGTGTCCGCCAACCGCCGACATCAATGGTGTCCGCCAACCGCCGACATCAATGGTGTCCGCCAACCGCCGACATCAATGGTGTCCGCCAACCGCCGACATCAATGGTGTCCGCCAACCGCCGACATCAATGGTGTCCGCCAACCGCCGACATCAATGGTGTCCGCCAACCGCCGACATCAATGGTGTCCGCCAACCGCCGACATCAATGGTGTCCGCCAACCGCCGACATCAATGGTGTCCGCCAACCGCCGACATCAATGGTGTCCGCCAACCGCCGACATCAATGGTGTCCGCCAACCGCCGACATCAATGGTGTCCGCCAACCGCCGACATCAATGGTGTCCGCCAACCGCCGACATCAATGGTGTCCGCCAACCGCCGACATCAATGGTGTCCGCCAACCGCCGACATCAATGGTGTCCGCCAACCGCCGACATCAATGGTGTCCGCCAACCGCCGACATCAATGGTGTCCGCCAACCGCCGACATCAATGGTGTCCGCCAACCGCCGACATCAATGGTGTCCGCCAACCGCCGACATCAATGGTGTCCGCCAACCGCCGACATCAATGGTGTCCGCCAACCGCCGACATCAATGGTGTCCGCCAACCGCCGACATCAATGGTGTCCGCCAACCGCCGACATCAATGGTGTCCGCCAACCGCCGACATCAATGGTGTCCGCCAACCGCCGACATCAATGGTGTCCGCCAACCGCCGACATCAATGGTGTCCGCCAACCGCCGACATCAATGGTGTCCGCCAACCGCCGACATCAATGGTGTCCGCCAACCGCCGACATCAATGGTGTCCGCCAACCGCCGACATCAATGGTGTCCGCCAACCGCCGACATCAATGGTGTCCGCCAACCGCCGACATCAATGGTGTCCGCCAACCGCCGACATCAATGGTGTCCGCCAACCGCCGACATCAATGGTGTCCGCCAACCGCCGACATCAATGGTGTCCGCCAACCGCCGACATCAATGGTGTCCGCCAACCGCCGACATCAATGGTGTCCGCCAACCGCCGACATCAATGGTGTCCGCCAACCGCCGACATCAATGGTGTCCGCCAACCGCCGACATCAATGGTGTCCGCCAACCGCCGACATCAATGGTGTCCGCCAACCGCCGACATCAATGGTGTCCGCCAACCGCCGACATCAATGGTGTCCGCCAAAGGAATCGCTGGTCACTCCTAATACAGGAGTAGCACCCACAAAGACAAGAAGATTCCTGGCTTTGCATACCGGATTAAAATCGAAGTCAGAGTCCTGAAACTTCATGCTCACATAAGCGGAAGTCAAGGCGAGTTACTTTCGGTAGTTTTGACCATTCTCGGAAGGAGACGCTCTCATCTGATGACGACGACGTTATACCCGAGAGATCACACCAACCTACGGCAGATTGCTCCCGACACACACCGACGAAGCCGTACTACCGCGGCGAGGGTAAGAAAATCTCGGCGACCCTAAATTAACGCAGCCATACTTGTGCTCCAAGCTCATCAAGGCGGTACTCTGAGTGTAATTGTTGTCGAGGAACTCGGAAAGAGTCTCGGTCTTTCGAGACTTAGCACCAACACGCCAAAACCTAGGTCAAGGAGATTCCGCAAGGATGGCGCCCGAGAAAATGAATTGCCGAGGTCACTAATAATATGATCGGCAAAGAACCATCGTCAAAGGCTATTCCCAACAGATCACAACGTTAACTCGCTTATGTCCCGACTATTCGGACGGTCCAATCACGATAAGCTCTTGAGAGGGCTACCTTGAGGATGAAGTATCGACGCCGGATCGGCAATGGCATCCGACAATCTGACTTCTAGTGATGGACGTTCGAAAAGCTTTATGATCGCATGCATCGTGGCCAAGATGCGGACGGCGCTGAATAAGCAACGGAAAACTTCAAACTAGAGATGGAGTTGGCCATGCATGATGAGAGAAATGCATGACCAACAGATCCAAGCCTTAACAAAGCATCGAGGGAATCAAGTCAACACATCGGCGTTGATCAAGATGACAACACTGATCGTGAGGAGGCACCGAAGATGATAACCCTCAACCACGCCGACGCCGCTGTTGCTCATGAGCGAGAAGATTAAAGACCTCGAAAGCAAAATTAACTCGTTGATTTCCGCCCAAGAGGTGAAGAAGACGGGTATCCCTTGCCCATACCCGAGGGGGTGGGAATCAATCCCATACCCTTCAAAGTTTAACTTAATAAACTTTACACCGTTTGACGGTAAGGGTTCCCCGACGCAACACTTGATTTACTTTAAGTCGCACCTCGGGGTTATTTCTGGCAATGAGCCCCTGATGGTTCGGTCATTCGTTGGCACCCTTCGTGGAGCTGCCTTTGATTGGTACCGCCGTCTTAAACAGGGGAGCATCAACCGACGATATGGAGTCCTTGTTTCTCTCCAACTTCTTTGATGGCGATACCGAGGTATCCATTGGAACATTACTCGGCGAAGCGAAGAATAGAAGCGGTGGATACTTTTGTCGTTTATCTGCATCAAGCTGGCGAACGCCGAGATCCGATATGAGAGGAGTTCATCCTCCGACCTGCCATAGTAATTTGTCGATAGGCGTGCTTTCGAAGCAATGGGGGCGGCACCATCGTAGCGATGGAAGGACTTGAAAGTTCGTGGAGAGCAAGTCAAAGGTTCCTTAAAAGGAAGAAAGCGAAAGAGGCCGCACATTTAACACCAACAACAAACAATTTTGTGCCACGCGGCAAAGGTAAAGCGCCAAGAAAGTCTCAGAGACGCTTAATCAAACGCTCAACCGCAACCACAACAAGATAGCCGCGAATAATAAGGCGCCACAAGAATCGCAGTTCATGGCGCCAAAGAAACTCAATCAAAACCTTCGTTCGAGATTCCCCAAGACTTACTCGTTCAAAGATGAGGAAGTCCCGCATTTTCAAGCACCTTCGAAAATAACAAATCCAGCTTCCCCAATTGTAAACCAAGAGGAGGCAAACAGGTTACAGATCCTAAGCATCGTGCCTACCACGTATGTACATCATCCTACAAAGTTACGCTACCATCTCGGAGATAAGATTCAAGCCTTGATCGATGTTGGAGTCATCACTCCAAAACCTTCTAAAGAGAAGAAGGTGGGGCTAATGCGCTCTATAAACTTCTGATCCTTTGATTGGTTTCAACCAACCCCAATTGTGAAGGTAGGAATCAAGATGGTGAATGAAGATCCTACGAACAGCGTGAGAAGGGGCTCGCACGCACACCTACGAAACGGAGAAATCTTTTGGGTCCACCGACTTGCTCGAAGGCGATCGATGGACTACATCCTCGGCCAAAAGGAAGTCTAAAGGAAAAGGCAAACTATGCCATGTTGCTTCAGAATTCCGAGAAGGATGATGAAGTCTTTGCCACGGAGTGGAACCTAATACGCTACAATATCCGAGACCCGTGATCCAAACGCCAAGACGCCGCCGAATCGTGGCTAATGAATCCTCTCACCGTGCGCAGAAAGGGCAATGCACGACCGCCAAAGAAAGCGTACCGGGCAAAGGAGAAACAACCTCGGTCCAGAAGCTCAATTCCGGCGGTCCGATTCAATCGCCTGACAGAGGGATAGACCGGAACATCGAAGCTCCATACCGCTTTGATGTCATGGCCGGTTGGCAAACATCGGCGGGATAACTCTTCTGAGTTGCTCCGATTATCAAAGGAAACCCGGGAAGCTCTACAAGAAGCTCTGGCTGACTCTGAGGTGTTTCTCACTCAGATCAAGCCAAGTCTGGAAGAATCGGCCCAACAATGCAACCTTGCGACTAAACACTTACCCTGTATCACCTTTACAAAGGAGGATATGCAGACCAAGAATTCCAAGCACGATAGGCCGCTATACTTCACCGGGTATATTGGTTCTAGCGAAGTCAACCGGATCCAAGTCGATCCGTTCACAGGAGCATCATGCCCTTGCGCCTCATGTATCATCTTGGAATCCCTCGCAAGTCAAGGCCGACCGGCACATGATTTACTTGATTTAACACCGGTCCCCCCACTTGGTAAAATCGGATTAAGTGTCAAATGGGGACTTGAAGTCGAAGTCACTGCTATGTTATTGTGAGACTTCCTATAACTTATTGTTGGAGTCGATACGGATTCACAATAGCGTTATAGTCCCATCCACTCTTCATCGGTGTCTCAAGTATGTAGACACAAATAATGAGGTCAAGGCGGTGGTCGCGGACAAACGGCCGTTTAAGGGGATGGAGAATTATTTCACGATTCCCTCCTACGGTAATGAGTCGGCGAATCATCGGCCCAAGGCAGGACGGCGGTGAAGAAGGCGATTCGAAGCGGGCTTGATTATAGCGGAGGATTTGTTTTAAATAACATTGTACCCTTGTAATCAATCTTGGCGATGAAGAATGCGTCGGTGAACATTGTAATTGGCAAATTAGATGAATCAATAAATGACGATTTAGAGTACCCTTTGTCTTGGAATGATGTAATGACAGGTTTATACAACGATCCAGAGTTGCACTTACCAACTCGGTCTTCTTGCTTTACACAAAAGCAATTTCAAGACTCCTTTGGGACAACACTCGTCATCCCACGAAGATCAAGTAGTGAAAAAGACTTGGTTTACGGAAAAGGAGATGCAGTTCCAACGTCGAATCATTTCTTAGAAGAAGATGAAGATGACAACGGGCCTATCCTCAACACATTCAGATATAGTCCAGAGACACTGGGTATCATGAAGAAGTGGGGGTACGACTTGACACAAGGAGAAGGTCTATGTTTCGGACGAGGTCCTCGAATCCCTTCTAAAGCGGCATATGTCCCAAAAGGGAAGCGGATAACTACTACGCATTTAGGCGAGGATTGGGATATAAATCCTCCTCGAAGATGAATGCTGCGTGGATGATCGGCGACCATTTACGATGAAGAAGACGGATACTCGTCGATTCTTGGTTTGGGATTGACACTAGCCTCGGAGAAGCTTTCAAAGCTCGATGTCAAATATGGCTACGATCGATCCTGCTACTATGGAGAATGATGAAGAAATGCCAACATGGGAAGACCCATGGATCCATCAACTCGAGCGGTTTGGGGATAGATTGAACAAAGAGAACCCCCACTAAGGCGAGGTAGTCCAAGTTAACATGGGTGGCGAGGCGTCCTAAGCTCATAAACGCCAAGAATAGTCTTCAAGAGAAGGAAGAGCTGATTGCCCTAATCGGGGAATACATCGGCGTGTTTGCTTGGAGCTATGAGGACATGCGGGACTCGACCCTAGCGTGGCGACTCATCACCTCAACATCAAAGTGGATGTCAAACCCGTCAAGCAATCGCAAAGGCGGTTTAGATCCCAAATATTGCAAGCAATCGTTGGCAGTAAAAACTCATAGAATCGGGATTCATCGAGGAAATTCAACATCAGTTGGGTGGCGAATATAGTCGATCATGAAGAAGAATGGTTCGATTAGGACTGTGGCTCTACAGACCAACACCGCTGTCTCGAAGATGACTTTCCTCTTCCAATCACGATGTCATAGTCGACAACGCGTGTGGATTTGAAAGAATGTCGTTCATGGATGGTTTCTCGGGTTACAATCAAATCAAGATGCACCCGATGATGCCAAGCACCACGACATTGAGCGCTATCGGTATATATTGCTACGGTCATGCCGTTCGGCCTCAAAATGCCTACACATATCGAAGCAATGACTAAGATTTTCGGGATTATCTCCGGAAAGCGGTCGAATGCTACGTCGGCGACTTAGTCGTAAAAGCGTGTGAGAGGAGATCACATTAAAGATCTTAGAGCCGTATTTGAGCTCATGCGGACTCATCAACTAAAGATGAACCACGCCAAATCCTTCCTTGGGATGTCCAGTGGGCAGCCTTTGTCGCCACCGACAAAGGAATCCACGTCGATCGACAAAGTGAAGGCAATTCAAGAGTTGCAACCTCCAAGAAATCGAGAGAACTTCGGGGGTTACAAGAGGCGATTGGCGTACATCCGAGCGGTTCATATCGAACCTATCCGAAGTGCCAACCATTTTCTAAGTTAAACAAGAAGAGTGTCGTTTATTTGGAGCGGCGCTGTCAAAGCGTTTGAAGAGATCAAATCGTATCTCGCTAAACCACCGCTTTGTCGCACCGCAATGGAAACCGCTCCTCGATCTACGCCAAGGCAACGGATCATTCGTTGCCTTCACTACAGACTACGGCATGTCGTGCAAAGTATTACCCGAGTCAACATTAGTCGGGGCCGAGTCTCTGTGATCCAATGGTCGAAGCAAAGGCCTTGCATTAGTGTTCGCGATTGAAAAATCACGACACTATTTGGTGGACGGGCGATTTATGTTATCTCTAACGTAAATCCGGTCCGAATATTTATGACCAGTAGGCCTCAATGAGTTGGCGTTTGGCGAAATGGGCTTTGCTTTTGTCCCAATATGACTTGCACTTCAAACAACGAAGTCGGTCAAAGGACAAGCGATTCGCGATCTCTTGGTCGCCAACCGACAACGGATGTTGAGTTATCGATGATCTTCGGATGAAGTTCACGAAGTCAACACTACATCGCACCAACAAATATGGCGACTGTACTTTGACGGAGCTTCTCGGGCCACTAATGTAGCAAGTACCCCCGGATGTTCTAAAATCTCCGCTGGAGTCGGAGTTGTTTTGATTTCCGGGAATCATGTCATGCCCGTGCTTATTCACTCACGAACCTGTTCCAATAGCGTAGCGAATACAGCGTTACTTATCGGACTCAACCGCCAAGAGTGGGGTCGAATATCTCGAGGCATACCTGTGATTCGCGAATCGATAGTCGCATGCATCCGCTGAGACGAGGTCGAAATCGGATCGATTCCTTATCATCGGTAGCAATCGAAATGGCAGACTCGTTCGAAGAATTCTTCATCGAATATATCCCGCGCCTTCAGAACGCTCATGCGGACGCACTGGCGGCGTTAGCTGTGTCGTTAGCACAACCCTCTGAGACCGAGCAATTAGTTACGGTCAGGACTCACCAGCTCTTCGTACCAGTATATGATGGGGTACAAGAAGACAAAGGGGTAGTTACCAAAGAGGTACATGCAACCCAAACCGAATTGGAGCCCCGAGATTGGCGCTTTCCTATCATCGACTACGTCTTGCACGGTGATTCGCCGTAAGACGTAAGGGGAGAGAGTCAATCGGAGAAGAGCTCCAAGATTCTTCTACCACGGAGACCCGGATGTTATATCGTCGAGTGCGATGGTCTTTACTCGGTGCCTTTCAAAGCGAGGCGGAGGTCCTTCGGGAAGCACACGAAGGTGAATGTGGTGCACACCGGCTGGTCCCAAGCTCTACGATCGAATCGGGAGAATGGACTACTTTTGGCCCACAATGATTAATGGCGGTCGAATGCGGCTCGGAAATGCCAGCGTGTCAAATTCACGCGAATTATATGCATCGACCTCGGGCGGTTGCATCCTTCCCACATCACGGCCATTCGAGACATGGGGATGGGCGTCGTAGGTCCCATTTTCCTCCGTCGGTCAAAGCGTCGGTTTATCCTAGCGATCACCGACTACTTCTCCAAATGGGCGGCAATCCCGCTAAAAGAAGTCAAAGCGATGCGATGCGTCAAATTTATCAAACACCATGTCATCTATCGACATGGTGTCCCAAGACGGATCGTGCATGACAACGGTCCCCAATTCATCGGCAATTCCTTCATCGGGTTTTGCGAAAAGTTCAAGATACAAGACGCCTCGCCGACGTTCTATAATCCAAATGCAAATGGATTAGGCTGGCGTTCAACAAAAGCGATTATCAAGATTTTGTCGGCTTGTGAAGAATAACAAGCGAGGCGGGATGATAAACTCGAGAAGCACTCGGGCATATCGCACAACCGCACGCACGCCAACAGAGCTACCCCGCACTCTCGGTCTGGTGTGAAGCAATTCTCCGTTGGAAATCCAGATTCGCCTCTTCGCGACGCCTTTCAACAGAGATGACACCAAGAACAACATCAAACGCCTCAAGAGCTTGAGATGTTAGATGAGAAGCTCGAGGCTCAACAACGCATTGAGTTCTATCAAGCCGGGATGTCGAGGGCTTTCAACAAGAAAGTTCGACAGAGAACCTTTAAGGAGGAGATCTCGCCCGCCGCCGACGGCCGATAATCCTCACCTCTAAAAGAAAGGTAAATTTGAACCCAAATGGGAAGGACCGTTTGTAATAGACACAGCCTATTCAAACGAGCATATCGCCATCACAATGTATGGCGACCGCAATTAATGCCGATAAATGGGAAGTTCTTGAAGAAATACTACCCTTAGTATCTTGGGATAACCCATTGTTACGAAGTTCCTCGGGAATAACCCTAATTTGTTGTGTTTTCCTCCAAAATTCTCTCACCGATCAAATTCATTGGCGGTGGGCCCACTAAAATCTCTACGGTCCAACCACCGGCCAAAATCCCTCTCGATTCCTCTCACGAGCGAGAGGTCCACTTTCAAATTTGGGTTAGCAATCCTATAAAAGCGAAAGCTATCGTACCCTTCAAGATTCTCGAGTGGAGACCCCACTCTTAGTTTCTCATCGGAAATAGAATACATTCTTCCTTTCCCACATTCACCGAGATAGGACACATCCTTCCTCTTGAAGCAAGAGATAGAATACATTCTTCCTCTCTTGTCTTAGATTCTCAGTGGAGATCCCGCTCTTAGTTTAGCCTTTCAAGATTCTCGAGTGGAGACCCCACTCTTAGTTTCTCATCGGAAATAGAATACATTCTTCCTTTCCCACATTTCACTTGGAGATAGAATACATTCTTCCTCTCCATCGGCAAGAGATAGAATACATTCTTCCTCTCTTGTCTTAGATTCTCGAGTGGAGACCCCACTCTTAGTTTCTCATCGGAAATAGAATACATTCTTCCTCTCTTGTCTTAGATTCTCGAGTGGAGACCCCACTCTTAGTTTCTCATCGGAAATAGAATACATTCTTCCTTTCCCACATTCACCGAGATAGGAGACAAGATCCTCCTTCCTCTCCATCAATAAGAGATAGGATACAAAACATTCCTCTCTTGTTCATCATTTCACCCCGGAGATAGGAGACAAGATCCTCCTTCCTCTCCACCTTCGGGAAATAGAACACATTCTTCCTTTCCCACATTTCACTTGGAGATAGAATACATTCTTCCTCTCCATCGGCAAGAGATAGGATACAAAACCTTCCTCTCTTGTTCATCATTTCACCCCTGAGATAGGAGACAAGATCCTCCTTCCTCTCCATCGGCAAGAGATAGGATACAAAACCTTCCTCTCTTGTTAGTCCCTCACCCGGAGATAGGAGACAAGATCCTCCTTCCTCTCCACATTCGGAAATAGAATACATTCTTCCTTTCCCACATTCACCTGGAGATAGGACACATCCTTCCTCTTCAGAAGCAAGAGATAGAATACATTCTTCCTCTCTTGTCTTAGATTCTCGGAGTGGAGATCCCGCTCTTAGTTTCGCCTTTCAAGATTCTCGAAGTGGAGATTCCACTTTTAGTTTCTTTCACTGGAAACAGGACAAAAATCCTTCCTTTCCAGACCCCGGAGATAGGAGACAAGATCCTCCTTCCTCTCCATCAATAAGAGATAGGATACAAAACATTCCTCTCTTGTTCATCATTTCACCCCGGAGATAGGAGACAAGATCCTCCTTCCTCTCCACCTTCGGGAAATAGAACACATTCTTCCTTTCCCACATTTCACTTGGAGATAGAATACATTCTTCCTCTCCATCGGCAAGAGATAGGATACAAAACCTTCCTCTCTTGTTCATCCCTTACCCGGAGGTAGGAGACAAGATCCTCCTTCCTCTCCATCGGCAAGAGATAGGATACAAAACCTTCCTCTCTTGTTCGTCCCTCACCCGGAGATAGGAGACAAGATCCTCCTTCCTCTCCACATTCGGGAAATAGAATACATTCTTCCTCTCCCACCTCAATCAATCTTAATCCTGTGCAATCCTTCTCCGGTCAAAAGAAGGCACCAAGGTTCATCTTGGGGAATTTCATCCCGAAGCCTAAGAAGGGATAAAACCAACGCCACACGCTGCTGTCGGGTTTAGTCCTTTCCGATTGAAGAAGACACCGAGTTCGATTCGGGTATTTTATCCGAAACCTAAGAAGGGATAAAGCCAACGCCACACGCTGCTGTCGGGTTAGTCTTCCGTGAAAAGACGAAGCCTACGTATTCAACATCGTAGCATTAAGTCTAAGAGAGTTTCATTCTTTTAGCACAACGCTGTGTGTATAACGGATTTAGATAATCTACATGCTAGCCCAACTCAAACGGTAGTTGGTAAAGGCTCATCAAACCCGCTGAGGGTCGGGGTTGGCCAATAACCCTAAAGCCAACGCCACACGCTGCTGTCGGGTTAGTCTTTCTCCGATTGAAGAAGACACCGAGTTCGATTCGGGTATTTTATCCGAAACCTAAGAAGGGATAAAGTCAACGCCACACGCTGCTGTCGGGTTAGTCTTTCTCCGATTGAAGAAGACACCGAGTTCGATTCGGGTATTTTATCCGAAACCTAAGAAGGGATAAAGTCAACGCCACACGCTGTCGGGTGGTCTCTTGCCCGTAAAGAGTATGAAGCCTACGATTCAACATCGTAGCATCAAGTCTAAGAGAGTTTCATTCTTTTAGCACAACGCCACGCAGGAACAGATCCGTGATAATCCGCTAGCCCAACTCAAACGGTAGTTGGTAAAGGCTAATCAAATCCGTTGGCGGTGAGGGTTTGCCAAAAATCCTATAAGTATTATGGTTAATTATTTACGGCGAAATAAAAGAATCATAATAAAGCATAAAAGAGGAGGAAATATGTTTTATTGATAAGCGGTGAAGTTACACAAATTCTCTAAACATCAAATTTGTGACGACAAATTTCTTTGCTTTAGCTCGATACTTTATTGAGGAAAGCTTGTTGGAGTTCCTCCCGGCTCGCCCCGAAGTCTCCTCACGCCATTAAGGGTCTTTGCGGTTTCCTCCTCGACTTGACCCGACTTCCTCTTTGAAAACTCAAGCTTCTGGACATGACCGCAAGAGTCTCCTCCTTGTTGGCCTTTGTCGACTTCAAGATGATCAAGCTCTCCTCGCCGCTTGAAGTTCTGTTCGAGCTCTACTATCCTCGCTTCCTGCGGCGACACAAGATTGAAAATGCTCCACGGAAGGCGAAGCGGTGTGGCCGATCTCAAAAGGCGCACCGGTCTTCTTTGCATCGAACCGAGTCGGTAATGGCGAGCATCACGCCAAGCTTTCAGCGAGCCTCGTCTCGACTCTATATATGAGGAGAGCGGTGCCTCAAAGTCTTGCGGACTTTTGAGCTTAACCTCAAATGATCGAGATCATCGGCAATGGTGCAGGCCAGTCGGATAACCGCATCTCGTATCGTGGTTATCCTAGGATCAAGGAATGGCCGAAACTGACGAAGAGAAAGCCTGGTACCGAGAAGTGTGTCTACCACTATGGTCAAATAGGAAAAGAACGAACGAATTTCTACCGGATAATAAGCCGAGATGAATCGTCGTCAGACATCAAAGCTCTCACTAAGTCGGGAAGAGTCGTGACAGACCCTGCGAAAAGGAAGAAAAGGGTTAAAACCCCCAAAAAACAAACTCAATATGAGTATTGGCAGCGGAAGGGTTCATACCTGTAGAGCCAGCTCCTTGCCCTAATGAAACCGTAGCTTGGCGGTCGGTGGCGCATCAACGATCTCAATCGGTATCTCAACACGCGTCCGACATAGCAATAGTTCGCGAAAGCGACTCTGGAGGAATAGCGACCTCAATGTCACCGGGGCGAGTCTGTTATCAAATGGGAGACATTTTTGATCATAGGCGAACTATTTAAAATTGAATAGTCCTATGATTATCGAAGGAAGCTTTACCTTCAAAGGAATGCCTCGATATCCCTAGGAATTCCTAACTCAAGCTCAAGATCGCCGTGAGGAGGAGCCGCCTCGGTAAATCGCGATCAAATCCTCGAACTCCTCCATCGAAAAAGGCATAAGAGTGTGAAGTATAGATGAGAACCGCAGGAAACAAATTTCATGTCTTTGCAAGTGATGTACGGGTAGAAGAATACCAATATTAGATGAACCGGGATTTTCCAATCCTGGTCCTATGCCGGTATTCTCGGGCTCTCCGTCCACAGCTCCGAGTACTTGCTCCACGAAGCTGGACGCGGCAAAGTCAGGGAAGGGAAAATCAAAATTGGCATCCCCACCAAATTCTCCCGCATTGTGAGGAAATCGTGAGACCCATAAAAGGCGGATAAGCGAAGGTTATGGGTTAGCCGAACATTACCCCTATCACCGGCAGAGTCTTCGCTTGTCGAATCCAAGTTAATGGTCCGAGAAGCAGGTCGAGAACTGTGGACAAGTCTCTTTCGTTTAAGAGGAACTCCATTGCGGAGTTCGTCCCCATCGCAAGGGCGGACCGCATCTCTTTCCAGTATGCCTGAAAAGATAGATCAGAGTCAGACTAAGATATCATAGGAGGGGAATAATGAGAGTAAAGGAGAGAGTACCAGAGTCCTCTTCATGAGTTGCAATCTCCTCCTGGTCATCTCCTGAAGTATCAGCCACGGAACTATGAATTTCCCCATCAGACCTGTCTGATTCGCGGAATAACACCTTGCGAAGGCCCATCGACGCCAATCAAACGCGTCGCCCAATCCTACTCCAACTAGGATTATGAGTATAAACTGTTTCCTAATTTATCGAGAAGTTCCCGGAAGAATATTTTCACAAAAATATTCTCGGGATAACTTCGATTATGCGGATTGCATCGGCCAATCAACGCCGCCTAATCCTACCCAACTAGGATTATGAGTATAAACTGTTTCCTAATTTATCGAGAAGTTCCCGGAAGAATATTTTCACAAAAAATATTCTCAGGGATAACTCGATTGTACGGATTGCATCGGCGCCAATCAACGCGTCGCCTAATCCTACTCCAACTAGGATTATGAGTATAAACTGTTTCCTAATTTATCGAGAAGTTCCCGGAAGAATATTTTCACAAAAATATTCTCGGGGATAACTTCGATTATGCGGATTGCATCGGCCAATCAACGACGCCTAATCCTACTCAATTAGGATTATGAGTATAAAGCTGTTTCCTAATTTATCGAAGTTCGGAAGAATATTTTCACAAAAATATTCTCGGGGATAACTTCGATTATGCGGTTGCATCGGCCAATCAACGCGTCGCCTAATCCTACTCAACTAGGATTACAGTATAAATTGTTTCCTAATTTGTCGAGAAGTTCGGAAGAATATTCTCACAAGAAATATTCTTAGGGATAACTTCGATTATGCGGATGCATCGGCCAATCAACGACGCCTAATCCTACTCCAACTAGGATTACAGTATAAATTGTTTCCTAATTTGTCAAGAAGTTCCTAAGAATATTCTCACAAGAAATATTCTTAGGGATAACTTCGATTATGCGGATTGCATCGGCCAATCAACGACGCCTAATCCTACTCCAATTAGGATTATGAGTTTCCCAATTTAACGAGAAGTTCCTGGAGAATACTACCATATTCTTAAGGAGATAACTCGATTCCCTCCCGCTGTGGAAAAAGTTAATAAATTCTGCCGAGACTTATATAGACGCCGAACAACGCATTCTACCTGGAAAGAACTCCCCCACTGTATCAGTGTCGATTCGTGCGTCGCCGCCCGAGGGCCTACCAATCAGCAATTGGGGACTGGAACAAATCCCAGGAAGAATTCCTCCCACTGAGGATAATCGTGCTCCAACAAGGAGTAATACAGTAGCGACGCCAACCGACGCGTCGTCGACGAAAGATTCACCGATCAACGGTTCGGATCCACTTCCCCGATCAACGGAGGAATCTCGATAGTCAATTGGACGACAATCCACCGACACGAGTCAACAACAAATAAACTCAATTAGCTACAGTTCGAAATTCCAACAACGGTCAAGCAATAAATGCAGCACCGCAACACCCCCAGGTATCCTACAAAGCACTGGAGAACCTGAGAGAATTGGAGGAATCAAATACTGCAGCCAATCTCAAAAGAAATTTATCTACCGACTTCTGGTCAAGATCTCGACAACGGTCAGACAAAAAATGCAGTACCGTAATACCTTCAGCAATCCTACAAAGCACTGGAAAGACTGAAAGGGGTGGAGAGATCAAACGCCAAGGTCATTCACAAGTCCCATCACGCCGATCGAAGGGTGAAGGGCTCATCATGTCCAAAGCATCCCAGACTCATCAAGAATCGAGACCGAGACGCTTTGGAGGGGGTATCTGTAGGCGTTAAAAATTGCTTATCAGTGCCCAAACGAAACTCGTGAGGGTGGGTTAACAACCAACAACCCATTCGACAAACCGACGCCGATTGACTATGCCGCAAACACGTAAAGCGGGTCCGCGAACACACGAAGTGGGTCAACAAGGCGTGCGGATCAACGAGGCTACGTATTATGGAATGAATCCAACAAGCAAAGCTTCATCGAGATTGATCGGGTTCAAACGTCAATGAGATCGGATTTGAACATTGACCGATCGTCACCTAAATCGTTGACGGGATGAAACCAATCAAGTGAACCAAGCACGGACTTAGAACGACGACGACAAGATCGGAATAAACGTCACGGAAAAGTCCGTAAACCAAACCGAGAAGCCAAAACGGCGTCCGGCCGAAACCCGGACACCGTTTGGTGTCCGGCCGGCCGAAAAACCCCCTCTCCCTCTTGTTTTCCTATAAATAGTGGGGGGGATGCTCATTTGCACAGGCTGGATTTTTGGAGATTGGATTTTCTGATATTCTTGAGAGAGCCCTCGCGAGATCCACGAGCCGTCAACGCACAGTTCCGAGCACCGACGAGCACGTCAGATTTACAAACCGCGAGGTGTTTAACTCGGTCGGCTACGATCAGCCTGGATTTCTCCTAGTAGATCTCACCCGCCCGCGATCCTCTCCTTCGTGAGGCGATCCCGGCGATCCTCTCCTTCGTGAGTGCGATCCTCAAAGCGCCGCTTCCTTCGCGGAACGAGCCCTTCACGCCTCAGAGTTCCGTAACCCGGTTTCCACGGATCGAATTGCGCGGTGGTCCACGGACGAATAAAAGTCCCCGCACGGCAAAGAACCCGCATGGCGAGGATCCCGTAAAATAGAGATCCTCGTGTTTGTTCACAAAAGGAAGAAAGTTGTAATTTTCGTTTTTCATTGTACGCCTAAAATAAAGGCATTTTCTTTGTTTGAAATTTTGTTGTAGGCCAACGAAGCTGTACACGAGTTCAAACGAGCAATGAATAACAAACCAACTTTTACCGCGAACACTAACGTTTATTACAATTATTTATTAACAAGATGGAATCTCAAGGTTCATGCGAATGTTATAAGATAAAGCAAAGATGTCAAAAGATTTACAATTCAAACCATCAAAAGAATATTAAGAGACATATTGGGTGATCAAAGACTTTTCAGTGGAACGATAGTTTATTAGAGGAGATTTCTGCCAAGTCCTATCTATAACTACTAGTGCTAAAGTACAAAAGTAATCAATGCAAAAGTCTTATGAAATCATATCTTTGGGGAAAATGAAAAATTTTCTCTTAGTCTTTATATGAATATGCTTGCATTGAAATCTCTTGGAGAGTTCTGGCTTCGAGTAGGTATGAAGAAGAGCCTATAATAGATGAGAATTTCAGACATATACCGAATGAAAATATTCATGTGACAATGAGAACAGCTTATAAAAGAAAATTGATTGATACTATCTTCCATTATAAGAAGCAAATTCAAGAAAAAAAAGAAGTTCCATACATCTCTTTTAACTTTTGAATAAGTCACACTTTCTGCCTTAATGCTCAATCATATGTGTTAAACCTTTGTACTTGAAATATTTTCAACCAAAATATTATCTAGAATTATTATGCATATAAATCAGAAATAATTATTTCTATCTTCTATATTATTAATTATTGTGTCAACAATCAACCTAAGTGTTAATCCTCCTCTTGGAGTCGACACATGTCCCATACGAATAAATCATCCACAAAACAACTTATAATTAAAATAAACATCCCATGTTAGAATATGAAAACATCAATATCATATATTGTTTCATACGTACCATGTCTCTCCTACAAATATATTGTCTAATACATAAAACTAATACTCCGAATGCATGTGATGTGTGCATGATCCCGTCCACCTGTGAAAAAAATGAGGAATCAGAAGTAGTTAAAACTTATAAAACGAATACAATAAGATTTTAAGACTATGGGGCCCTATGGTGTCGTTAGCCATTGAACTCGTGAAATTAAGTTTAATGTAGACACACTCATTTCCGAGAAAAAAGATAATATATCCATGAAACTTTGCAACAATTAAACTACAGGGTAGTAAGTTCAAGATCGTTGAACTTTAACTAGTTTTGAGAGTTTGAATGGATCCGGAAAGGAATTTTTGAAAAGTTGTTTGTTTGTATATGTAATGTGACCTTTTGATGTAATTATTGACTTTATTGATTGGGAATTGGATGCATATTGGTTGGATTATTATGTAATTAGCGTAAATTATCATGTTTTAATGGAATTTTGGCGGGCATTTAGTGTTTGAAGATGGGCATGTCGTTGATAATAGATTGGAACTTTTAGTTAATAAGATTTGCTGGGAAAATTAAGCATAAAAACAGATCCAAAACTAAACAGTACAAACCATGCAAGAAAGCAAGGAAAGAGCAAAAAGTTAGAAATATCATTTCTAATAAACTGCAAGTGATACTTTACAGAAGTGAAGTGCCGAATCGCCCTCTAATCTGAGGACTGACCTTGAAGAGAATATGCCCCACCTACGGTAGCGTTGGGTCTGCACAAATCTTCCGAGGATGAGACGGCTGCAGTCCACAGAAGCGCTCTCTTCTGTTGAACACCTCGACCACTCACTACCACATAGGGCTGAGCAAAAGTCGGTTCAAACCGACTAAACCGCCCGAACCGCCCGATCATTTGCAGTTCGGTGCGGTTTTTATGGCGAGTACAGCTCGAGTCGGTAATAGCTTTTTAACTTCGGCGACAACCGAAACCAACCGATAGCTAGCTCTCAGTACCGTATCCCGCTAAGCATAATAATGACACCTGTTTTGAGTGCACTCACTAAAACTATGGCATTCTTTGCGGGACCCATAAAATACACCCACGTGACTTGTTTCTATTCCTATCTCAAGGCTAGGCTTGCTAGCTGTATCACACGAGAGGGATATTTATCCTATTTTCTATGTAATACAAGTCAAACTTTTTCCCTCTCACGAGTTACGAGGCAAATTAAAATGAGTAAAAAATCGGCTAAATTACCAAATTGGCCTAAAAATTGACACATGATTTCCAATAAGGCCTAAAAATTGACTCAGGCGACAATAAGGCCTAAAAAGTGACTCACTTAACCGTTTAAGCCTACTCCGGCGACCGGAATCTTAAATCGATCTCACGTGACCGTACGTGGTTAGATTTAAAAAAAATGGGAAGCTGACGTGGCTTTGTTTTTTACACGTGGCTGGGGGTTAGGCGGGACAATAACTACCGTTAATGGGGGAAACTGAGATTAAATTCCAAAAAAAAAACTGAAGAAGGAAACGAAGAGAGAAGAGAGTGGAGAAGTGGAAACGAAGGACAACGAGGAATCTCGTGGGTGGAAGCAGATCCGTGGGTGGAGGCAAAATCATAGTGGCAAAATTCCTAAAGTGAAGAACGACATTTTCTCGTGGCCGTCAAAGGTAAGTCCAAATTTTCTTTTTAGGGTTTTATTAGGGTTTGTTTTGGGTTTGAACACAAATAATAGAAAGATAACGTTTTATTGAGTACATTACGGTAAAATTAGGGCAAATTTGTATAATTTGGTAGTATTACTGAAAGTTAGGGTAAAATTAGGGGTTTTGTAATGCCGGTAAAATTAGGGCAAATTAAGATTAATTGTTTGTTGGGTTTAATGATGGTTTGTTTTCGTGTAAAATTGAAGTTTATTTTGTTTATTTTACGCAGATGAATGGGACTATTATGGTAAAATTTAGACATGGTGGTCAGTTGATATTTGGAGCAGGGGGGTCAGTTGAATATGTTGGAGGAACATTTGATGTAGAGTTCATAGAAGAGAATGCATTCTCTATTCCTTTCCTCATGAATTGTGTGGAAAAGTATGGGTACTGCAATGTGCTATTTCTATATTATTCTTTACCTGGTATGGGAGGGTTGAGAAAGTTGAATTCACATAGTGAATTGTTAGCGATGCTTAAGGAAGCTCAGAAAGACAAAGTGGTTGAGATTTTTGCTGATCATCATCTTTCAATACCATTAGAGGTGGATATTCCATTAGAGGGTGTTAGTGAACCACCATCTTCAGAAAACAAAACTCCTACAAAGCCACCATCTTCAGAAAAGAGAACTCCTGCAAAGTACAAGAAAGTGGTGTCAAAGAAAAAATTAACACCTATGAGAAATATGTCAGATAGATCTAATTGGCAAACAACAACTCAACCTCCTAGTCCACCACATGCCAAACCAGTTTTGAATAAGTCCACCTCATCCAACTACCAAACTACAACTCAGTTTCCTAGTGCACCACATGTTAAACCAGTTTCTGAGGCAAATGAATCATCTAGTGGAAGTGATGATGAGGCAGATGATGAAACATATAAGATTGACCTAACTGAGGGCTTGGAAGATGATAATTTTGATGAATTGGGTTTATTTGATGAGTTTAGAGGTCAAGTTAATGTTAACAGGAAGGGGAAGGACAAAGCACATGAAAAAATTCCTGAAGACAATGTGCCTGAAACTATTGATGCAGAGAACAATGCTCCCACAACAGGGGATGGTTATGAGAGTGAAAAATCTCTGGAATCAAATGATAGCGAAGCTAGAGATGCATTGAATAGTGACAATGATGAGCAATATGAATATAGACAAAGAAATCAAAGACTTTTGAGTGCTAAAAAGGGGAAAATTGCCTTTGATGCTGGAGCAAAGCTTACAACTGATGATGATGGTGGTGAATTGAGAGGTGCACTGCACCATAGAGTCAATATTTTTGGCTCTAATGCACCAAATGTTGAGCCTATGCATGGCCAGGCCGAGGGTGTTGAGCCTATGCATGAAACTGAGCCTATTGCACCAACACATGATACTGAAGAGGGGTGGAACATAGGGGGACCAAGTTCAAGAGGAACCATTACACAGAAGAAGAAATGGCCAGCATCTTGGACTACATTTGAGGGAGGATATCAGTCTGACCAAAGGGACAGTGATGATGAGAATGCCTTAGAAGATAGTGAAGATGAAGGGAAATTGCAAAGGAGAAAAAGAAGCAGGATGGAGGAAACAGATTACAGGTATTTCAATGAAGATAGAGACATGAAGTCAGTGGTGTTTGAAGCTGGGCTGAAGTTCACCTCTAAGAAAATACTAAAAGAGGCAATTGTTAACTATTCAATACAAAAACACTATGACTTGATTTTTGTGAAAAATGACAAAGAAGCGATTCGGATATCATGTTCCTTGTGTCATTGGAAATTTAATCACGAGGACGACATAGTTGATCTTTGGAGCTTGGCAAATCAAGCGTATACATGATCAACACACTTGCAATAGAACATTCAAAAGCAGTTGATCGGTGAGAATTGGCTAGCGGTGAATACTTGGATCAAATTTTGAGGAATCAAAGTGGAAGCCTAGTGAAATGAAAGAGGACATGTACAAACAATATGAAATCAATGTGTGTTTAAGGAAATGTCGAGAGCTAAAGAAAAAGCGAATGCGGTTGAAGGCTTAATGAAGAGGCAATATGGTTTGTTGAAGCCATATATTACGAGCTTAAAAGATCTAACCCTAACACTACATGTGTGTTAAAGACAATAGACACAGATGGTGAACCAAGCATATTCCTTAGATTTTACGTGTGTTTTGAGGTCATGAAGACAGGTTATGCTATAAATTGTAGACACATATTTGGGGTTGATGGATGCTTTCTTAAACATGCGTGTGGGGACAACTATTATGTGCGGTTGGGAGAGATGGTAACAACCAAATGTTCCCTATTGCATGGGCAATTGTTGAGGGAGAGACAAAGGCATCATGGCTATGGTTCTTAAGAATATTAAGTCTTGATTTGGCTATGGGTCAAGGAGATAATTGGTGTCATATCGATCAACTAAAGGTAAACTCTCAATTTAGTTTTAAGCTCAAATATAATTTATTTATTCATATCATGTCAAGTTAATTTCAATTCACCTATTTTGTAGGGTCTAGTTCCAGCAATTCATGAAGTATGGCCACAAATTGAACATAGACAATGTGCTAGGCACATTTACTCCAATTGGAGGAAGGTACACACTGGCAGAACACTTCAAAAGCAGTTCTGGAGATGTGTCAAAGTCACTACTCAGGGTGAATTTGTCACTTTGGCCGAGAGACTTAAAAAGCTTTCACAGCAAGCATTTGTGGATTTTATGGACAGAGACCCTAATACTTTCTGTAAGTCACACTTTAAGAATCATAGCAAGTGTGATGTAGTTGATAATAACATGTTAGAGACTTTCAATTCATTTATTTTGCTTGCAAGATACAAGCCAATAATTTCAATGTTAGAAGATATTAGATTGGCTCTTATGGATAGAATGCAAAGGAAAGTTAAGCTCAAAGAACAATTTGTTGGTGGGGTAGCTCCTAGGATTCTTAAAAAATTGCAAGAGGCTTATGATGGCAGACACACCTTGAAGTTCCTTTGGAATGGGCAAGATGATCAAAGTGGTTTTGAAGTGAAACATAAGGGGTGGGGTTCTAGTTGTGATGTTAATTTAGCTAATGGAACTTGCACATGTAGGGTGTGGGATTTGGTGGGATACCATGTTGCCATGTTATTCTTTGCTAGTTTGTTTATGAGAAGGCCCCACGAAATGTATTTGTCAGATTTTTACACGATAGAAAACTATATGGTGTTGTATTGTGGTTTGTTGAGCCCAGTTGAAGGCAGTAGGTTTTGGGATATGGATGGTGAGGGAATGATTTTGCCTCCTCACATTGTCAAAAGGAAGTTTGGTAGACCCAAAGTAGCAAGGAGGAGGGATCCTCATGAGGGTTCAAGTAACATTAGCAAGGCATCAAGAGCAGGAGTTCCCCACAAGTGCTCTAAGTGTAGATGTATTGGGCATACACGAAGAAATTGTCCTAATCCATTGCAATCTGATACACGAGTAAGATGTCTGAGTATAAGTTTATGTTAATTATTTTATCTTGTATTTTATTCAATAATTTTTGCCTTTTGTTGACAACTCAGGCAAGAAATGAACAACCTGAAGGTGGATCATCATCAACTCAAGGGACAAAAGTTGGCAGGCCTAAAGGAAGTAAGAATGTAATTGGGCAATCCAGTGAAGAATTAGCTAGGAACAATGCTCCCACAAGAGCTTCATTAGTGATAGAGAGGAGAGCCAAAAGTTATAGAGAGGGTTGCGGGAAGGGAATATCCATTGAAGGTGGGTCATATATCATAGGCGGGGAGTGGAGGGAGGGGCGAGGCGAGGCGGGGTAGAAGCACTCAACCAATTATCCACGAAGGATTTGGATTATGGCAAGGAGAGGATGGTTCAATGGCATATAGAGGAGGACCTAGTCAAACCCAACCTACAATCATAAGCGCTTCACAAAATGATTCTCAAGTCTTTGGAGTGAAGAAGTATATGTTGATATATTTTGTTTCTTTGATTGTAAGACAATGCGGTGTTTTTATACATGTATTTTGGTTTTAACACTACTATGTGCACCTTAAAGCTATTAAGTGCGTGTATGTGTATGTAATGCAACATGGTTTGAGTTTATTTTGTGCATGTGTATGAGTTTCAATGCTATTACAGTATGTGCTTATGTACGAGCATAATGCAACATGGTTTGAGTTTCCATGCTATTCGAGTATGTGTACATCTACATAATATTGATCCAGGTTATGGGCACTACTACATAGTGAAAGTTGATCCAGGTTATATGCATTTGCATGTGCATGTTGACTCAGGTTATGTGCATATGCATGTGTATGTTGATCCAGGTTACATGCACATAATGGTCTCCAGGAAATGTGCACTATGTATGTGTATTTATATCTTTTTTTTAGCAGAATGTGTATGTGCATGTTATATTCACATGTTGTATGTTTGGATGATCTTATATCAATTCATACATAGTGCACATATTCATGTTCATAATTGACACAAAAACATCTCATAATTCCAGATACATAGTTCTGCACATATCTAAACAAGCCAATTAAATTTACTAAACTTGTCAGGTTTCCAGGAAATACATCTTCATAAAGTCATACAAAAACACCCTTACACTTCTACAATTACAATGATAATCATAATAAAGCATATTACAACAAAAAAAAAACCACAAATAATCCTCCAGTACACATTCATTTTCAGCTTTTGCTCCTCAACTTCACTCTTCAATGCTGCTCTCTCCCTTCTCAAATTCATAATCTCTACCATACATGACTCGGCTTCACCACGAAAAGCTCAACATCCAGCTTCAACTTGCTAACCTCTAACTCATATTCTTCAACCTTACTCTCCTCAGCCTTCAATTTGTTGCCCATCTCCCTGATTTCTTCTCTCAAAAGTGGAACAAGTTGAGATGCCACCAAACAAAGGGGTGAGTCAAACCACTCCCACATCCTACAACCATCCCTCTGAATAAAGAAAAAAAATCATAAATCAGTAAAAAAACTCAAAAATATAAATCAGCTTTAACTTACACTGTAATTTGGGCATCTATAGAATCTCCTCCCTGGATTATCATCTGTCATTGATGTGTAAAACTCACACTCTAACCCACAACGACACTTTTTCACCCCACATTGCCTAGGCGCCCGTTAAACCTTCAGATAGACCGCAACCTATTGCAACCATGGCTAGAGCTTACCCCGCTAGTAATTGATCTTGAACTGGAGCTCGAAGAAGGCATGGGGCCGGTCGACGAGATCAATCTGACCACTTTGAGCAAAATTCCAACCAACCAAGCCAATTACCTTCTCAATTTCTGAAACCCTAGTTTCTTCCCCAATTTTACTTCAGCCCCAATCTTATAAACCCAACTAACTTTCCATGTCAGCATCTCTCTGCCACATCAGCAAGAAATAAGTTAACTGCATGACCACGTGCGGTCACGTGAGATCGATTTAAGATTCCGGTCGCCGGAGTAGGCTTAAACGGTTAAGTGAGTCACTTTTTAGGCCTTATTGTCGCCTGAGTCAATTTTTAGGCCTTATTGGAAACCGTGTGTCAATTTTTAGGCCAATTTGGTAATTTAGCCGTAAAAAATCTCACTCACCTCCCTCTCCCGTTCTTCTTCTTCTTGCATCAGATGGCGAGTTTTTTGCCTCCCATGGCGAGTGCTTTGATCTCAGTGTTAATCCTTCATTCCCTTTTGTTGCTTGTGGGTGAAATAGAAACAAGCCAACAATCCGATCGGACCGAACCGAACCGAACCGAACCGAAATAACTCGGTTCGGTTCGGTTCGGTTCGGTTCGGTTCGGTTCGGTTCGGTTCGGTTCGGTTCGGTTCGGTTCGGTTCGGTTCGGTTCGGTTCGGTTCGGTTCGGTTCGGTTCGGTTCGGTTCGGTTCGGTTCGGTTCGGTTCGGTTCGGTTCGGTTCGGTTCGGTTCGGTTCGGTTCGGTTCGGTTCGGTTCGGTTCGGTTCGGTTCGGTTCGGTTCGGTTCGGTTCGGTTCGGTTCGGTTCGGTTCGGTTCGGTTCGGTTCGGTTCGGTTCGGTTCGGTTCGGTTCGGTTCGGTTCGGTTCGGTTCGGTTCGGTTCGGTTCGGTTCGGTTCGGTTCGGTTCGGTTCGGTTCGGTTCGGTTCGGTTCGGTTCGGTTCGGTTCGGTTCGGTTCGGTTCGGTTCGGTTCGGTTCGGTTCGGTTCGGTTCGGTTCGGTTCGGTTCGGTTCGGTTCGGTTCGGTTCGGTTCGGTTCGGTTCGGTTCGGTTCGGTTCGGTTCGGTTCGGTTCGGTTCGGTTCGGTTCGGTTCGGTTCGGTTCGGTTCGGTTCGGTTCGGTTCGGTTCGGTTCGGTTCGGTTCGGTTCGGTTCGGTTCGGTTCGGTTCGGTTCGGTTCGGTTCGGTTCGGTTCGGTTCGGTTCGGTTCGGTTCGGTTCGGTTCGGTTCGGTTCGGTTCGGTTCGGTTCGGTTCGGTTCGGTTCGGTTCGGTTCGGTTCGGTTCGGTTCGGTTCGGTTCGGTTCGGTTCGGTTCGGTTCGGTTCGGTTCGGTTCGGTTCGGTTCGGTTCGGTTCGGTTCGGTTCGGTTCGGTTCGGTTCGGTTCGGTTCGGTTCGGTTCGGTTCGGTTCGGTTCGGTTCGGTTCGGTTCGGTTCGGTTCGGTTCGGTTCGGTTCGGTTCGGTTCGGTTCGGTTCGGTTCGGTTCGGTTCGGTTCGGTTCGGTTCGGTTCGGTTCGGTTCGGTTCGGTTCGGTTCGGTTCGGTTCGGTTCGGTTCGGTTCGGTTCGGTTCGGTTCGGTTCGGTTCGGTTCGGTTCGGTTCGGTTCGGTTCGGTTCGGTTCGGTTCGGTTCGGTTCGGTTCGGTTCGGTTCGGTTCGGTTCGGTTCGGTTCGGTTCGGTTCGGTTCGGTTCGGTTCGGTTCGGTTCGGTTCGGTTCGGTTCGGTTCGGTTCGGTTCGGTTCGGTTCGGTTCGGTTCGGTTCGGTTCGGTTCGGTTCGGTTCGGTTCGGTTCGGTTCGGTTCGGTTCGGTTCGGTTCGGTTCGGTTCGGTTCGGTTCGGTTCGGTTCGGTTCGGTTCGGTTCGGTTCGGTTCGGTTCGGTTCGGTTCGGTTCGGTTCGGTTCGGTTCGGTTCGGTTCGGTTCGGTTCGGTTCGGTTCGGTTCGGTTCGGTTCGGTTCGGTTCGGTTCGGTTCGGTTCGGTTCGGTTCGGTTCGGTTCGGTTCGGTTCGGTTCGGTTCGGTTCGGTTCGGTTCGGTTCGGTTCGGTTCGGTTCGGTTCGGTTCGGTTCGGTTCGGTTCGGTTCGGTTCGGTTCGGTTCGGTTCGGTTCGGTTCGGTTCGGTTCGGTTCGGTTCGGTTCGGTTCGGTTCGGTTCGGTTCGGTTCGGTTCGGTTCGGTTCGGTTCGGTTCGGTTCGGTTCGGTTCGGTTCGGTTCGGTTCGGTTCGGTTCGGTTCGGTTCGGTTCGGTTCGGTTCGGTTCGGTTCGGTTCGGTTCGGTTCGGTTCGGTTCGGTTCGGTTCGGTTCGGTTCGGTTCGGTTCGGTTCGGTTCGGTTCGGTTCGGTTCGGTTCGGTTCGGTTCGGTTCGGTTCGGTTCGGTTCGGTTCGGTTCGAAGTTATGGTATCAATTATGTGGCAAGGGCAACGGTTTTCGCTTTTGAAGCTATAGTAATGGTTACGTGGCAAGGGGTACGGTTTTGTGAGTAAAAGCAGTGGTTTTATTTTTTTTTATTTTTTGAAACTAGAATTAAAATTGCTTGCAGTTCCTGTGATCAAAGATTAATACAACTAGAAGAAAATGCATAATGTTTCACGCATCTACATAAAAAATCAATACACAACTTATTTTAGGTTCAATAAAAATGAGAATGACTTCCATTAATAATAACTAGTACTCTTGCGCAAGCGATGCGTGCATGAATAGTACCCATTTGTGTGAAGTAAAAGATTATGAAGAAATTTGATATTTAACGATATAGTAGATAGTTATATAAGCATTATATGCGAAAATTGATGTGAATATATTGCAATGTATTTATTGTGAGAATTATATGCGAAAATTGATATGAATATATTGCAATTTATTTATTTTGAATTTAAATTGCCTTTTTAAAATAGTGTAAGGTAATTATTTTGATTTTAAGATGGGGGCTTATTCGTAATTTGATTTTAAGGGATGGGCTTTTTAAAATAGTGTAAATGGGTATTTTTACAAATTGATTTTAATGTAGGAGTTTTTGAAAATAGTGATTTAAAATGGCAAGTGGAGGTTTACGTGGAAAGTGGAGGTTTTTTTTCATTTAAAAATGGGAGAGTAGTGGTTTACCAATTTTGTCCATGGCAAATTTTTTAAAATAACCAAAGATGTAAGGACATCCTTGGGTTTTTTTGATTTTATGACCAAGAAGGGGTATAACACCAAAAAATGGTTCCCTTGATAAGTAGTATAGATAGATATTTGACAAGTACATAACAATGAAGAAACTAATACAATATTATATTTGTCCAAAAATGCCATCCCCAACAAATCTAAAAGACGTCTGAAATCCTTTATGATTAACGATAACGAGTAATCCTCTTAATTCAGACAACATTGCTCCTCAAATAAAGAAAAGTCACCATAAAAAATTGAATACACGATAACAACAAAGATCTTCAACTCTACGTTTCTCTAGTTGTGCTCTTGCATGTTGCATGTTTTTTTTACCTGCACAAATTTAGACAAATAGATTTCTGTAAGTTATATAAAAAAGCCGATCAGCACTACTCTTTTTTTGCTGCTACAGTAACTTTTGCCGTCATTTTGTTTTCCCTTTTTTGCCCCTATACTATTCAACTAATTTACAATTATTAAAAAACACCTTGAACTTTTAAAAATTACAGCTAACACCCTCAAAAACCAAATCTAAAACGTTACAATAAAATTCAAGGAGATACAAACAACCTCAAAAGATTAAGAACTTACAGAAAACAACCCCTGAAAATTTTTAACTTTGCAAAAAAACACCCAAAAACTTTTAAAATTTAGCAAAAACAATCTCAAATATTTAAAACTTACAAAAAAGTCTTAAAAATTTTAAACCTACACTGAAATTCTATAAATTGCAAGCAGCCCCCTAAAATTTTAGATTCGCAAAAACACCGAAACTTTCAAATTTGCAATAAACACCGTCAAAAATTCAAAATTTACCCCAACACCCTCAAAATTCAAAATTTACCCCAACACCCTCAAAATTCAAAATTTACCCCAACACCCTCAAAACCAAATCTAAAACGTTACAATAAAATTCAAGGAGATACAAACAATCCTAAAAGATTTAGAATTTATAAAAAAACACCCTAATTGTAAGAAACACCATAAAATTTATAAATTTCTAAAAAATACAAGTTTTGAACATAAACCAATAATCAAAGAGATACAAACAACCCCAAGATATTTAGAATTTACAGCAAACATCCACCTGAAAAGTTTTACCTTTGTAAAAATCACCCCAAAACTTTTAAAATTTAGCCAAAAAAAACTCAAAAATTTAAAACTTACAGAAAAGCTTAAAATTTCAAACCTACACTGAAAATCTATAAAATGCAACCAGCCCCCTAAAATTTTAGATTCGGCAAAAAACACCCGAAACTTTCAAATTTGCAATAAACACCGTCAAAAATTCAAAATTTACCCCAACACCCTCAAAAATTCAAAATCATCAAAATTTTCACTGCACAACTCTTGTTCTTTTTTGAAATTATATTGCTTTAAATCATCAAAATTTTCACTGCACAACTCTTGTTCTTTTTGAAATTATATTGCTTTAAATCATCAAAATTTTCACTGCACAACTCTTGTTCTTTTTGAAATTATATTGCTTTAAATCATCAAAATTTTCACTGCACAACTCTTGTTCTTTTTGAAATTATATTGCTTTAAATCATCAAAATTTTCACTGCACAACTCTTGTTCTTTTTGAAATTATATTGCTTTAAATCATCAAAATTTTCACTGCACAACTCTTGTTCTTTTTGAAATTATATTGCTTTAAATCATCAAAATTTTCACTGCACAACTCTTGTTCTTTTTGAAATTATATTGCTTTAAATCATCAAAATTTTCACTGCACAACTCTTGTTCTTTTTGAAATTATATTGCTTTAAATCATCAAAATTTTCACTGCACAACTCTTGTTCTTTTTGAAATTATATTGCTTTAAATCATCAAAATTTTCACTGCACAACTCTTGTTCTTTTTGAAATTATATTGCTTTAAATCATCAAAATTTTCACTGCACAACTCTTGTTCTTTTTGAAATTATATTGCTTTAAATCATCAAAATTTTCACTGCACAACTCTTGTTCTTTTTGAAATTATATTGCTTTAAATCATCAAAATTTTCACTGCACAACTCTTGTTCTTTTTGAAATTATATTGCTTTAAATCATCAAAATTTTCACTGCACAACTCTTGTTCTTTTTGAAATTATATTGCTTTAAATCATCAAAATTTTCACTGCACAACTCTTGTTCTTTTTGAAATTATATTGCTTTAAATCATCAAAATTTTCACTGCACAACTCTTGTTCTTTTTGAAATTATATTGCTTTAAATCATCAAAATTTTCACTGCACAACTCTTGTTCTTTTTGAAATTATATTGCTTTAAATCATCAAAATTTTCACTGCACAACTCTTGTTCTTTTTGAAATTATATTGCTTTAAATCATCAAAATTTTCACTGCACAACTCTTGTTCTTTTTGAAATTATATTGCTTTAAATCATCAAAATTTTCACTGCACAACTCTTGTTCTTTTTGAAATTATATTGCTTTAAATCATCAAAATTTTCACTGCACAACTCTTGTTCTTTTTGAAATTATATTGCTTTAAATCATCAAAATTTTCACTGCACAACTCTTGTTCTTTTTGAAATTATATTGCTTTAAATCATCAAAATTTTCACTGCACAACTCTTGTTCTTTTTGAAATTATATTGCTTTAAATCATCAAAATTTTCACTGCACAACTCTTGTTCTTTTTGAAATTATATTGCTTTAAATCATCAAAATTTTCACTGCACAACTCTTGTTCTTTTTGAAATTATATTGCTTTAAATCATCAAAATTTTCACTGCACAACTCTTGTTCTTTTTGAAATTATATTGCTTTAAATCATCAAAATTTTCACTGCACAACTCTTGTTCTTTTTGAAATTATATTGCTTTAAATCATCAAAATTTTCACTGCACAACTCTTGTTCTTTTTGAAATTATATTGCTTTAAATCATCAAAATTTTCACTGCACAACTCTTGTTCTTTTTGAAATTATATTGCTTTAAATCATCAAAATTTTCACTGCACAACTCTTGTTCTTTTTGAAATTATATTGCTTTAAATCATCAAAATTTTCACTGCACAACTCTTGTTCTTTTTGAAATTATATTGCTTTAAATCATCAAAATTTTCACTGCACAACTCTTGTTCTTTTTGAAATTATATTGCTTTAAATCATCAAAATTTTCACTGCACAACTCTTGTTCTTTTTGAAATTATATTGCTTTAAATCATCAAAATTTTCACTGCACAACTCTTGTTCTTTTTGAAATTATATTGCTTTAAATCATCAAAATTTTCACTGCACAACTCTTGTTCTTTTTGAAATTATATTGCTTTAAATCATCAAAATTTTCACTGCACAACTCTTGTTCTTTTTGAAATTATATTGCTTTAAATCATCAAAATTTTCACTGCACAACTCTTGTTCTTTTTGAAATTATATTGCTTTAAATCATCAAAATTTTCACTGCACAACTCTTGTTCTTTTTGAAATTATATTGCTTTAAATCATCAAAATTTTCACTGCACAACTCTTGTTCTTTTTGAAATTATATTGCTTTAAATCATCAAAATTTTCACTGCACAACTCTTGTTCTTTTTGAAATTATATTGCTTTAAATCATCAAAATTTTCACTGCACAACTCTTGTTCTTTTTGAAATTATATTGCTTTAAATCATCAAAATTTTCACTGCACAACTCTTGTTCTTTTTGAAATTATATTGCTTTAAATCATCAAAATTTTCACTGCACAACTCTTGTTCTTTTTGAAATTATATTGCTTTAAATCATCAAAATTTTCACTGCACAACTCTTGTTCTTTTTGAAATTATATTGCTTTAAATCATCAAAATTTTCACTGCACAACTCTTGTTCTTTTTGAAATTATATTGCTTTAAATCATCAAAATTTTCACTGCACAACTCTTGTTCTTTTTGAAATTATATTGCTTTAAATCATCAAAATTTTCACTGCACAACTCTTGTTCTTTTTGAAATTATATTGCTTTAAATCATCAAAATTTTCACTGCACAACTCTTGTTCTTTTTGAAATTATATTGCTTTAAATCATCAAAATTTTCACTGCACAACTCTTGTTCTTTTTGAAATTATATTGCTTTAAATCATCAAAATTTTCACTGCACAACTCTTGTTCTTTTTGAAATTATATTGCTTTAAATCATCAAAATTTTCACTGCACAACTCTTGTTCTTTTTGAAATTATATTGCTTTAAATCATCAAAATTTTCACTGCACAACTCTTGTTCTTTTTGAAATTATATTGCTTTAAATCATCAAAATTTTCACTGCACAACTCTTGTTCTTTTTGAAATTATATTGCTTTAAATCATCAAAATTTTCACTGCACAACTCTTGTTCTTTTTGAAATTATATTGCTTTAAATCATCAAAATTTTCACTGCACAACTCTTGTTCTTTTTGAAATTATATTGCTTTAAATCATCAAAATTTTCACTGCACAACTCTTGTTCTTTTTGAAATTATATTGCTTTAAATCATCAAAATTTTCACTGCACAACTCTTGTTCTTTTTGAAATTATATTGCTTTAAATCATCAAAATTTTCACTGCACAACTCTTGTTCTTTTTGAAATTATATTGCTTTAAATCATCAAAATTTTCACTGCACAACTCTTGTTCTTTTTGAAATTATATTGCTTTAAATCATCAAAATTTTCACTGCACAACTCTTGTTCTTTTTGAAATTATATTGCTTTAAATCATCAAAATTTTCACTGCACAACTCTTGTTCTTTTTGAAATTATATTGCTTTAAATCATCAAAATTTTCACTGCACAACTCTTGTTCTTTTTGAAATTATATTGCTTTAAATCATCAAAATTTTCACTGCACAACTCTTGTTCTTTTTGAAATTATATTGCTTTAAATCATCAAAATTTTCACTGCACAACTCTTGTTCTTTTTGAAATTATATTGCTTTAAATCATCAAAATTTTCACTGCACAACTCTTGTTCTTTTTGAAATTATATTGCTTTAAATCATCAAAATTTTCACTGCACAACTCTTGTTCTTTTTGAAATTATATTGCTTTAAATCATCAAAATTTTCACTGCACAACTCTTGTTCTTTTTGAAATTATATTGCTTTAAATCATCAAAATTTTCACTGCACAACTCTTGTTCTTTTTGAAATTATATTGCTTTAAATCATCAAAATTTTCACTGCACAACTCTTGTTCTTTTTGAAATTATATTGCTTTAAATCATCAAAATTTTCACTGCACAACTCTTGTTCTTTTTGAAATTATATTGCTTTAAATCATCAAAATTTTCACTGCACAACTCTTGTTCTTTTTGAAATTATATTGCTTTAAATCATCAAAATTGATTCAACAAATCAATAATTTTTCATTTATTTGTGTTGTCATGGAAAGCGTAGATTCGTGTAAAAAATATTATTTTAGAATTAAAGAGATTCCATAATTTATACTACATGATTACGTAAGAATAACAAAATGATTCTCTATATATAATAATATGATTACGTATTTTTAAATAGATTAATAAATTAGTTATTTAGAACATAGATTCTATAAACATTCACAATAGATTCAAAAAATTGATACTGATTACGTAACATAATAAAATTGATAATAAGATTACGTAACATAACAATAACATTTATAGCACACAATATTTAACAACAACATCGATGAAAATCAAGGTGATTCTGTAAACAATCATAGGTGATTCTGTTAAAAATAAAATGTGATTCCGTATATTCAAGCACATATCCATTGTTTGATGGATACGGAATCATATTATAATCTTTACAGAATCTATTATGTATTATAACGGAATCTAATATTTTAGTTTGCTGAGTGAACGGAATCATATTATTGTGTTTTGGCTGAGTGATTTTGGCGGAGAGAGCGAACGATTTTCGGCGAATTTTTAGGATTTTCGTACCTGTGCTTTTTATCTTTTTACCCTTATTTCAGTTTCTAATGTCTATTTAATTACAATTCTGCCACCTTGATTTTCGCAGAATCTCAGCCTCTGGTTTTGTATGATGGATGGTTGATATTGGGTTCTTAGTTCTCACATTTATTTGGGTTCTCATTGGAACCAACCCCTATATATATATATATATATATATATATATATATATATATATATATATATATATATATATATATATATATATATATATATATATATATATATATATATATATATATATGATGAATGATGGATATGAGGTGGCTCATTTTGCTAAATGAACTACCAGATAGAGTGGTGAGGTCCACACCTTTGATGGGCCTCACCACATGGCTATCTCTTGCTAGCTCATCTAGCAAAATGAGTCAGCTATCTCATATACATTATTTCCTATATATATATATATATATATATATATATATATATATATATATATATATATATATATATATATATATATATATATATATATATATATATATATATATATATATATATATATTGCGTAATATGCATTTAATTTCTTCCACTTAATCTTTGTTGGAAAACATTAAAAGCATTCAGGCCACAATCTCCTACTGAAGACTATTAGAGGCCAAAGTGATCTTAGACTAATTTCTGGTCAAACATAAGAAAACATGACATATCATGTGAGTTTGAAATTTCATTGGATGAGGAATCAAATAACTTCTGAACCATTAAGCTTCATTTACTAGGGGAATACAAAAACATACTTTTACCCTTATAAAATAAGCTATCCAGTTCAAGAAATAGAATTTCTTCCTGCTCAATAAACAAATTTGGCCTTAAATTTAGTTATCATTTTAACTTTCATGTACACAAAAGGAAATATGAAATGGAACCACCATGCTCTAACAACATTGCCAAAGTAATCCAGATGCACATAATAGCAGAATACATATAAAAGGCTTTCAAGACGATCATAATTGTTGTATTCATTGGTGGTAGTTTTGGTTTTACTTATAAAGGTTTGCCTAAGTTATAGGAAAACTTCAATAGTTCTTTCAAGCAGTTTCTTAATGATTATTTTTGGTACTAACTAGAGCAATTTTTGACATAGTTTAGACTATAATTGGCAGTCACCTACAAAATCAATAAGGCAACTACAAAAATTAATCATAATATCAAAATTGCTTGATCGATAATTAGCATTACTAAACTAGACTATGAACTCTGAGAACCACATAGTCTTCCACAGCAAATGATCCACTAGAACTATTCAGTCATGTACTCTATTTCCTGTAATTAGCATTACTAAACTAAAGCACCCTAAAAAGTTAGTAATTTTAATACATAAGCTTAACAAAATTTCATCAGTTTCACTTCAGATTCAATATTTCTATGACTATGAACAATAATATTACCTCAAACAAATCTTATATGGCTTCGTTTTGCTTCCATACCCTACTGTGGCTTCGATTCCTCAAACGATTCAGAAGGAGCATCTCTTTCCTTTAAGTACCACATCAAATCTCTCAATAAAAGCAAAAAAAAGAATCGAAATTGAGGAAAAAAGATGAAATTATTCATTTTTAGTTGAGGCTTACCTCTTTTGGAGTGAGAAATAAATGAGATTCTTCCTGCAACCGACTGCATCGACAAGCTTAGGGACTGAGATCAAGTAGAGGCGATCCTAGAGTACAGTATCCCTAATTGAGATGCAACAAAAGGATCATGAAGGGCTCTTACTAGAGGTCACAAGCGCGGTGAGAGCACTTAATGGGGGTAGCGAAGGCTAATTGAAGGGAAAATTTGGTATATTTTTAGGAGAGAAGGGGAATTAGGGATTTTGGAAATTTTGAGAAGCCACCTTAGCATCTGCGTTTTTTTGGGAATGTTGGAGAGCAGCGACCAATTTTCATTTTTGAGCCACGCATTAGAAAGGGCTGCGATAGGTTATTTCAAATTGCTGCGCTAGGCCAAATGAGACGGTTTTGACAAACAACTCTGTAAAAGCCTAGGAGAGCGGTTTAAAAACGTCGCGAGACCGTTGCCCTTGATACCTAACGCTACGGTTGATAACTGTCACCATGTAACCGCTCCAATAGGTCATAAATGCGGTAGTGACTACTTCAGTTCGCCAGAAACTTCAAACGTAATAGCTTAAAAATTGTAAAAGAGGAATACAAGAATAGAGTTTGTTTTCTTTTCTGTGTTGTATCTTACAAATGAACAGAAGAGGCCATTTTATAAGGTTCCCGGGAAATCTGCCCCTATTATTATGCCCCATAACTTTCAGAGCAATGTTGTCATTTTCCTCTCTAGACAGGATGTGAGGGTTATCAGCTTCTTCCTAGGTAGCACGTAGTGCTGCCTCCTTTTACGCAATATCAATTCTATCCTAAATCACATAAGGAAAAAAGATATATTATTGATTGGCAAATAAAAAGAATGAATATCAACAGAATACTTATTATATAATGATTTAGAAAATTTTCGAAATAGACCCAAAAGAACATTTAATCCCAAAAACCGACCCGATTCAAATTTTATTACGAATCGACCACTTTCGCCCGTCACCTGCGTGGCGAAGTGGATAAAAGCGGCTCCTAATTAGTGGGGTTGGCAACCCGACTAATTAGTCGCCTAATTAGTCGCCTAATCGTGATTAAATGACTAATTAGGCGACTAATTAGTCGCCTAATCGTGATTAAATGACTAATTAGGCGACTAATTAGTCGCCTAATCGTGATTAAATGACTAATTAGGCGACTAATTAGGCGACTAATTAGTTGGGGTTGGCAACCCGACTAATTAGTCGCCTAATCGTGATTAAATGACTAATTAGGCGACTAATTAGTCGCCTAATCGTGATTAAATGACTAATTAGGCGACTAATTAGTCGCCTAATCGTGATTAAATGACTAATTAGGCGACTAATTAGTCGCCTAATCGTGATTAAATGACTAATTAGGCGACTAATTAGTCGCCTAATTAGTCGCCTAATCGTGATTAAATGACTAATTAGGCGACTAATTAGTCGCCTAATCGTGATTAAATGACTAATTAGGCGACTAATTAGTCGCCTAATCGTGATTAAATGACTAATTAGGCGACTAATTAGTCGCCTAATCGTGATTAAATGACTAATTAGGCGACTAATTAGTCGCCTAATCGTGATTAAATGACTAATTAGGCGACTAATTAGTCGCCTAATCGTGATTAAATGACTAATTAGGCGACTAATTAGTCGCCTAATCGTGATTAAATGACTAATTAGGCGACTAATTAGTCGCCTAATCGTGATTAAATGACTAATTAGGCGACTAATTAGTCGCCTAATCGTGATTAAATGACTAATTAGGCGACTAATTAGTCGCCTAATCGTGATTAAATGACTAATTAGGCGACTAATTAGTCGCCTAATCGTGATTAAATGACTAATTAGGCGACTAATTAGTCGCCTAATCGTGATTAAATGACTAATTAGGCGACTAATTAGTCGCCTAATCGTGATTAAATGACTAATTAGGCGACTAATTAGTCGCCTAATCGTGATTAAATGACTAATTAGGCGACTAATTAGTCGCCTAATCGTGATTAAATGACTAATTAGGCGACTAATTAGTCGCCTAATCGTGATTAAATGACTAATTAGGCGACTAATTAGTCGCCTAATCGTGATTAAATGACTAATTAGGCGACTAATTAGTCGCCTAATCGTGATTAAATGACTAATTAGGCGACTAATTAGTCGCCTAATCGTGATTAAATGACTAATTAGGCGACTAATTAGTCGCCTAATCGTGATTAAATGACTAATTAGGCGACTAATTAGTCGCCTAATCGTGATTAAATGACTAATTAGGCGACTAATTAGTCGCCTAATCGTGATTAAATGACTAATTAGGCGACTAATTAGTCGCCTAATCGTGATTAAATGACTAATTAGGCGACTAATTAGTCGCCTAATCGTGATTAAATGACTAATTAGGCGACTAATTAGTCGCCTAATCGTGATTAAATGACTAATTAGGCGACTAATTAGTCGCCTAATCGTGATTAAATGACTAATTAGGCGACTAATTAGTCGCCTAATCGTGATTAAATGACTAATTAGGCGACTAATTAGTCGCCTAATCGTGATTAAATGACTAATTAGGCGACTAATTAGTCGCCTAATTAGTCGCCTAATCGTGATTAAATGACTAATTAGGCGACTAATTAGTCGCCTAATCGTGATTAAATGACTAATTAGGCGACTAATTAGTCGCCTAATCGTGATTAAATGACTAATTAGGCGACTAATTAGTCGCCTAATTAGTCGCCTAATTAGTCGCCTAATTAGTCGCCTAATTAGTCGCCTAATCGTGATTAAATGACTAATTAGGCGACTAATTAGTCGCCTAATCGTGATTAAATGACTAATTAGGCGACTAATTAGTCGCCTAATCGTGATTAAATGACTAATTAGGCGACTAATTAGTCGCCTAATTAGTCGCCTAATCGTGATTAAATGACTAATTAGGCGACTAATTAGTCGCCTAATTAGTCGCCTAATTAGTCGCCTAATTAGTCGCCTAATCGTGATTAAATGACTAATTAGGCGACTAATTAGTCGCCTAATTAGTCGCCTAATCGTGATTAAATGACTAATTAGGCGACTAATTAGTCGCCTAATTAGTCGCCTAATTAGTCGCCTAATTAGTCGCCTAATCGTGATTAAATGACTAATTAGGCGACTAATTAGTCGCCTAATCGTGATTAAATGACTAATTAGGCGACTAATTAGTCGCCTAATTAGTCGCCTAATTAGTCGCCTAATCGTGATTAAATGACTAATTAGGCGACTAATTAGTCGCCTAATCGTGATTAAATGACTAATTAGGCGACTAATTAGTCGCCTAATTAGTCGCCTAATCGTGATTAAATGACTAATTAGGCGACTAATTAGTCGCCTAATTAGTCGCCTAATTAGTCGCCTAATTAGTCGCCTAATCGTGATTAAATGACTAATTAGGCGACTAATTAGTCGCCTAATTAGTCGCCTAATCGTGATTAAATGACTAATTAGGCGACTAATTAGTCGCCTAATTAGTCGCCTAATCGTGATTAAATGACTAATTAGGCGACTAATTAGTCGCCTAATCGTGATTAAATGACTAATTAGGCGACTAATTAGTCGCCTAATCGTGATTAAATGACTAATTAGGCGACTAATTAGTCGCCTAATTAGTCGCCTAATTAGTCGCCTAATCGTGATTAAATGACTAATTAGGCGACTAATTAGTCGCCTAATTAGTCGCCTAATTAGTCGCCTAATTAGTCGCCTAATTAGTCGCCTAATTAGTCGCCTAATTAGTCGCCTAATTAGTCGCCTAATCGTGATTAAATGACTAATTAGGCGACTAATTAGTCGCCTAATCGTGATTAAATGACTAATTAGGCGACTAATTAGTCGCCTAATCGTGATTAAATGACTAATTAGGCGACTAATTAGTCGCCTAATCGTGATTAAATGACTAATTAGGCGACTAATTAGTCGCCTAATTAGTCGCCTAATCGTGATTAAATGACTAATTAGGCGACTAATTAGTCGCCTAATCGTGATTAAATGACTAATTAGGCGACTAATTAGTCGCCTAATCGTGATTAAATGACTAATTAGGCGACTAATTAGTCGCCTAATCGTGATTAAATGACTAATTAGGCGACTAATTAGTCGCCTAATTAGTCGCCTAATTAGTCGCCTAATTAGTCGCCTAATTAGTCGCCTAATCGTGATTAAATGACTAATTAGGCGACTAATTAGTCGCCTAATCGTGATTAAATGACTAATTAGGCGACTAATTAGTCGCCTAATTAGTCGCCTAATCGTGATTAAATGACTAATTAGGCGACTAATTAGTCGCCTAATCGTGATTAAATGACTAATTAGGCGACTAATTAGTCGCCTAATTAGTCGCCTAATCGTGATTAAATGACTAATTAGGCGACTAATTAGTCGCCTAATTAGTCGCCTAATTAGTCGCCTAATCGTGATTAAATGACTAATTAGGCGACTAATTAGTCGCCTAATCGTGATTAAATGACTAATTAGGCGACTAATTAGTCGCCTAATTAGTCGCCTAATTAGTCGCCTAATCGTGATTAAATGACTAATTAGGCGACTAATTAGTCGCCTAATTAGTCGCCTAATTAGTCGCCTAATCGTGATTAAATGACTAATTAGGCGACTAATTAGTCGCCTAATTAGTCGCCTAATTAGTCGCCTAATTAGTCGCCTAATTAGTCGCCTAATCGTGATTAAATGACTAATTAGGCGACTAATTAGTCGCCTAATTAGTCGCCTAATTAGTCGCCTAATTAGTCGCCTAATTAGTCGCCTAATCGTGATTAAATGACTAATTTTCATGTCAGTTTCATCATCCCATGGCTTAATATCCAATAGAACTGTAAGATTTTCCAGATACTTTCTTTTTCCCTACAGCTTTGACAGCTGCTGCACGCGCTTCAGCTGCCTTCTTTTCCTCTTCTGTCTCTTCAAGCTTGCGCTTGCTATTTCGACTTGCCGATCCCTTCTTAGATTTATTCTACAACAAATAGTTTATTACTAAAGATGAAATGAATCTATAATCTTTGTTAGTAAGCAAAATTAAAATGTAAAATACCAGTGCTGATTTGGTGTCCCAATAGAGCAGAAAAGCTGGAAATGATCCAGATCCACCCTATCATCGACATTTAAAAACCTCTGCCAATCTGCTATATATTTATCATATGTTGAGGATTTCAACTCATGCGGCCACTGTTTGAGCACGGACTCAACTTTTACGTTGAAAATATAGGACCATGCTCCAGGATAGTCTTCAAGACAATAGCAATCCTACAAATTTACATATAGATAAATTTGTGAAAAAGGATGGATAAGAAGTGAAAAAAGGGTTGTGGCATAAATGAATCAAAAAGAGGAAGTCATCATACCAACTTGTCTTTTCATCTCGGTAAACTTGAAGAGGAAGAAGAAATTAATAGAAGAGGAAGAAGAAATTTTGCATAGATAAATTAGATCTTAATGAATACATGTAGGATATGCTCAGGTGACATTAACATGTGTGACAACTTACAATATAAATTAATAGAAGAGGAAGAAGAAATTTTGTTTATTTAATCCACTAGCTGTGACATAAAATATTGATGGAGCTTGAAATTAAGAGTATCAATCAGACAATACATCGTACAGAAAAATAAGTAAAATTTTACTTATTTGAATCCATTCTCGAGGAAACAATTGCACTAACCATATAAGCCAACAATAAGTAAATTATTACTCCAAATATATATATTCCACAAAAATTGAATTATTACTACCCAATACCTGTAGAGGGGGATGGTGCTGACTATGTATCAGCGGGTCCGGGTGATGAATAATTTGTGCCTGGGATGTCATCTATAAAAATAAAAAATAATTGATACAAACACATATCTTAAATAATAAATTTCTAACTTCTTAGATTTTTCATTTATTAATACAAATACTGAATTATTAATACCTATATGAGGAGACTCGCTAGGGATATATTTCAAAAATGACTCGATAATAAAATATCATCTACACATTTAAAGAAAATAATTAACACAAACACATCAAGAATATCTATTTTGAGTAGTCCAAATAAAATGCATATTTAATACCTATATGAGAAGGCGACGCTAGGTGGGCCTCCTGAAGACGACTTGATCCTAGGGTGGTAGATCGTGATCCGTCACACGATCCATCAAAGAACCTCAAATTCTTCATCTGTAAAATTGAATTATGAGATGCAAAACAAGAAATATGTACATGCTAATAAGATTAATATTTTATTGTAATTAAATATTTAAATAAATTTTTTAAAGAATACTTCGTCTTTTAGTTCATATACCTTCTACAACTTGCTCTTTAAGTTTTGCACGAGATCGTGTTTGCATTGTTCTAGCTATATTTAACATTGTCTGCTTTCGCCTACTGGTCGTTGACTTTGTTTGCACATTTGACCCAGAGTCTCTGTCTGTGATCACAATTGGAATGTCAGCATGAGTCTCTGAATTAGTCATATCAAGCATGACATTCTAAGAGTAGGAGAAGTTTTGCCAAATATCATCAGATGAACCAATTGGTTCATTGTCCCCATCAATATTTTTGTTAAGTGACATCGTATTTCCTCTCTATTTTTCAACTTCATATTCTTACACCTACAACAGGGGCAGTACATTGCACCACTACTTAAATTGTTTGGGTTCATTTTGGCATACTTTCGGAAGGCTTCGTATCCATCCTTATATCATGGATCACGATACCGTTCAATCCTAGGAATATCTATCCATGACTTATCCGGAATTATCCTCATCTATAGGTAATATATAATTAGAAACTCTAATTAATAATAGATAATATACTAATAAATTTTTAACTATTAAAAAATATACATACATACACACATCATCCTTAAACTTGATGTATACGTACTTGCCAGTGTCTTTTTGGTTAGTGTTAATTTCACAAAACCCTCCTGAAATTTGGGTGTTGCACATCACATACCTCCCCAACCCCACCCCCACCCAACTCCTCAACTATGTAGATGTCTCACAATATCTCTTGAACTTTACATAATCTCACCTAGCCTCCCTGCATATGATTTGCAATTAATGAAAATGCTTTTGAGTAAGCAAAACTTAAAATTTAGGGGGGAGCTCTATCTTGGTTAAGGAGTAGTGCATTTGTTGGTTTAGTTCCCTCAAGCTTAAGTCAAAAAATTTAATTTGGTGTATGCTAAATTGCATTTTTGGACTATTGGATGGATATTTGAATTTAATGATTACATACTTGAATCCTTACTAGGGTACTTTTGGGGTGAAATTTTACGATAAGTACATTAAATAATTGTAGCAGGAGCACTTAAGTTAGGTTAATTAGCACTTAAATACAGTATAGCATTTAAGTTGGGCTAATTGAGGTAGGTTTAAAATGAATTAAGGTATAGAGACTAATTACCACACTCTAGCGGCTATCATAGGAAGGCTTCTATCCCATTAAGAATAAAATAGTGCTTACATCCAAGTTCATATACTTTACATATTTTCATTTCTTAAAAATTTCGGCAGCACCTACCCGTTGTTCTCCCTGTACATTGTGTGGAGGTTATTATGCATTTTGGCAATAGACCAAACCGTAGAACAACATACACTTATTGTACACGGAGAACAACAGGTACGTGCTTTTCAAGAAATGAAAACATACAAAGTATACAAAGTTGGATGTATGCACTACTATATTCCTAACCTGTCTGAGAAGGACAGATCCAATAATTAATGCCATTTCTTTCAACTTATAATATAAGATACACGTTCCCTTTTTGAATGGAAAACTTATTTTCATATCCAAACTGAGTCGTCTATCTTATATTAGCAGTCCAAATTCATGACAATAATTATTGGACGGGGTCAGCTAGGTTTCAAATAGTCCTTTTTCTATTACATACAGTATAAAGAATAGTGCGACCGAATAAAAAATTAGACTATTTTAAAATAGTATCCTCACTATTAAAAAGCAACCTCGGGTATTTATGTATCACTTTTACAAGTTAATATATTTAAATATAAAGATGGTAAACGATATAGAATTTAATTGCCATTTAGCTCTTCAAGTATAAATATAGAGACATAATAATAATTATATCATATCATATCATACTTCAAACTCCCTTTAAAAGTGTGAGTTTGGAAAAATATTTCTATAAACAAAAGTCACATTGAACCTTTTAGATATTACATTATTATCCTATTCTAATTAATAAATACAAGCTTCAATTTTTCTATTCTAGTTAATACTTATATATATAAGCATTAGCTTTGATTTTGCCTCAATTATCCTATGTGAATAGATTTTAAATTAAAAATTTATCCATATTGATTTATTGTGAAATTTAGGCATACATTAAAGAAAATACGTAATTTGTCTTTTAGATAAAACAAGGTATAACCAAATACATAATTCTTTAAATTAAAGATAAATTAAATAATCAATCTTTTAGTTAAAGTTAATTTCCTACATTATATCATATCCTAAGTAAATATTGAACCGATTCATTAAATATTGAACCGATTCATCAATACACTATACTATAATATCATCATAGAGGCAACACATGGTAGAGAGAGAACGATAACGAATTAGAATAAGGTTGGATGTTATTTGAGTTATGGATTAGGTTTACAAAGTTAGGTACTTAAGGTTAAGCGAGTTATGTGCAATAGATAAGAGAAAATAAGGGTTTAGTGTGATTATGCATATGAAGTGCGAGTAAGAGGCACTGCTTCTGACAATAGAAGGGCTCGAGTTTCATGTATTGCGTAATGCATACAAGCATTATGCTCATGCATGCAAGGATGGATGTAGTTTTTTTTATTTGTATATTTGATCTCTTTGCTCTCTATGAGTTTCTTTCTTGATTATGCCCATCATGTTTCTAAATATTGAATTGTACTTTTTTTTTGTCACTTAACCCAAAAACTTCTAGAAGAAAACCCCAATACCGGTTACTTATAATTTATAATTTTTATAGGAGCTATTTATAATATTCAAACTTTTCAGTGGCCTTCGCAATTATAGACTTTTAGGTTCTGATCGTAATTTTAGATTTTTCAGAGGTTTTTGGCAATTTTAGATTTTTCAAGTAATTGTTTGAAATATTCATAATTTTAAGCATTTTGTTTGTATTTTTCCTATTTTCATGAATTTGTTTGTTGTTTAGAATTTTCATATATTTTAGGGAGTTTTCTATAATATTTAGAATTTAAGTGGGGTTATTTATAATTTTCAGATTTTTGGGGTTGTTTGTAATTGGGCTATTGTAATTTTTTTACTTTTAGAGGTTATATGCAATTTTACGGTTTAATCAGTAAATAGGAATGATTTGAGAAGTACACATTAATATTTAGGGATAAAGTTTAGTGAATTTCAAAAGTTTTGAGGGTTTAGTATTAAAACAATGAAACTTGTTGGAGCTTTTGTAAAATCTAGCCTTTAATATATTAGGGAGAGACACATGATAATTTTTGAGATTAAAGGCTAATATTAAACTACTAATCTCTCTTTTATATGTAAAGGAAAAAGAATTAGAAATATAATTATTAAGATTTTCTTAATTATGGATATTTATGATTTGATTGTGATTCTCAATATTCGATTATGTATAGATTTAATCGATAAAGAATATTAGATGAATATAAGATTAGGCCCACATGGCACCTTATGATAGTGTAAGAAGTGTCCACCACTTTTTAGAAGTACCACCAAATTCTCTTTAGTTTCTGTGCATTTAGTAGTACCATCATTTTCTCATTATAAATAAAGGAGGGTTAAATAAATATCATATTCTGATAAAAATAATCATATGGTAGGCTTAGAACATATTTATTTATTCCTCCTTTATAGATAACTAGTATGCAATACGTGCATTGCACGTGATGCATGTTATAATAATTCATGCAGACATAGTTGTTTTATGTTCTAAATTTGACTACAAAAAACTTTATATGCAGATAACATGAAAAAGACAAAAATGATAGAAAAATAAATATAATAATTAATGTTGATATCCTGGGACTCAGCAGCGGGTTTAGAGGATAATCCTGAATTAGCGACAGGGCTTAGGGTCATATGGACGATGCAGAGGTCCCCTCATCTCTTTTAAACGGTCGATCTCCTGTTAGGATAAGAGAGCTGCAAAGTAAGCACGTTAGAGGACCGGAGTTGGGTTCTCCGGTGATTCCTCTGACGATCAAGTCAGTATAGAGCTTGAGTGGAGAATCAATAAACTGAATAAGTTATGTGTGCAGAGATTAAGTTAGTTAGCCAGAAATGGCTTACCTGTGGCCCTAAGGGGGGGTCCTCCTCCTTCCCTCCCTCGATCAGTAGGTGATGAGCCTATATATACCTAGTTGGGAGGGGTGATGCGTAATTCTATCCAAGTCCAGACAGGCAGCTGAATCAGCAGATAGCCTGCAGGTGTTAGCCGCAGGTGGGATGAGTCATCACGGAGTTTGACATGATGGTGACTGAGAGGTCATAGTGCTGACGAAAGGCGATGAGTCATGGAGACTCGTGGCATGAGATGTGATGATAATGGCCAGCTGTTGATGTGGGGTTCAAGGACTAACTGCCTCTCAAATCGGCTCTGTGAGTTAGTCGACAAGTATCGTCTTTTTTGTCAGCCTCGCAAGTTGTCGACCCGGCCTTGAGTTATGTGAGTGGGGTCGAGTCAAATGATGAGGTCGAGTGAGAGCTTATCTCGACTCGGCCACACCCGGGAGGGGACGAGTGCCCACGCTACCCGAGTCGTCCCTGGCTGGGGTGAGCTGTCTGATGATTAATGCTGATATGAGACATGTGTCAACTCTAAGAGGAGGATTAACACTTAGGATGATTATTGACACAACATTAGCCCCTTTCGCTCGAACTCATGGTAGCCAAGTCCAAGTGAAATAGAACTTTCGCTGGCCGGGTCCTGAGGTGCATTTACGAGGGGTTGCTAAAGAGTCTCTTCTAATGTGACGTTGCTGATGTCAGAAAGAATCTTGCGCAGCTACTACCTCGATTCTCGAGCGAGGATTGTGGGCTAATCAAGGCGAGGGGCGCTTCGGTTCTGGAGCAGTCGCCTCATATTCTGGTAGTGATCCTGGCCGTTGCTTAAGAACTAAGTCGGCCATTGCGATCTTGCCACATGTCAGTCTTTCTGCTTATAAGTATGGCCGTTCAGCGATGGCGGAGTTTGCTGCTCACAAAAATTCTTAGCTCTCTTTTGCCACGAAAGAACTCCGATCTTTTCCACATTCTCTTCTCCGGTGAACTTTTGATTTGATGGCATCTACCTCTTCTACTGCTTAAAATGAGACTCGGATCAATCAGCTTCGGAGATTTCACTCAAAGGTGCCATCGCCGCAGCTGGAGGCTCTGTATGGTAAATATGACATTCTTAGGGCATTTTCCCTAATGGCGCCGGCGCATATGCAGGCGGTCTTCGACCACAGCAAAAATCTAGCTCCCGTGTACTGGAAGCATTTGGAGTATGGATTACGCTTGCCGCCGCACCCCTTCATCCATCGTGTTTTTGAGACTCTGGGGGTGTCTTCGTCGCAGATGAAGCTGAACTCCTTCGCCACTCTGGTGGGGTTTGTTGTTGTCTACCGCTAGCTGGGAGTCGACCCAACTCTGAGGATCCTCGACCACCTTGTCAGTGTGAAAGTGAGTCAGCAGAGGGGTCCTGGGGGGAAACAAGAACGTCTCCAATGATCCCGAGTCTAACAAGGACTGGAAGGTGAGGTTCGTGTGGGTGTTCAGTGTTGATGCCATCTTGGGCTGCTCCATGTGGCCTGAGATCAAGAAGGATGCACTGAGGCCCGCTCTATTGTCGAGCGATGAGAAGTGTGCGCTTGACAAGATCAGGGCCTATACAGGTTCTCGTTGGATCAAGAACCTCTATGATAACTCAGTCTTGTAGGTTGCCGGTATCTCCTCAGTTCCTCCGACCGTGGATGATGAGGCACAGTTGACCAGGCTACCGATAGGCTCGAAGGAGATCAAGATAATGCTGACGGCTCCGCCTGCTGAAACTCAGGGAGGGTCCTCGCCCTGACCTAGCCCCTAAGGAGGCCGAGAGAGTACATGCCAATGCGGCCAAAATAGCGGCTCGACTGGCCTGTTCGAGTGCTGCTACAGTTCAAGCCGAAAGGTCTGAAAAGATGAAAAGATGGCTAAAGAAGGGGGGCAATTGAGTCCCTTCTGGGAGTGCTGAGGTTCTCAAAGACAAAGCCGAAGCTACTAGGGAAGTGGGTGCTCCCCCTGCTCCTCAGAGGGATGCCGCAAGCCAATTAGCGTCAGAGATTGATTATTACATTTTAATTACAATTTTATACCCTCATTACCTATTTTATATGAATAAAGATATTACTAATAATTGCTTTTGTCTTAAATTGCAGGTTAATGAAGAAAATATGAATAAAAGCCCAAATGACTCAACTCTCCTATTTTTTATCTTTTATTAAAGCCCAAATACGAAGTCAAAGGAAGGCCCAAGACTACACAAGGATCCAAGAGAAATTCATGGAGAAAAATCAAGAAAAGGATAAATTCGATTGCCAACCAATCGGTCGGCCAATCGGTCGGCCAATCGATCGGCCAACCGATTGGTCTGCAACAGAATCAGATCAATGGCTGATTTCTTTTCCTTGGAGCCCAAGTTTGATCCAATGGTCTTCATTCATCATGTTGGGCTATAAATAGGGGTAGAGTGAGAGAGGTTTGAGTGTGAAAAATTTTATAAAAACTCCGTTTGGAGAGGAGGGTTATTCTTAATTGAGAAGACCTTCTAAAAATTGTAACTTTTGTTACATTCAATAAATAAATATTTTCACCCCTCCTTCAATTCTTTTCTTTGTCCAAGGATGGAAAGAGGACTAAGATAATGGAATGATGAATGTGGGTTTTCTTTTATTTCTTTTCTCTTCTTTTCTTTATTTTCTTGTTGGTAGAGTAGATTTACTTTCATGCAATTTATTTTCATGCAATTTGCTTTTATGCAATGTCTTTAATTTGTAGTGTAAATTTATTTTCTTGCAAATAGCTTAGATTCTTTTCCTTTTGTTCATAATTTTGATCTTTCTTCTTGTTCTTATTTCTTTTTGTAAGCTCTCTTTTTATTTCCTTCATTCTTTCTTGTCTAATTTCTATCTCCTTGTTTCTTTCATTTTCAAAGATGTGGAACTAATCATTGTAGGAATTCTAGGAGTGCATGAAGCTAGCTTAGTCTCTTTGTGAATTATGGATTATTATCTTGTGCTTAAAATGATCATGTTTAGGATAATCAACTAGAGAACTAATCGGTAGAAGAAGAATTTGATAATCTTTATGCTTATCTTGAGTGGTTTGATAAGTTATGCTTATGAATTCTAGAATTACTATCTATTTGACTCTCTTTTCATGAGTATTGATTTTGCTTGATGATGATTTGATAGGTTATGCTTTCCTTGAATGGTTTGATAATCTATGCATGGTAAATCTAAAGTAAGATGCGATAAAAGAGGATGGTCCATATTTTATAAATGAGGCTAACTAATGGATTCAGTTCTAGATTCCTCATATCTTGAATTGAATACTCCATATTCTTGATTTTCATCTTTACACTTAATTTTCCCTTTATTCGATTTTCTTGATTTTCCTCTTTATTTGATTATTTCTCCTCTCTCTCTCTTAATCTTGTTTTATTTTGCTTGCACATATTCACATTCACACTCCTAATCTCTCCACACTCACTTCCCTTCTCACTTTATTTTAGTTTTCACTAAACCACAAACACTCTCTCACCTTTCCACACTCACTTTCATCATTTTTATATTTTCCACTCCTATTTGTCTTGCACATAACAAAAGAACCAAATTTGACTAAACTTACAACGCCTTCCTCATGGGATTTGACAATCTTTTATACTATTACCTGACGGTTGTGCACTTGCAACTCTTATTTTACCCTATTAGAGATTCCACCTCCTCAAGTAGTGGAGGACACTACTGCCGTCCCGGCCCATGAAGCTGATGTCATTATTGTTGATGATAGGTCCCCTGCCAGAGGAGAGGGGGTTGAAATCACCATGGCCGAGGCCGAAGAGGTTGAGGCCCCAATAGAGGGCGAGGTGGCCCCTGATACGTCCGTTGAGTCGGACCATCGGCAGGGAAAAGAGCCAGCTGCTAAAGGGGCGCCTCCTACTCAAGGGTTTGGATGGTCATATCCCCATCGCATTGATGAGCTTGAGGTGAAGATGTGGGGTGATCTGAAGATGCTACTGATGGGGTCTTCCAGAATCGGTCCCTACTACGAAAAAGAGCCGTCCCAGGAGTTCAGATTCAAACCCTGACGACATCTCGACAAGAGGGGGTCGGTTCTGGAGTCTCGACTCGCCCAAACTAGAGCCGTTGAGTAGTTCTACTTGTCTCGTGATCATGAGATCCTTGGCAAGATGCCAGATGTCAGCCTCCATCAATGCCTGACAGGCTACATGATCTGAGGAGCTCTAGTGGAATGGGAGCTGTTCGGCCAGTTTGAGCCAGTCCGAACCTCCTACGTCAGGCTCCAAGAGGAATTAGAGGCCCAGAGAGCAGCCCATGAGAGGACTCTCCTGATGCTGGCGGCGAGGGAGGATGAGCTGGCAATCTGGAGAAGGGGCGAGGATAAGTGGTGCCGGGAGATGGGGATGTGGGAAAGGATGATCAATGGCTTGAAGACTTCAAACAGAAAGAAGTCAGCCGAGATCAGCAGGCTCCAGGAGGACCTCGGCATATCGAGCATGACCTCCGTGAACGGGATGATAAAATAAGATATCAATCTGAGGAGGTCAAGGTCGAGAGGCAAGACAGGAACGACACCTTCGAGCAGGCTCGAGCTAATCGCTTGGATGTTGAGAGCATGCGGGTCTAGCTGAAGGAGGAGCAGATTGTTCATGAAGAGCTCCGACAAGAGAGCACTCGAGCTGCGATGGAGGCCGAGCGACAGCGTGAGTCACCAAAGTCCAAGCACTGCAAGGCCATCTCGCTCATCTAAAATTTGAGGCCCATCGATTTGAGATTATTGAGGGCTATCACCACAGCACTCTCAAAAAGGTGGAGGTGGCGCTGACTTGCAAAGCCGGCTATGACTATCTCAAGGCACAGCTCCCGATCGACCTCAGAAATGATCCCGACCGCTTCCATTATCCTCCAAGGATAGCCAACTGTCTCGGCGTGCTACAGGAGATAGAGAAACAAGGAGGGGGCTCATGCTTGATGGCTTGAGTGGTGACGAGGATGACGAAGAGTCGGCCGAGGAGGTAGGTGAGGGCTCGGCTTATGATAGCTAGGTGAGTGGGCCTGAAGAGAAGAAAAGTGAAGAGGTCGAGTCTGAGGTCCAGTCGACTCCTCTGCCAACTTCTACTGTTGCTACTCCTGCGTGATTGACTCCTGCTCCTGGCCCTAATATCGCTCCACCCGCGTCTCTTCTGAGTCCGACCCCCAAGGGGCTCCAATGTATCTCCCCTTTTTTTTGTTTAGCACTTCTTTGTATTGTAAATACTTTCAAATATATGAAATAAAAGACTTATTGCTGTCAATTTGAACTGTGTACCTTTGAGATAGCATTCTTGTATGTTAAGAGTTTGCAATATGCTTTATTGGAGTACAAGTTTACTTTCATATATGCTCAGGTCGAGGTGACTTGGCTCTGTGTATGGCGAGCGGGATGACTCGAGTTCGTGCCTTGGGTTTACTCGCGATGACACCAAGGTCTTGGGGTACGTGCCTTGGACTTATGAAAATGATGCCAAGGTCTTTTTGTCAGAGTCGACCGAGTTAATGACGTGCCTTGGTTTTATCCCGAAAGGGTACCAAGGTCTTGTATGCGTGTCTTGGGCTCATGAAAATGATACCAAGTTTTGAGGCATGTGCCTTGGATTTTATTCATGAAAATGATACCAAGGTCTTTGTGTCGATGGCGTACCTTGATTTTACTCCAAAAGGATACCAAGGTCTTACGTACACGCCTTAGGCTTATTCATGAAAATGATGTCAAGGCCTTATTTGTCGGAGTTGATCGAGTTGATGAAGATCAAGTGGCGAAGGTTGTGTATAGTTAGTACACGGCACAAAAAATATCTCTTATTTATAAGAGTATCTTAATTTGACAATATTTTTGGGGAGATATCCTTCAAAACGTTTGTGTTTAAGGACCAACCTGGCACCTTAGCCTTATGGCAGAATTTCTTGACTATCGTGAATCTTGAATGGCGATGACAACTTCCTATCTCCTAAGTTCGAGTATAGGAGATCACACACTCTTTTGAAAAAGAGATGAAGGGGTCTCATGGCGGGCGCCAATGTTGATGTCTAGGGACTCAGCAGCGGGTTTAGATGATAATCTCGAATCAACGATGGGGCTTAGGGTTGATATGGACGATGTAGAGGTCCCCTCATCTCCTTTAGACGGCCAATCCCCTATTAGGATAAGAGAGCTACAAAGTAAACACGTTTAGAGGACCGGAGTTGGGTTCTCTAGTGATCCCTCTGATGATCAAGTTAGTATAGAGCTTGAGTGGGAAATCAATGAACTGAATAAGTTATGTGTGCAGAGATTAAGTTAGTTAGCCAAAAATGGCTTACCTGTGGCCCCAAGGGGCAATAAAAGTTTCACTGATGAGAAAAGGGACATGGAGATGTGGGAGAAGTCAAATCGCATGTGTATGATGATCATGAAGAGGGCTATTCCAGAAGCATTCAGGACACTATGTCTGAGAAGATAACTACTGTCAAAGAGTTCCTCAAGGACATTGAGAAAATATTTGCCAATAATGAAAAGGCTGAAACTAGTACACTTTTGACAAATCTTATCTCAATGAGATACAAAAGGAAAGGGAACATTATGGAGTACATCATGGAGATGTCTCACACTGCTTCAAAGTTGAAAGCACTTAAGCTTGAACTCTCTGAGGACTTGCTTGTGCATTTGGTTCTTATATCTCTTCTCACACAATTCAGTGCTTGTGCATTTGGTTCTTATATCTCTTTCCACACAATTCAATCAATTTAAAGTGAGACACAATTGTCAAAAGGAGACTTGGTCTCTTAATGAGCTCATCTTACATTGTGTGCAAAAAGAGAAAAGGTTGAAGCAAGAGAAGACAAAAGTGCTCATTTGGCTAGCACTTCCAAGGACAAAGGGAAGAAAAGAAATAAAGATAAGGACGCTACAGAATCTCAACCACAAAAAAAAATACAAGGCAAATAATGAAGATAGATGTTTCTTCTGTGGAGCTGCGGGACATAAGAAGAAAAACTATACCAACTACCACGTATGACGTGTAAAGAAAGGTACACTTTTCAATTTTATTTGTTCTGAGGTTAATTTATCTTCGGTACCTAAACACACTTAGTGGTTAGATTCTGCTACCATAACTAACATCAGTGTGTCGATACAGGGTTGTCTGAGCTGTCGAAAGTCAAGTGATGTGTGAATGATACATCTATGTTGTAGGCATCAAAAATTGCCTATGGAGCTCTAATTTACTTCATACCAGAGAAAAGACGATGAACGTCATTATCTGAGTCAAGGAGGATCGTCTAATGCCGCAGATAAACTAATAAGCACATGAGATGAATCGGTGAAGCATACGGGTGTGTCTCGCTAATGAGACATTCTAGATATCTTCTCCAGCTTTCCAACGCATCTTGAATCACCTCATTCTGAGATCGGACGAGGGAGTTATGGCCAAAATAATCAAGATAGTCAAAACTGTCTCGCAGTGGCCGAGACAATCCAAACTGTCTCGCCGACGGCGAGACAGTCCAAACTGTCTCGCCACGGCCGAGACAGTCCAAATTGTCTCGCCATCGCCGAGACACCAAAATTTTCTGGAGGATTTTCTCAGGTGTTTATTGTTATTGATGGGGACCCATTTGACCTCATCAAAACGTGGGGACGTTTAGCTACATTAATAGGCGGTTACACCCTTGAAAAATGCCCACTAAGCACGAAAAGCGGGCATTAAACGAGCCTTAAATCATGAAAAGAACGGTTACAACAGCCAGGAGATAGCTTTGTGCGAGACAGTTTTGGGCGAGACAGGCCGAACTGTCGCACCTATTGCCGGTGACAATAAACCGCTCGCCAGCTTATGAGACAAGACAGCGCGACACCAAAAGTGTCGTGCCTTGTCAATCTGGCAGGTTACAAATTGTCGTTCTTTCAGCAGTTACACCTCCTGAAGGCTATAATTAGCTCCCTACATCCACCATTGAAAGGGGGGACTGTCTTGGGGAGAATCGAGGCAGAGAATCTGACGATCGGAGATCTGACAATCAAGCCTTGCACCCAAGACTTTGAGCTAGAGATCTGCGCAGAGAGAGAAGGAGATTTCGAACTTCAACACAGAAAAGGAGATTTCAAGAACGTCATCCACGTGGAGATTCCTCGAGATTAAGCTTTGCCTTAATTCTTGGGAAGAGTAGATATCTTAGCTCGCTAAGATATTTGCTTCAGTTCTTGTTTCCTTTTCGAAGCATAGACTCAACCCTGTCGATCCGACGATCGTTGCTCGGTGGTCCACAGATTACGCGTTTTCGGCACAGGCAAAGAGCCCACGCAAGTAGGAGATCGCTACGTAGTGTCTTCTGTTCGTGTTTGTAAGAGAGCGAGCCAATTTTCTTTGTATTCGAGAGATCTACACGTGTAATCTTTCAATTGTTTTCATTTTCAAAATGTTTTGGAATGGAAACGATGAAGAAACTTATTCTCGCCTCAAACACGATGGCGATCACAGTAGGAGCTAATAGTCTCAACGTTGAGGCTATTGTGTCGCAGCCAAGCAATGATCAAGCCGACCTCATGGTCGATGGGTTGGATTATGTCTTCGATCAAGCCAAGTTCAAAGAGTATCTCTCCTCCTCTTCATCGAAGTCCTCCTCATCTCGCAAGCATCGGAGGGTCTCGCCTCCAACGAGGGAGGTCCGATCTGTCGTAGTGCGCAATGAATCTCGCCCACTCGCGACGGAGGTTTTCCCTCGCAACAATACCCCGACAAATTGCAAAGCCGGGAGCTCTGCTCATGGTGGCTTTATTCACAAGAAGGAGTCATCTTACAAGGTCTCTACAACTCTGACGAAGAGGGCTCGTCAGAGGCAACGTCAGAAGATGGCCCGCCAGTTTGTGAAGGCCATGGAGTCCACCGACGGAGTTCATTACTATACGAACTCGCGTAATCAGGGGCGTCAACAAACTTCAGCGCCTCAATCTCAATCCTTCAGCACTCCGATCAAGGAGGAATGGATTCTCGTCAAGAGGACCCATTTGACGAAGAAGGAGCGCGCCCAAAAGTGTCGTGCACGTGCCACTCGTGCGCGTGCTGTTATACGCAAGGCGCAAGAATTGAAATCGACCAAGGGATCAGCTCAAAGTCATAAAGTTTGGATCCCAAAATCTGCACAGAAACTGGCCCAAGGCTCTACCTTTGGCCGAGACACTTCCAACTGTCTTGGCCAAAGAGCCTTTGGCCGAGATAGTCCAAAGTGTCTCAGCCAAGGGAGTTCTTCTCCGCTTCCTCTAGCCACCTCTCCTGCTGTTGTGACATCAACAAAGCCCGAGAATCCAGCAATGTCAGTGTTTAATTGCCTCGGTCCACAGCCTGGAAGCCAAGACAAACCGCCAGTGAAGGAACTCTTGGGTCACACAGTCCGTACACGACAACAGACTGGGGGTCATATTCAGGCTCCAACTGGTGTTCAAAAGTGTCTTGAACAAGCTGGGGCATCTCAAGCCTCAAAGATTCCTATCGCATCTCGTTTGTGCATCCCTCAGGGGGTCCACGAGTCTGCTGAAAGGAGGAATACTAAGCGTGTAATTCGCAGAGCCACAAGAGATGACGGTACAATTGTGGTTCATGCGAAGATGACTTCTGTTGACAAGGCTGAACGACAAAGAGTGCCTCCTAGAGAGCGTGCCAGGTCGAAGGATCAACACTCCCAAAAGAAGACGTGTCTTCCAATTAAAGGCAACGTTACACTTGGGGGTGGAAGTGCAATCCATGACGGACCACACCAAATGCATCATCAGGCTGGGGGTGGCAACACACGAAAAAGGATAATTGATGAAATAGATTGCTCTTGCTCGTGTGCACGACTGATCAAGACACTACTATCGGGATGTGATTGCTCTAACTGGAAGGCTCAGTCGCAAAGAGCTTCGGTGTTTGAAAGGCTTTCCTTACCAACAGCGGAAGAGTCGAAGCCAAGACCAAGACACTTTCAAAGAAGAAGAAAATCTACTATTCAAGATGAACTCCCCAAAGTTACCGTTAACATGGTAAACAAGGGAAAAGGAGAGGCAACGACGGACACAGATCCTGACTTCACTCCTGGAGGAAAAGTCGGTACCCGAATTTCCCAGAGAATGTCTTGGTTACAACTGCGGGCTACAAGACGCATAAATTATAAGAGGATGCATGAGGGAGATTCATCTGAAGATGAGACCTCCGACGCCTACTCAGCAATGGCATCCGACGATACGATGTCGAGTGTAGGTTAGGCTAGAGAAGCTTATACTATCACTCCCGAAACGCTGGCTCAAATGTTGCAAGAAGCCTTAGCTAAACAGAGAGAAGAGCTTAAGGCCGAAATAAAAACAGAAATGGAGTTAGCCATGCAGCAGATGAGGGAGTTACAAAGTCAGAAAGCTGCACAACCAGAGTCCAGTCAACAAGGCGGACCCAATCACTATGTCGCTCAAAATACAGAAGAGGACGAAATCATTTTGACCAATGCACCTCTCAACAATAACGCTACAGTTAGAGGTCACCCAGTTACCCGTACTGGGGGTGGTCCGGTGGAACTTTCCCAACATCATCCAAAGAAGGATGACATGGAAGAGCTCGAAAGTAAAGTCAATGCCTTAATATCGACTCATGAAGTCAAGAAGACTGGCATTCCGTGTCCATATCCAAAGGAGTGGGATTCAATTCCGTACCCGCAGAAGTTTAGTCTGATCAACTTCACGCCATTCGACGGGAGAGGCTCGCCAACCCAACATTTAATCTACTTCAAGTCTCACTTGGGTATAATCTCCGGAAATGAACCTTTGATGATTCGATCATTCATAGGCACACTTCGCAAAGCCGCTTTCGATTGGTATTAACGTCTCAAGCCAGGTAGCATCAACTGCTGGAATGACATGGAAAGCTTGTTCCTCAGCAACTTCTTCGACGACGACACCGAAGTCTCGATTGGAACCCTTCTGGATGAAAAGCAAAGAAGTGGAGAGTCAATTGACTATTTCGTCAAACGCTTCCGCAATAAGGCCATAAATTACAAAGATCCAATCACCGAGGAGTTCATATTGCAGACGTGCCACAATAATCTCTCCATTGATCTGTTGGAAGTCATGGGGGTTGTCCCACCAACTACATGGAAAGATCTGAAAATACGAGGAGAACAAGCCGAACGTTTCCTCAGAAGGAAGAAAACTGAAAGAGGCAAAACGACGGCTGACCCCTCGGAAGTAAATTTTGCCTCTCGCAATAGAGGAAAGGCACCTGTGACTGCTATTGACGTAAGTCAAACGTCACAACTACGACTGCGCCAACCTCGAGAGCAACAAAAAGCTCCTAAATCAGAATTCCACGGGACATACTCTTTCAGGGACGAAGGAGTTCCGATCATTTTCAAGCACCTCCTTGACAGCGACTGTAGGGTCGAAAAAATGTTTATTGATTGAATGAATGTATTACAATCAAATTCTCTCGATTATAGAGGAAGAGAAGATTGATTTGACTCCTCTTTTGTATGGGTTCTTGGTGGCGATAGGATGCTTCACTCGATGCTCACGTCGAGATTGCTTCCCGTTGACGATCAGAACAAAGCTGCAGATGATCTTGAGATTACTGGTGAAGAGCTCGATCTCACTTGTGCGCAAGTGTTGACTTCTCCAAGAGTTTTCCAAAAGCCCCTTTTCCATAGCTGCTCACGGCTATTTATAGGGTTTTTTTAGCATGTAACTATCATGCTAGAAATGTGGAAACGTGGGTTAATGGACGTGGGCATAACTGATGCCCACGACCCAGTTCCCCTGGCTGTCGTGGCCTTCCGCCTCCTCTTCCCCCCAAAAGCCCCTTTTCCATAGCTGCTCACGGCTATTTATAGGGTTTAAGGGGTGTAACTGACCCCTATTGTCACTCTCATATGAGGATTAATGACCCCTCCCATCGTGCGAGCGGTCAAATGCAGTGCGTGTTACGACAATGGCCTCGTGTTTGCTACGATGGCGGCCCGCTGCGGTGATCGTGAGGTCGCTACGATCGGCGCCGTTGCGGTGATTGTCGGTGCTTTCACGATAGCAGCGGCGCCGCTGCGATAGCGGCGAGCGGCGAACCTCGTCGGACCAGCGATGCGGCAGGCGAGCCTCGTCTCATGGCTGGCGAGCTTCGTTTCGCGTCGCGAACCTCGTGTTGAGTCGAGCCTGCGCCTCTTGAGCAAGTCTTGTTCAAGCTTGCACCGGTCTAGCTTCGATTGAGTGTCGAGGTTCATCGCCGTAGGCGAACCTCGGTTGAATGTCGAGGTTCATCGCCGTAGGCGAACCTCGGTTGAATGTCGAGGTTCATCGTTGTAGGTGAACCTCGGTTGAATGTCGAGGTTCATCGCCGTAGGCGAACCTCGGTTGAATGTCGAGCCTCGCTGCTTGGCGAGCCTCGTCAATGTCGAGCCTCGGCGCTTGGCGAGCCTCATCTGAAGGTCGAGCCTGCGCTTGGCGAGCCTCGTCGAATGTCGAGCCTCGGCGCTTGGCGAGCCTCATCGAAGGTCGAGCCTCGCTGCTGGCGAGCCTCGTCGAATGTCGAGCCTCGCTGCTTGGCGAGCCTCATCGAAGGTCGAGCCTCGCTGCTTGGCGAGCCTCGCCTGAATGTCGAGCCTCGCTGCTGGGCGAACCTTGTCTGAATGTCGAGCCTCGCTGCTTGGCGAGCCTCGTCTGCTGCGAAGAACAGGTCGTAACTTTCAAACCGTACGTCGGAATTGGACGAATTATATATGAAAATCGACTATCTCGACGAGACGGAGCCAACCAAACCAACCCGAAGGGTTTGGTTTGCTCCGGTCATTTTGCCCAATTCCTTCCGGTTTGAGAGATATCAGCACTTTTGTCTATTTTGTGTTGCTGTGCAGGGATTACGGCAATTTTTATTGCCTACAGCGACAAAATCAAGTTGCCACCTATTACAAATCAGGAGGAGGCTGACAAGACTTCGGACCCTAAATACTATGCGTACCACAGGAGGATCCATCATCCTACTAAAAGTTATTTTGTCCTTAAAGACAGTATCCAGGCTCTAATTGACGTCGGGATCATAATGTCAAAATGACGAACTTGGTAAAGCTCTTCGGGCCTATCGTACTACGGCCCGGACACTTACAAGAGCAACTCCATGGGTACGAGGCAGATCCCGCTTGCTCACCAAAGGTGGTAGCAAGACGACGATGTCGATTAATAGGAAGTTCCTGAAGAGATATTGTCCTTAGTATATTCAGGATAACCTATAACCAGAGTTCCCACTATGAAGCGAAAGATAAGAAAATACCTTCCTTCCTTCACCTTCTGCCGACTCTTCCAAAATCCCCTACCAATCCTATTCAACAGGATGGTAGGTCCACAAAAAGTTATCTCTGATAACTCCACTAAAATATCCCACCAATCCTCTTCAGTAGGATGGCAGGACCACAAAGAAAAGAACTATCATGTTAACTATTACCTCTGATAGTTAATTCTTTCCCTCCCACTTAGTTTAATAAACTAAAACTCCCATTGTGAGGTGAAATATGTTCTTTCCTTCAATATTTTTTAGAAATCAAATCTTCTCCCATTGGATCCAGTACGACCAAACCTTTGAACAGTTAGGGTCGTTATTCATTTTTTCATTTGACCAAACCTTTGAACAGTTAGGGTCATTTTAAATTTTCACTCCCACTTGGTCAAAACTTTGAATAGTTAGGGCCAAACCATGCAAACTTGAGCAACCAAATCTTTCGAATAAGTTAGGTTTCTCCAAGTTTTACCTTTTACTCACATGAGTTAAAAGTCCCCTTTTTCCTTTATGAGTCAAAGCCACGTGGCTCGACTCCAATTTGATTCTCGAAGTGGAGATCCCACTTTGAGTTTCTTTGTAGATTCCCCGATGCACGTGCGTCAGGAATCCTTAGACTCTCAGTTCATGTGAACAAGGAGTTCTCAATTGAAGCGGGAGATAAGAAAATACCTTCTTCCTCTTCAACACCACGGGTTCGCCTTCGCCCCAAGAGAAGACACAACGGGTTCGCCTTTGCCCCAAGAGAAGATACAACGGGCTCGTCTTTACCCCAAGAGAAGACATAACGGGTTCGTCTTTGCCCCAAGAGAAGACAACGATTTCAAACAAAGTCTATGTATTTAATACATATCCAGTCTCATTACTGACCTAATGATTTGTTAAATCTACACCTATTTATGCGTAGTAGGTGTTATTCCTGTCCTTAAATCAGGAATAAGTCAGCGTCTAACACACGCCGCCGGGTAGTCAATTTCCGTGATAATTGGCCAAGTTTACGTATTCAATATCGTAGCAAACAAAGTCTATGTATTCAATACATAGCCAGTCTCATTACTGACTTAATGATTTGTTAAATCTATGCCTATTTATGCGTAGTAGGTGTTATTCCTGTCCTTAAATCAGGAATAAGTCAGCGTCTAACACACGCCGCCGGGTAGTCAATTCCCGTGATAATTGGCCAAGTCTACGTATTCAGTATCGTAACAAACAAAGTTTATGTATTCAATACATAGCCAGTCTCATTACTGACTTAATGATTTGTTAAATCTACGCCTATTTATGCGTAGTAGGTGTTATTCACGTCCTTAAATCGGGAATAAGTCGATCTAACACACGCCGCCGTAGTCAATTCCGTGATAATTGTCCAAGTCTACGATTCAATATCGCATCAAACAAAGTCTATGTATTCAATACATAGCCGGTCTCATTCTTGACTTAATGATTTGTTAAATCTATGCCTATTTATGCGTAGTAGGTGTTATTCCCGCCCTTAAATCAGAATAAGTCACGCCTAACACACGTAGTCAATTCCGTGATAATTGGCCAAGTCTACGATTCAATATCGCATCAAACAAAGTTTATGTATTCAATACATAGCCAGTCTCATTACTGACTTAATGATTTGTTAAATCTACGCCTATTTATGCGTAGTAGGTGTTATTCCTGTCCTTAAATCAGGAATAAGTCAGCGTCTAACACACGTCGCCGGGTAGTCAATTCCCGTGATAATTGTCCAAGTCTACGTATTCAATATCGTACCAAACAAAGTCTATGTATTCAATACATAGCCAGTCTCATTACTGACTTAATGATTTGTTAAATCTATACCTATTTATGCGTAGTAGGCGTTATTCCTGTCTTTAAATTAGGAATAAGTCAGCGTCTAACACACGCCGTCGGGTAGTCAATTCCCGTGATAATTGACCGAGCCTGCGTATTCGATATCGTAGCATAGATGTCATTACTTAATGGCACCTAAACTATGCCTTCATGCATAGGGATGTTATATCTATCCCTTACTAGAGATAAGTCTGCATCTGACACATGCTGCCGGGTAGTCAATTCCTGTGAAGATGACAAAGCCTACGTATTCAATATCGTAGCACAAAGTCTAAGAGAGTTCATTCTTTTAGCACAACGTAACATGTAGAACGGACTTAGACAAACTACATGCTAGCCCAACTCAAACGGTAGTTGGTAAAGGCTCATCAAATCCGTTGATGGCTGAGGGTTTGCCAAAAATCCTATATCTATCGTACAAGCAATAACTTGAGACAGCGGGTTCGCTCCTCCAGTCGGGGTTAAGCACTTTCTCCCACCGTGATTTTAATATACTTTGTAGCTCATTGCCAGGGCAAATGTGCCATTATATCGCCCCCAGAAGCTCAAGCATGCTCAGGCAGATTGCCCTTGGAAGTTCAACTGCGACTCAATCGCAAGCCTCCGGACAAAGATAATCAGTTTAACGTCAATTCTCACCAATATCAATCAATCTCAGATACAACAACTCCAGTTCTTGATTTCAAAAGATGGTTAGCGATGTCGCGTAGCCAGAAATTAAGAAGCAATTCATGAGTCCGCTCAACAAAGTCCAACGTTGGGCAGAAGCAGGACTTATCTTATCCAAAGTATTCCAGACTCCTCGATAAAATACAACGGAGTCTGAATACTTTGGAGAGGGTATCTGTAGGCATCAAAAATTATCTATGGAGCTCTAATTTACTTCATACTAGAGAAAAGACGATGAACGTCATTATCTGAGTCAAGGAGGATCGTCTAATGCCGCAGATAAACCAATAAGCACATGAGATGAATCAGTGAAGCATACGGGTGTGTCTCGCTAATGATACATTCTAGATATCTTCTCCAGCTTTCCAACGCATCTTGAATCACCTCATTCTGAGATCGGACAAGGGAGTTATGGCCAAAATAATCAAGACAGTCAAAACTGTCTCGCCATCGCCGAGACACCAAAACTGTCTGGAGGATTTTCTCAGGTGTTTATTGCTATTGATGGGGACCCATTTGACCTCTTCAAAACGTGGGGACGTTTAGCTACATTAATGGGCGGTTACACCCTTGAAATATGCCCACTAAGCATGAAAAGCGAGCATTAAACGAGCCTTAAATCGTGGGAAGAGTGGTTACAACAGCCAGGAGACAGCTTTGTGTGAGACAGCTTTGTGTGAGACAGCTTTGTGTGAGACAGCTTTGTGTGAGACAGCTTTGTGTGAGACAGCTTTGTGTGAGACAGCTTTGTGTGAGACAGCTTTGTGTGAGACAGCTTTGTGTGAGACAGCTTTGTGTGAGACAGCTTTGTGTGAGACAGCTTTGTGTGAGGCGGTTTTGGCGAGGCGGTAGGCTATGCGCCTATTTAGAGACGATCAAAGCTGTCGCCCGACTCGCGAGCGGTGTTGGTGCGGGACACCAAAAAGTGTCGCGCCCACTGTGCAATCCTGGCAGGTTACAAATTGTCATTCTTTCAGCAGTTACACCTCCTGAAGGCTATAAATAGCTCCCTACATCCACCATTGAAAGGGGGGATTGTCTTGGGGAGAATCGAGGCAGAGAACCTGACGATTGGAGATCTGACAATCAAGCCTTGCACCCAAGACTTTGAGCTAGAGATCTGTGCAGAGAGAGAAGGAGATTTCGAACTTCAACACAGAAAAGGAGATTTCAAGAACGTCATCCACGTGGAGATTCCTCGAGATTAAGCTTTGCCTTAATTCTTGGGAAGAGTAGATATCTTACCTCGCTAAGATATTTGCTTCAGTTCTTGTTTCCTTTGCGAAGCATAGACTCAACCCTGTCGATCCGATAATCGTTGCTTGGTGGTCCACGGATTACGCGTCCCCGGCATAGGCAAAGAGCCCACGCAAGCAGGAGATCGCTACGTAGTGTCTTCTGTTCGTGTTTGTAAGAGAGCGAGCCAATTTTCTTTGTATTCGAGAGATCTACACGTGTAATCTTTCACTTGTTTTCATTTTCGAAACATTTTGGAATGGAAACGATGAAGAAACTTATTCTCGCCTCAAACATATGTGGGCGATGGCAAGAAGGTTGAAGTTGAGATAATTGGGACATTTAGGTTATCGTTAAAGTCCAGTTGTTATTTGGACTTGAAAGAGACTTATGTAGTACCGTCATTTAGACGGAATTTGATTTCTATTCTTATATTGGACAAATTTGATTACTTTTGTTCTTTGGGAAATGACAAATTTAGTCTTTTTCAGAATTCAAATTTGATTGGTACCGGTTCTTTATCTTATGCTGATAACCTTTATTTGCTTGATACGGTTGCTTTATATCATGAAACCTTATAATTAAGTACTCAATGTGTAAAGAGAAAATTGACTAATGAGAATTCCGCTTCGTTATGGCACAAGAGATTAGGTCACATCTCCAAAAGGAGAATTAAGAGACTTGTGTCACACGAGATTCTAGATTCCCTTAATTTTATAAATTTTAAATTTTGTACTAATTGCATAAAGGGAAAACAAACAAATATAAGAAGATTTGGTGCCAACAGGTCTATAGATGTCTTAGAACTGATATATACAGATATTTGTGGGTCATTCCCTACAGTTTCTTGGAATGGTCAATAATATTTTATCACGTTCATAAACGATTTTTCGCGTTATGACAACCTTTATCTCATACATGAAAAGTCCTAATCACTAGACGTATTCAAAGCTTACAATGTTGAAGTTGAGAACCAACTCAACAAAAGTATCAAAAGCGTCAGATCTGACCGTGGGGGTGAGTATTACAGCAGGTATGACGGTTCATGTGAATAATGTTCGGTACTATGATACCCCAAGATTTAGTCCCACATCGGATATTGATTGAGTGATTGAATGGTTTAAATGATGGGTCTTGAGAGCCAAGTGTAACATTGACTAGCCAATTTTAGCAGTGGATTGAGCCAAACCACGTGTTGCACTCCGTAGGTCCAGGACTTACATCGCGCTAACGCGTGAAAAATGGTATCAAAGAAGTTAGCCAGCCGACAATGTGGAGCTAAGTGCTATGCGGGACTAAGTGCTACACCGCGTGAGTGTGCTGAGAACCACACCTCTAGAGTCTACATCGCCTGGTGGTGATACTGCGATGGACCAATTGTCATACTGCGACGAGGACGTCGCACAATTAAGGTGGGGTGATTGTGATACCCCAAGATTTAGTCCCACATCGGATATTGATTGAGTAATGGAATGGTTTAAATAATGGGTCTTCAGAGCCAAGTGTAATATTGGCTAGCCAATTTTGGCAGTGGATTGAGCCAAACCACGTGTTGCACTCCGTGGGTCCCAGGACTTACATCGAGCCAACGAGCCCGCGGGCTCGAGGCGTGACAAATGGTATCAGAAAAGTTAGTCAGCCAAAAATGTAAAGCTAAGTTCTATGCGGGACTAAGTGCTACACCGCATGAGTGTGGTGGGAGCCACCTCTAGAAGCCCGTAGAAGCCACCTCTAGAGTCCACATCGCCAGGCGGTGATACTGCTATGGACCAATTATCATGTTGTGAAAAGGACGTCGCGCTATTAAGGTGGGGTGATTGTGATACCCCAAGATAGTCCCACATCAGATATTGATTGAGTGATTGAATGGTTTAAATGATGGGTCTTGAGAGCCAAGTGTAATATTGGCTAGCCAATTTTGGCAGTGGATTGAGCCAAACCACGTGTTGCACTCCGTGGGTCCCAGGACTTACATCGAGCCAACGAGCCCGCGGGCTCGAGGCGTGACAAATGGTATCAGAAAAGTTAGTCAGCCAAAAATGTAAAGCTAAGTTCTATGCGGGACTAAGTGCTACACCGCATGAGTGTGGTGGGAGCCACCTCTAGAAGCCCGTAGAAGCCACCTCTAGAGTCCACATCGCCAGGCGGTGATACTGCTATGGACCAATTATCATGTTGTGAAAAGGACGTCGCGCTATTAAGGTGGGGTGATTGTGATACCCCAAGATAGTCCCACATCAGATATTGATTGAGTGATTGAATGGTTTAAATGATGGGTCTTGAGAGCCAAGTGTAATATTGACTAGCCAATTTTGATAGTTGATTGAGCCAAACCACGTATTGCACTCCGTGGGTACAGGACTTACATCGCGCCAACGGGCCCGTGGCATGACAAGTACAATTTGCTAAATTCCTAGAGGAGTATGGTATCGTCCCACAGTACTGGTTCTCCTTCCATTAATGGTATTGTTGAAAGATGAAACAAAATGCTCAAGGACATGGTGAGGAGTATGATTAGTCATTCCAAGTTATCAGAATCTCTCTGGGGTGAAGCATTAAAGGCTGCAGCTTACCTACTCAATAGAGTACCCGCTAAAGCGATTGCCAAAACCCCTTATGAACTTTGGACGGGCAAAAAGTCTAGTCAGAAGCAACTGCACATTTGGGGATGTCCAACTGAGGTTAGGCCTTATAGGCCACATGAAAAGAAACTGGACTGTAGAACTGTCAGTTGCTACTTTGTTGGTTACTCTAAGAGATTCAGGAGTTACAAGTTTTATGATCCTGCTACTAAGTCAATATTTGAGACAGGAAATGCACGGTTTTTAGTGGATGTTGAGTTTACGGATGTAGGGTCAAAATTGTCTATCTAAATTAGGTGCGCATAAGTGCATCCAATTAAGATAGATAACTTTGTCTTATATATCAATCCCGTCAAATTTACCCTACAGGAGAGGGTTTTATTTTTATGTGGATTCATGGTTTCCCATAGACTCAAGAGTCTATTGTTAATTACCCTTAGTAATGAATGGAACCTTCGATTAAGAGTCAAGAAAAACCATCAAAATAAGAGAAAACTCACAAAGCAAGAAAATATAACAATATTATTTTTACTTTTATTTCAATGATCATATACATGTCTTAACCAAGGGCATACCCCCAGTGTACATATTTTCATATGAAGTCCTAGACTAAAGATGTGGCGATTGAAATTTGGGTTTGACTTGGAGACGTGAAATGAGATTTGGATTTTGAACTCAGTTTAGAGACGTGAAATGCGATTTAGATTTTAAACTCAGTTTATAGATGTGAAGGTCAAGTTTAGAATTTGGCCCAGTTTAACGACGTAGAGGTCAATTTTGGTATTTTGTTCTAGTTTAATGGCGTAGAGGTCAAATTTGGTATTTTGCTCTAGTTTAATGACGAGAGGTCAAATTTGGTATTTTGCTCTAGTTTAATGACGCAGAGGTCAAATTTGAAATTTTATCTAGTTTAGTGACGTAGAGGTCGGATTTGATTTTACCCAGTTTAACAACGTAGAGGTCAAATTTGGTATTTTGCTCTAGTTTAATGACGCAGAGGTCAAATTTGAAATTTTATCCATTTTAATGACTTAGAGGTCAATTTTGGTATTTTGTTCTAGTTTAATGACGTAGAGGTCAAATTTAGAATTTTATCCAGTTTAACGATTTAGGGGTCAAACTTGATATTTGTTCTAGTTTGACGACGTAGTGGTCGAATTTGATATTTGTTCTAGTTTGACTAATGAGTGGTCTAATTTGATATTTGTTCTAGTTTAATGACGAGAGGTCAAATTTGGTATTTTGCTCTAGTTTAATGACGAGAGGTCAAATTTAATATTTTAAACCCAGTTTAATGACGTAGGGGTCGAATTTGATTTAACCCAGTTTAGTGACGTGGAGGACAAATTTGGAATTTAGTTGTTTGAATTTGTGTATTTGTAGCTAGTTTAACGACTTACGGGTCGGATTTGATTTTACCCAGTTTAGTGACGTGGAAGTCGAATTTGGTTTTACCCAGTTTAGTGACGTGGAGGTCGGATTTGGAATTTTGTCTGCATTGTGTATTTGGGCTAGTTTAACGACTTAGGAGTCGATACAATTGAACCTTTTTAATCTTTCGAGTGCATCTCTTTTTTACACAAAATGTTATTTCATCCAGTTTAGGGACGTAGTGGTCCATCGCAAGTTTGGTGGCTTTCGCATCTTTTTGAATTTGTCTTTGTATTTTCAACATTTTGAGGGACCTAACTGCGATTTCTGAACTAGATTGCAAAACTGGGTTGAAGTACAATTTCTACATTTTTTTAGGGTGCAAACTGCAAATTTTGAGTTGTTTTGAAGTTTCTAGGCCTAAATGCAATTATTTTAGGGTGAAAAATGCAAATTTTCGGACTATTTTGCAAAATTGGGCAAACCAAGGTGTTTTCTACAATTTTGGACTGTTCAGGGGGTAATTTGCAAATTCTAGAATTGTCAGAGACTGAACAGCGAATTCTGCAGTTTTATCAGGGATTATACTGCAAATTTCCTTTGGGGGATGTAAACAACAAATTGGATTTGTTTTTGAAGTGTCTAGATTTTTTTTGGTACTAGAACGTAAATTTGGACTTTTATGATGATTTTTTTTTACAAAAATCAAACGAAGGCCTTGAGTTCTTGGCAATGGCGTTTCAAGAGCTGACTTCAGTGTTTGTTTTTCTTTTCTTTTTTTTAATAATTTTGAATGGCCAATCACGTTGCGATCTTGTTTAAACTTTTGAACATCCTAGTCATGTTGATATCAAGACTCTTATGTGGGCGATTTTTTTTTTTTTTGAAAATTCCTACAAAGTCCCGAGCTCCTGGGCAATGGCGGCCCAAAGGTGACTTCTTTGTTATTATTAGATTTTTTTTGAATAACCAATCATATTGCTACCAGGACTCTTTTACGCAGACGAAATTTTGAATCCCTATCCTATTACAATTCGATTTGCCCCTCATCCAAATTCTTAGGAAAAACACTATAAATTAACCCGACGATCATGGGGTTTGGGCTATTAAAAACTCAATTTCGTACCAGAATTGAGCGAGCTTGTTTGGTAGAGATTTGTAAAGGGTCCGCAAAATTGCAATTCGAATGTATATATATAAATTCTTTTGTCATCTATTGAACCAAAATACTACGAATCCGTTTAATCTATAGTCTTTGATTTTGTTTTGTTTTGTTTTTTTATTTTTTTATTTTTTATTTTTTATTTTTTTGTAACGAGTAAATTAGCTGAATAAAAACTATGAGCCGAGAGTCAATCCTTCGTTTGATTTTAATTTGGAGCATAGAAAGGAATGTTTGCATTAAAAATTATCAGCACCATGAATGATTCTTCTTTTACTTATGAAGTCTTCATATTTCAGTTCACGACCATCTGGCTTCGTTAAAAGATGAAGCACACACCATGCCACTTTTTTGCGTGACCTTTTCGATTGGCCAACTTGGCCTGTTAATAACAAGAAGCATAGTAGATTTCTTTACACTAGGATTCATTACTGCTGATATTCGTAATTGATTAGCGAACTTCCAATGTTTTTTCCTTTTTTTTTTCTTTCTTTCTTCTTGAATCCAATTGATATTTTCGGAACAACCCGACGTGGCATTCGCATCCAGAGAAAACCCGTTTATTTTATCAAAACTATTTATTTCATAATTCTTAATATTTTCGGATAAAACTCGGCATTGGAACGTGCATCGATTTTATCCTTTTCTTTTTCATCCAAACAATTACCACAATATTGTAAGAGCAACTCAGAAGATTAATGGGTATAGGGGAGTACTGAGACTCCAAATGAGTACGAACACTCTAAGAGTAATGAGACTCTATAACGAAAGGCAGAGACTGATTCGTGAGTACGTAAACTGCAGCACTATAATATATTACATGTGCGCTTATGCACAGTTTTTTTTAATAGTGTTCTTGTGCGTCGAAATTGGATTGTCATTGATTAAAGCAAAGGAGAAAAGGGAGTGACTTTTTTTTTTTTTTTTTTTGCAAATCATGAAAGAGAAAGAGGGCTTTTGCTTTTGTGGCCTTGATTTCTTGGGTGATGGTTGCACGGCAGTTTGATAAGGATTGTATGTTGGTGGGCCATGTTGAAGAGGATGGTTAGATCCTTCATGATTGCCATGGAGTATTTTTATGGGCATAGAAATCAAGGTGATGAATTTAAATGTCACCTTCAAAAAATCAAGAGGAGAAGAAGATGAGAGGGCTCTGACTTTGGCAGAGAGTTCTCTCCCTTTTCTTTTTTTTTTTGGTTGTCTCTCTCCTTCCTTCTCTCCCTTTTCTCTTTCCTGCATGTGTTTTTTTTTCCTTAAATCTCATGAGTTCTTTTATAGGGTGGGTGTAGGTGGTGGATAGTGATGAGGTCAAATTCAAAAATAAATCCTTTATCTCTTTGATCCCTTTACTTGTTAAATGCTGTTTTGGATCCAAAACCTCCATTTTAAATTCTCTTTCTTTTAAATTAGATTTGAAACAAGCCAATTACTTGCTTGAGTGGATATTAGTGAGAGATCAAATATTTATAGCAAATTTTTCCCAACGAGTTCTTTGATAAGCCCCATTTTTTTAATGATAAAAGAAGCTTTGATAGTAGTGGGATCATAAGTTTAAAGATAAACTTATGGTTAAGACCATGGTTTAATTGATTTGAGCATCCTTTAATCATGATAAAAATAGAACTTTAAGCACCTCCAACAAATGTCCTCCAGTGGGTTTCTTATGTGTCCGCTACACATGAGAAGCACACTGCGTGTATCATTAAATTCACATTAACTTAGAATTTGCAATTGATACATGCATTATTGAATCTGCACTTGACAGAATTTGTATTGCCATATTCTACTTCCACTACTATATGTGTTTGTCTTCTTTCCTTTTTTACAGGTCATTTCAACTGGGTTCAATCATCCAAACTCCCCTTGCATAGACCTTCAGATGAAGAGATTCGTCGTTATATAAACGAAGTCGACCTTGAGGGCTGTTTCAAACTTGATTGGTGGGAATGAGTGATTATCTTCAAAAGAGTTGTTTCTGTTGTTGTTGTTGTTCTGTCTATGAAGCTTTCAACTTTATTCGTGAGATTGTCATGTGATTTATAATTCAACTAATGCGGTATTCAAATACCATATGACAAACACTCTTTGCATGACGTGTATGAATGGTAAATAAACTCGTTGTCACTTTCTGATCTAAGATTTCTTTTTATACATTGGTTCATCGCCTTCTCCTAAACAAGTAAAATAAGTGAGTTTGGTTTCAATGGCCTCCTCATTCAGCATCGTATAGTACCTCCGTCTTTTCATTGCAACTATCCTTCATCTTGGTAATTGCTTCTTGTGACTCGACCAGATAAGACGTCATGTTGTCAGTGGATCTTGACACTCTTGTTGCATGTGATCATAGAGACTGATTAAGAAAGTTGCCATTTCATCCCTTATTATTAGTATTAGTAGCAATTTTTCATGAAAATTCAGCTTTTGAATTTTACTGTTGAGTCCTCAATTGTTGCTATACTGAAATACCTTTTGGATGATAACAGGAGCAAACTCTTCATAAAAAAAAGAAGAAAGAAAAATAAAAAAATGAAAAGGAAGATTTGGGGTTGAATCCTCAGCTTGTCACCAATCCAAAGTATCAAAAGAAACATTATCGGTAGGGACTCATCATTGGACTCGGGGGTGGTTTGGTGTTTTTTTTTCAACCAGGTGCCTCCTTTTTTTTTTAGGTTTTCACTGTGGTTAGTTCCCCTTTGTGGCTTTGCCTATAAGTCCTTTCAGATTTTCCTATAGCGAGGGGTTCCCATTTTTGCCTGTGAAGGTATACCACAGCCGAGTTTTTTTTGACAATTTTACCCCTGGGCCCTTTAGGGTTTTCACCAAGCCCGTCGATGGCTCAACTTTTGCCCGTCATTCTTTTTGAAAAAAATCATGTCCTCTATCTTTTTTCTTACTTTTTTTTGACAATGTGAACTCATGCAGGTTGCAGTTTATACTCGCGCACTAAATGAGTAAGGTGTAGATGCAGTTTAGACTCATGCTTTCAAGGAGTAAAATGTGAATGCAATTTAGACACGTGCCCCCAAGGAGTAAATGTGGGTGTAGTTTATGCATAATATTTCTTTAGGAAGCGTCCGTTAATCGGAGGTATTGGACGCTCTCCATGATGGTCAATTAATTGATAGGCTCCTCCATCAAAGACTATTTCGATGATATAAGGGTCATCCTAAGTTTGCTCAAATTTCTTTCTAGCATGGCGAGTGACGCTGATTGGTCTCCGCAGAACCAAAACCATTTCACCCTCTCTGAAAGCACGAATTCGCACTAATTTGTTATAGGCTCTCTCTATTCTTGCACTGTATAACTCTAGACTTTGCTGAGCTCTGAGTCGGACTTCATCTAAAGCATCAAGCTCATCCAAGCACAGTTTAGCATTTTCTTCGTGAGTTAGGCCATATTGAACTGCTATCCTTAAAGAGGGAATTTCAACTTCCGAAGGAAGTACCGCTTCCACCCCGTATACTAGTAAATACGGTGTAGCCTGTGTCGAGGTCCGATATGTAGTCCTGTAAGCCCAAAGCGCCTCCAATAGTTTTTCATGCCAGCCACACTTGTTCCTGAAAATAATTTTCTTTGGAAGTTTGCATAGAGTTTTGTTGAATGCTTCAACTAGGCCATTTGCTCTTAGATTATAAATTGAGGAATATCACCAATCAATTTTGTTTTGATTAGCAAATCTCCCCACTTTAAAGCTTTTAAAAGAAGGACCATTATCAGAAATAATTCGGCGTGGCACTCCAAATCGATAAATTATATTATTCTTGAAGAATCTAATAACATTATCGGCTTTTACTTCTCTCAAGGCTACCGCTTCTATCCATCAAGAGAAATAATCAGTGGCTGCTAGGGTGAATCTATGACCGTTGTAAGAGGATGGGTCAATGGGTCCAATGATATATGTTCCCCACATGTCAAAAGGCCACGACGCCACTGTAGGGTGTAGGTAATTCAGATGTTGATGAATGAAATCTCCATGAATTCGGCAGAAATGACACTTTCTTGTATATTCAACACAATCTCTTATCATTGTTGGCCAATAATATCCCATGTTCTTTATTTTAATCCTCATTTTAAGCCTAGACTGGTGAGCGCCGCAAGCTCCTGCATGTACTTCTTGCATCAAATGTTTTATTTCTCCAGGTGATAAGCATCGCAGTGACACAGCCTCATGTGATTTTTGATATAGAGTATTATTTTCATAGGTGTATTGCATCAGCCTCCTGTAGGCATAAAAAATTGCTTATCAGTACCCGAACGAAACTCGTGACGGTGGGTTGGCAACTAACGATCCATTCGACAAACCGACGTCGCAAAACGCATCACGCCACAAAACGCGTAGAGCGAGTCGACGAGCGCATAAAGTGAGTCGGCAAGGCGTACGAGCCAATGAAACGACGTGCCGAGTTGACTAAACTCAAACGTTGACGAGACGGAATCAACCGTGCTTAGTCCGTCAATGCAAACGGGCCGCTTAAGCTCTGAAAGTTGATCAGGCACGGACTCAAACACAACGGCAACCTTACCGGAGCAAAACTAAGCCCGGAAGACCGAAAGAATCGATGAAGAATCGACGGAGAAACGACGCGAAACGAGGGAAAACGCCGCAAGACGGCGCCGCGGCCAAACCTCGGCCAAAATGGCCAAGGTGGCTCGGCCACTTTGGCCGAGCCACCTCGGCCAACTTGGCCGAGGTGCCTCGGCCAAGTGGCCGAGGTGGCTCGGCCACTTTGGCCGAGCCACCTCGCCAACTTGGCCGAGGTGCCTCGCTATGGGTCAGGTGGCTCGCCAAGTGGCCGAGCCAATTAAAACACCCCCGAAGTTGTATAAATAGGGGGTGTCATCTTCGAGAGGGTCTTGGTCGGCTTGAAGAGGCACTTCGGGCTGGTCCGGGATTTCGAGGCTTCCTGAGGTTGGATTTTGAGGATTTGGAAGAGCTCGGACTTCAAGAATTCTTGCAGATCTACGAGTAATCGGGCGACGGTCCCGAAAGCAACAAAGTACAAGTGCGACGACGCCAGATCTACAAGCTTAAAGGTAACCGAATTGATCGAACCACAGATACCCTCTAGGTTAAGCTTCGCCTTAACCTCGTGGATAGCCAGGATTTCTCCTAGTAGATCTCACCCGCTCGGGCGATCCTCTCCTTCGTGAGTGTGATCCCGGCGATCCTCTCCTTCGTGAGTGTGATCCCTCAGCGCCGCTTCTTCGGAAACGAGCCCCTTTACGCCTCAGATTTTAACCCGGTCTCTACTTGGATTGGAATTGCGCGGTGGTCCACGGACACAAAAAGTCCCCGACACAGGCAAAGAACCCACGCAAGCGAGGACCTCGATATAACAGAGATCCTCGTGTTTGTTCACAAGGATAAAAGTTGTAATCTTTTTGATTTTCATTGTAAGCCTTAAAATAAAAGGCATTTCTTTTGAATCTTGTTGTAGGCCAAAGAAGCTGTAAGCAAATTCAAATCAATGACAATCATCCCAACTTTTACCGCAACAAGCCGGGCGATTACAATGGGAGCCACCGCCTCGATCGGAGGTCGCCGTACGCAACCGCTGATCCCTATCCCTGGAAGAAGAGGTCGAAGTTCGAAGTTCGACCAGAGAAGTTCGAGGAGTACCTATCCTCACCCTCCTCCAGATCCAGAGCCCCCGCCGCCCAAAAGGTCTCCGCCGCAAGGAGAACCCGATGGGCCTCCGACGAGAGCCCCGTGACGGCGGGTCCAACCTCGCCGCCGCAGTAGCGAAATCCCTTCGGCCGAAGTCCGGATGGTGCCCGAGATGAACGCCGACGATGCCGCGCCAGTCAGCCAAAGGCGACGACAAAGCATGGCGCAAGCTTGCCAAGGCCATGCAATCCATGGATGGGGTCCGCTACGGCGGATCTAAGATCCAACTCACGCAGGCTTCACCAAGTGATCGACGGTTTATCCAAGCCATCAACCGACGAAAGTGGGTCCGTGTCAAACGGAACCGCTTCCACACTTCGTGAGCGATCCGAAGCGCCACGACTTGCGCAAGCACGAAGCTTTGGTGCAGCAGCTCGTGAGTTAAAGAAGGAAGTGGCAAAGAAGCCACCAACGCATCGCCGTGTTTGAGGCCCAAGTCTAATGGTGCCCCAACCTCGCTGCCCACACTCCTGCCTCGCACCTAAACCGAAGGATACAGCGCTGTGCATCCAACGCCAAGGTCCAAGATTGACGACACCTCAAAGTCAAAGGCGTCAGATTCAATCGGGTGAAGCCAACTCCCGCCACCACCACCAAACCGACTATCAAGGATCGCCTCGGTCCTCGGAGAGAATCACGGGTCACTCCTCATGCGTGAGGTCGCACCTGCTCCAACAAGGACAAGAAGATTCCTCGCAGCCTCTCCTATCGGATTGAAAATCGGTCCGAGAGTCCGCCGAGACTTCACCACATCGGCGAAAGTCTAGGCGAAGTCACTTTCGAAGTTTCGATGGATTGACCCGCCCTCTGAAGGAGACGCTTCATCCGACGATGAGGACGCTATACCCGAGAGATCACGCCGAGATACGGCAGTTGCTCCGCACACACACCGATGAGCCGTACTACCGCGGTAAGGGTACGAAAATCTCGAAGGATTCCCCAAATTGACGCAGCCATGCTTGTGCTCCAAGCTCATTAAGACGATGCTCTCGAGTGCAATTGCCATCAAGAAGCTCCAAAGGGTGTCAGCCTTCCAGACTCACCACGAGATGCCGAGACCTAGGTCAAGGCGATTCAAGAAAAGGATGACCTCCCGAGAGGGTGAGTTGCCGAGGTCACTAATAATATGACCAAAGAAAGAACCATCGCCACGGGCTATTCCCACAGATCGCAACGGCTAACTCGCTTATGGTCCGACTATCCGACGGTCCGATACGATAAACTTCAAGGGGATACCCACGGAGGATGATGCGCCGATATTGGCTCAAGAATCGATCCGATCATATCAGATCTAGCGGGGAGCCCCTAAGAAACGCTTTATGATCGCATGCATCAAGTGGCCAAAATGCTAGACGGCGCTGAATAAACAACGGAAAACTTCAAGTTAGAAATGGAGTTGGCCATGCACGATGAGAGAAATGCACGACCAACAGATCCAAGCCCCGACAAAACATCAAGGTGAATCGAATGGCCAACGCCGATGAAGATGATAGCGATTCGATCGAGGAAGCACAAGAAGATGATAACCCTCCGAACCCTCAACCGGGCAAAACATAGATGTTGTTGCTCGTGAAAGCGAGAAGATCAAAGACTTGGAGAGCAAAATCAACTCATTGATTTCCGCCAAGAAGTAAAGAAGACAGTATTCCTTGCCCATACCCGAGGGAGTGGGAATCAATCCCGCACTCCGGTTTAACTTAATAAACTTCACACCATTTGATGGAAGGGTTCCCCGACGCAAAGACTTGATTTATTTCAAGTCACACCTCGGAGTTATTTCGCAACGAACCCCCGATGGTTCGGTCATTCGTCGGCACCCTTCGTGGGGCCGCCGAATGGTACCGCCGTCTCGCCGGGAGCATTCACACCGGACGACATGGAGTCTAGCTTCCTTACCAATTTCTTTGATGACGATACCGAGGTATCGATCGACATTGCTCGACGAAGCGTAAAGACGGAGAAACCGTGGATATCTTTGTCAAACGATTCTAACAAGGCAATGAACCGCCGGATCCAATAACAGAGGAGTTCATCCTCCAAACCGCCATAACTTATCGATAGATGTGCTTGAAGCAATGGGTACAGCACCATCGATAGCGTGGAAGGACGAAGGTTCGTGGAGAGCAAGCCGAGAGGTTCCTCAAAAGGAAAAAGGCGAGAGAGGTCACCAACAACGAAGTCTGCTTAACTTTGTCCCACGCGCAAAGGGAAAGAGCAAGCCAAGACGGCGGTTATAACCAAACGCTCCAACTCCAACCCCAAAGAACAAAGCAGCAGCAAATAACCGGGCAAGTGCACAATCAACGTGGCAACCCGGGCCACAAAACAAGGCCTTAGAGCCTGATTCTCAAGTCCTATTCCTTTAGGGACAACGAGATTCCCGGTCTCTTCAAATATCTTGTGGAAAATAACAAGATCAAGCTCCCTCCGATTCGTAATCAAGAGGAGGCAATGAAGACTAATGACCCAAGATACCGTATGATCATAGGCGCTCATCACCCCACTAAATCCTCGCTTCACCTTAAGGACAAAATCCGTGCTTTAATTGACGTAGGGTCATCACTATGAAGCCGCCCAAAGAAAAGAAGGTCGGAGCTAATGCGGTCCATAAGCTTCGGTCGGTGCCGCTGACATGGTTTGAACTGAACCGGTGGTCAAAGTCGCAGTTGAAGACGGTAATCGACGCACTCCACACAAGCAACGCCGTAAAGGACTTGTATCGTGATACAACCCCAATGGCGAAGTCTTGTGGGTCCACCCGCACCTACTTGAAGATGAGCAATGGGTAGCCTCTTCTTCGCTGAAGAAAAGCCGGGCGTAAGGGAAAGGCATGCCATGCTACTCCGCACTCGAGGGAGACGATGAACAGTGGTAACATTCCACCGTCCGGCGGGGAACTCAAGCCCACGCCACCGTGAGTGGACATGAGTACAAATACAAGTACCCGTAAGTCCCCGACTTAATGCCAAGACGCCTCGAGCTGGGGTACCAACAAATCCCCTCACTCGCACGCAGAAAGCTAAAGCCAGTTAGCAGCAAATGCGATGAAGTTCAACTCCCGGCAGCCTCGATTCAGCCCGATTGGAAGAGATAAACCGAACTTCAACTCTCCATACCGCTCGACGCCATGGCCCAATTAGCCAATATCCCGCAAGGATCACTCTCTATGAGTTGCCGCTTATCAAAAGAGACGAGAAGCTCTTCAAGAAGCCCTCACGATTCGTAAGTCTTCCTCACCCGCATTAGGCCGAGTCCGTAAGAGTCGGCCCAAGAATGCAACCTCGCGACTAAACACTTCCCCGCATCACTTTTACAAAGGAGGATATGCACGAGGAATTCCAAACACGATAGGCCGCTATACTTCACCGTATATTAGCTCTAGTGAAGTTAACCGATCCAAGTCGATCCGGTTCACAGGAGCATCATGCCCTCAAGGCCATGTATCATCTTGAATTCGCCGCAAACCGCCGACAAAGTACAATGATTTATGAATTTAACACCAGCGGTCTCACCGCTTGGTAAGATCGGATAAAGTGCCAAATGGGGACTTAAAGTCCAAGTCACCGCTATGTGATTGACGCAGACTTCCTATAACTTATTGTTGGGTCGACCTTGGATCCACAATAACGTTATAGTCCCGCCTACTCTTCATCGTCTCAAATATGTAGACACTAATAATGAGGTCAAGACGGTGGTCGCGACAAACAACCGCTTAAGGGATGGAGAATTATTTCACCGATTCTCTCCTCTACGTAATGAGTCCAAATCAATCATCTACCAAGGTACGACACGTGAAGAAGCCGACACCAAACCGGCTTGGTTATAGTGGAGGTTTTGTTTTAAATGACATTGTACCCCTTGTAATCAATCTTGACGATGAAGAATCGCCGATGAACATTGTAATTGGCAAATTGCCGATGAATCAATAAATGACGATTTAGAGTACCCTTTATCTTTGAATGATGTGATAACAGTTTATACAATGATCCGTAGTTGCACTCGCCAACTCTGGCCATCTTGCTTTACACAAAAGCAGCTCCGACTCCTTTGGGACAAAGACTCGCCATCCCACCTAAGATCAAGTAGTGAAAAGACTTGGTTTACTAAAAGGAGATGCGCCCAAATAATCACTTCTTCAAAACGACGAAGACGACAATGGACCTATCCTCCACACATTCAGATATAGTCCAGAAACACTGGGTATCATGAAGAGATGGGGGTACAACTTGGCAAAAGGAGAAGGTCTATGTTTTGGGCGAGGTCCTCGAGTCCTCCCAGAGCGCATATGTCCCAAAAGGGAAGCCTGATAATTACTATGCATTTAGAAGGGGATTGGGATACTAATCCTCCTCGAAGATGAATGCTCGTGGTCGATTGATAATAATCCACCCTATGAGGGAGACGACATTCGCCCGACTCTTCGCTTGGGATTCCGACACCTCTGAGAAGCTTTCAAGGCTTTAATGTCAAATATGGCTACTGGCCGATCCCGCCATCGTTGAGAGTGATGAAGACATGCCAACATGGGAAGACCCATGGATCCATCAACTCCAAGAGCAGCTTTGGGGATAGGTTCGAACAAAGAGAACCCCCACTAAGGATGAGGTAGTCCAGTTAATATGGGGATGAAGAGCATCCTAAACTCATAAACATCAGCAATACTCTCCCTTGGAAGAAAAGGAAGAGTTGATTGCCCTAATCGGGGAGTATATCGATGTATTCACCGAGTTACGAGGACATGCCAGACTCGACCCTAATGTGGCAACACATCGCCAACATCAAGGCGGATGTCAAACCCGCCAAGCAACAAAGAAGACGGTTTCGGCCCACAAATATTGGAGGCAATTGTTGACGAAGTGAAGAAACTCATAGAATCGGATTCATCGAGGAAATTCAACATCCAGATTGGGTGGCGAATATAGTCCCGGTCATGAAGAAGAATGGTTCGATTAGGATCTGTGTCGACTACAGAGACCTCAACGCGGCTTGCCCGAAAGATGACTTTCCTCTTCCAATCACTGATGTCATAGTTGACAACACATGTGGATTTGGAAGAATGTCATTCATGGATGGTTTTTCGGGGTATAATCAAATCAAGATGCACCCCGATGACGCCAAACACACAGCGTTCAGAACGCCCATCGGTATATATTGCTACACGGTCATGCCGTTCGGCCTCAAAAATGCCAAGAACATACCAAGAGCAATGACGAGATTTTCCAGATCATCTTCGAAAACGGTCGAATGCTACGCCGACGATTTGGTCGCGGAAAAGCCGCGGACAAAGGAGATCACATCAAAGATCTTAGAACGGTATTCAACTCATGCGACTCATCGCCTAAAGATGAACCCCGCCAAATCCTTCCTTGGGATGTCCAAAGGGCAAGTTCCTTGGCTTCATTGCCACCAACAAAGGAATACATGTCGATCCCGATAAAGTAAAGGCGATTCAAGAATTGCAACCCCGAAATCGAGAGAACTCGGGGTTACAAGGGCGACATGACATCCGATGGTTCATATCGAACCTATCCGGGAAATGCCAACCGCTCTCTAAGTTGAACAAGAAGGGCGGTCATATATTTGGGACGACGCCGCCGTAAGGCATTCGAGGAGATCAAGTCTTATCTCGCTAAACCTCCCGTTTGTTGCACCGCTGTCGGAAAACCGCTTTTGATCTACGCCAAGGCAACGGATCACTCGTTGCTTTACTCGCAAGACGACGACAACGGTCAATGTCAGCAGTATTACCCGAGTTTAACATTAGTCTGCGGCCGAAGTCTCGATATCCAATGGTCGAGAAGCAGTGCCTTGCATTAGTGTTCGCGATTCAGAAAATGCGGCACTATTTAGTCGGACAGACGATTTATGTTATCTCTAACGTAAATCCGGTCCGGATATTTATGACCCAGCCGGCCTCGATGAGTTGGCGTTTAGCGAAATGGGCCTTGCTCTTGTCCCAATATGACTTGTATTTCAAACAACGTAAGTCACCAAAGGACAAGCGATTTATGATCTCTTGGCTGCCACCGACAACGGATGCAGTTGAGCTATATGATGATCTTCCGGATGAAGTTCAAGAAGTCAACACTACATCGCACCAACAAATATGGCGACTATACTTTGACGGAGCTTCTCGAGCTACCAACGTGGCAAGTGCCCCCGATGTTCTAAGATTTCCGCCGGAGTCGGGGTTGTCTTAGTTTCCCCAGGGAATCATGTCATGCCCCGTGCTTATTCACTCACTCAACCTTGCTCTAATAACGAGCTGAATACAATGCGCTACTTATTGGACTTAGTTTCGCCAAGGAGCCGGGGTCAATATCTCGCCGCACGGCGATTTGCAATTGATAGTTAAGGTGTTCGGTATACTCACGGTCGAACTGATCTAATCCCCTATCATCGATAGCCGCTGAAATGGCGGACTCATTCAAGAGTTTTTCATCGAATATATCCCGCCAAAACGCCATGCATGCATTAGCCGCATTAGCAGTATCGCTCGCACAACCTTCCGAGACCGAGCAACTAGTTACGGTCAGGACTCATCAACTCTTCGTACCAATATATAATGAGGCACAAGAAGATAAAGGGCTAGTTACCAAAGAAGTACATGCAACCCAAACCAAGTTGGAGCCCCGAGATTGGCTTTCCTATCATCGACTATGTCTTACATGGCATTCTCACCGAAGACGGAGGGAGAGAGAGTCAATCCGCTAAGAGCTCCAAGATTCTTTTATGACACTCAAACCCGCACGCTATATCGCCGAGGGTACGATGGTCTTTGTTCGATGCCTCTCAAACAAAGAGGCAGAGAGGTCCTTCGAAGCACACGAAGGTGAATGTGGTGCACACCACCGGGTCCCAAGCTCTACGATCGAATCAGAGAATGGGCTACTTCGCCAATAATGATTAATGACGCGGTCGAAGCACGCCGAAATGCCACGCTGTCAAATTTACGCTAATTATATGCACCACCTCCCCGAAAGTAGCTTGCATCCTTCGCCACATCCCGCCATTCGAGACATGGGGAATGGACGCCGAGGTCCCATTTTTCCTCCGTCGGTCAAAGCGTCGGTTTATTCTAGCGATCACCGATTACTTCTCCAAGTGGGCGAAGCAATCCCGCTAAAAGAAGTCAAGGCGAAAATCATTGCCAATTTATCAAACACCATGTCATTTATCGACATGGTGTCCCGAGACGGATCGCATGATAATGGTCCCCAATTTATCGGCAATTCCTTCATCGTTTTATGAAATTCAAGATACAAGATGTCTCACAATTTTATAATCCAAAGAAGAAATGGATTAGCCAAGCATTCAACAAGACGATTATCAAAATTCGTCAAGCTTGTGAAGAGTAACAAGCCAGACCGATGATAAACTCGAGAAACACTCGGGCGATCGCGACGATCAGACGCGACGCCAACCGAGAGACCCCTGCATCGGGTTTACGGCGCGGCAGCCCTGCTGGAAATTCAGATTCACACTTCGACGCCTTTCAACAGATGACGATCAAGAACAACATCAAAACGCCTCAAGAGCTTGAGATGTTAGATGAGAAGCTCGAGGCTCAACAATGCATTGAGTTCTACCAAGCTAGGATGTCGAGGGCTTTCAACAAGAAAGTTCGACAGAGAACCTTTAAAGAAGGAGATTTGGTCCTCGCTGCTCGACGACCAATAATCCTCACTTCCAAAAAGAAAGGTAAATTCGAACCTAAATGGGAGGGTCCGTTTATAATAGAAACGGTCTACTCCAATGGTGCATATCGCCTAATTACCCAAAATGGCGACCGCAATTAATGCCGATAATGGGAAGTTCTGAAGAAATACTACCCTTAGTATCTTCAGGATAACCCGTTTCGACGGGAAGTTCCTCGTGGGATATTTCACCCACTTTTCTTGAGGATAACCCTAGATTTGTTCTCCATCATAATTTCCCCCGCCGATCAAATTCCTTGAAGGTGGGCCTACAAATTTTTTGGTACATTACCAAAATCTCCTCTTGATTCCGTCTATGAACAAGAGGCCCAATCAAAATCCCTTTACGGAGATAGAATATAAAATTCTTCCTCTCCAAGCGTAAGACCCTTTCGTGATAAACGGAGGGTTCTTTCCATCGCCATCCTAGGTAGCCGATCAAGGTATGCGCCGATTTTCGCACTGTGTTGTCCGATCAAGGTCACCCGAAGTCTCTTCGGTTCTCGGAGTGGAGATCCCACTCTTAGTTCCATCTTCATCCTAGGTAGCCGATCAAGGTATGCGCCGATTTTCGCACTGTGTTGTCCGATCAAGGTCACCCGAAGTCTTTTCGTTCTCTGAGTGGAGATCCCACTCTTAGTTCCATCTTCATCCTAGGTAGCCGATCAAGGTATGCGCCGATTTTCGCACTGTGTTGTCCGATCAAGGTCACCCGAAGTCTCTTCGGTTCTCGGAGTGGAGATCCCACTCTTAGTTCCATCTTCATCCTAGGTAGCCGATCAAGGTATGCGCCGATTTTCGCACTGTGTTGTCCGATCAAGGTCACCCGAAGTCTCTTCGGTTCTCGGAGTGGAGATCCCACTCTTAGTTCCATCTTCATCCTAGGTAGCCGATCAAGGTATGCGCCGGATTTTCGCACTGTGTTGTCCGATCAAGGTCACCCGAGTCTCTTCGGTTCTCGGAGTGGAGATCCCACTCTTAGTTCCATCTTCATCCTAGGTAGCCGATCAAGGTATGCGCCGGATTTTCGCACTGTGTTGTCCGATCAAGGTCACCCGAGTCTCTTCGGTTCTCGGAGTGGAGATCCCACTCTTAGTTCCATCTTCATCCTAGGTAGCCGATCAAGGTATGCGCCGGATTTTCGCACTGTGTTGTCCGATCAAGGTCACCCGAGTCTCTTCGGTTCTCGGAGTGGAGATCCCACTCTTAGTTCCATCTTCATCCTAGGTAGCCGATCAAGGTATGCGCCGATTTTCGCACTGTGTTGTCCGATCAAGGTCACCCGAAGTCTTTTCGTTCTCGGAGTGGAGATCTCACTCTTAGTTCCATCTTCATCCTAGGTAGCCGATCAAGGTATGCGCCGATTTTCGCACTGTGTTGTCCGATCAAGGTCACCTCGAAGTCTTTTCGTTCTCTGAGTGGAGATCCCACTCTTAGTTCCATCTTCATCCTAGGTAGCCGATCAAGGTATGCGCCGATTTTCGCACTGTGTTGTCCGATCAAGGTCACCCGAAGTCTTTTCGTTCTCTGAGTGGAGATCCCACTCTTAGTTCCATCTTCATCTTAGGTAGCCGATCAAGGTATGCGCCGGATTTTCGCACTGTGTTGTCCGATCAAGGTCACCTCGAAGTCTTTTCGTTCTCTGAGTGGAGATCCCACTCTTAGTTCCATCTTCATCCTAGGTAGCCGATCAAGGTATGCGCCGGATTTTCGCACTGTGTTGTCCGATCAAGGTCACCCGAGTCTCTTCGGTTCTCGGAGTGGAGATCCCACTCTTAGTTCCATCTTCATCTTAGGTAGCCGATCAAGGTATGCGCCGGATTTTCGCACTGTGTTGTCCGATCAAGGTCACCCGAAGTCTTTTCGATTCCAACAAAGAAGGAATCTCGGGCTGTTAGCCTCATCCCGTGAAATAGAACACATTCTTCCTTTCCCACCTCAATCAATCTTCATCCTGTTCAGCCATTCTCCTAAAAGAAGACACCAAGATTCATCTTGGGGCATTTTATCCCGGCCTAAGAAGGGATAAAGCCAACGCCACACGCTGCTGCCGGTTTAGTCTTTCTCCGATTGAAGAAGACACTAGAGTTCGATTCGGGGCATTTTATCCCGGCCTAAGAAGGATAAAGCCAACGCCACACGCTGCTGCCGGTTTAGTCTTTCTCCGATTGAAGAAGACACCGAGTTCGATTCGGGGCATTTTATCCCAAGCCTAAGAAGGATAAAGCCAACGCCACACGCTGCTGCCGGTTTAGTCTTTCTCCGATTGAAGAAGACACTAGAGTTCGATTCGGGGCATTTTATCCCGGCCTAAGAAGGGATAAAGCCAACGCCACACGCTGCCGGTTTAGTCTTTCTCCGATTGAAGAAGACACTAGAGTTCGATTCGGGGCATTTTATCCCGGCCTAAGAAGGGATAAAGCCAACGCCACACGCTGCCGGTTTAGTCTTTCTCCGATTGAAGAAGACACCGAGTTCGATTCGGGGCATTTTATCGAAGCCTAAGAAGGATAAAGCCAACGCCACACGCTGCTGCCGGTTTAGTCTTTCTCGATTGAAGAAGACACCGAGTTCGATTCGGGGCATTTTATCCCGGCCTAAGAAGGATAAAGCCAACGCCACACGCTAGCCCAACTCAAACGGTAGTTGGTAAAGGCTCATCAAACCCGCTGAGGGTCGGGTTGGCTAATAACCCTAAAGTCAACGCCACACGCTGCCGGTTTAGTCTTTTCTCCATTGAAGAAGACACCGAGTTCGATTCGGGGCATTTTATCCCAAGCCTAAGAAGGGATAAAGCCAACGCCACACGCTGCTGCCGGTTTAGTCTTTTTCCGATTGAAGAAGACACCGAGTTCGATTCGGGTATTTTATCCCAAGCCTAAGAAGGGATAAAGCCAACGCCACACGCTGCCGGTTTAGTCTTTCTCCGATTGAAGAAGACACCGAGTTCGATTCGGGTATTTTATCCCAAGCCTAAGAAGGGATAAAGCCAACGCCACACGCTGCCGGTTTAGTCTTTCTCCGATTGAAGAAGACACCGAGTTCGATTCGGGTATTTTATCCCAAGCCTAAGAAGGGATAAAGCCAACGCCACACGCTGCCGGCTTAGTCTTTCTCCGATTGAAGAAGACACCGAGTTCGATTCGGGTATTTTATCCCAAGCCTAAGAAGGGATAAAGCCAACGCCACACGCTGCCGGTTTAGTCTTTCTCCGATTGAAGAAGACACCGAGTTCGATTCGGGTATTTTATCCCAAGCCTAAGAAGGATAAAGCCAACGCCACACGCTGCCGGTTTAGTCTTTCTCCGATTGAAGAAGACACCGAGTTCGATTCGGGTATTTTATCCCAAGCCTAAGAAGGGATAAAGCCAACGCCACACGCTGCCGGCTTAGTCTTTCTCCGATTGAAGAAGACACCGAGTTCGATTCGGGTATTTTATCCCAAGCCTAAGAAGGGATAAAGCCAACGCCACACGCTGCCGGTTTAGTCTTTCTCCGATTGAAGAAGACACCGAGTTCGATTCGGGTATTTTATCCCAAGCCTAAGAAGGGATAAAGCCAACGCCACACGCTGCCGGTTTAGTCTTTCTCCGATTGAAGAAGACACCGAGTTCGATTCGGGTATTTTATCCCAAGCCTAAGAAGGATAAAGCCAACGCCACACGCTGCCGGTTTAGTCTTTCTCCGATTGAAGAAGACACCGAGTTCGATTCGGGTATTTTATCCCAAGCCTAAGAAGGGATAAAGCCAACGCCACACGCTGCCGGTTTAGTCTTTCTCCGATTGAAGAAGACACCGAGTTCGATTCGGGTATTTTATCCCAAGCCTAAGAAGGGATAAAGCCAACGCCACACGCTGCCGGCTTAGTCTTTCTCCGATTGAAGAAGACACCGAGTTCGATTCGGGTATTTTATCCCAAGCCTAAGAAGGGATAAAGCCAACGCCACACGCTGCCGGTTTAGTCTTTCTCCGATTGAAGAAGACACCGAGTTCGATTCGGGTATTTTATCCCAAGCCTAAGAAGGATAAAGCCAACGCCACACGCTGCTGCCGGTTTAGTCTTTCTCCGATTGAAGAAGACACCGAGTTCGATTCGGGTATTTTATCCCAAGCCTAAGAAGGATAAAGCCAACGCCACACGCTGCCGGTTTAGTCTTTCTCCGATTGAAGAAGACACCGAGTTCGATTCGGGTATTTTATCCCAAGCCTAAGAAGGGATAAAGCCAACGCCACACGCTGCTGCCGGTTTAGTCTTTCTCCGATTGAAGAAGACACCGAGTTCGATTCGGGTATTTTATCCCAAGCCTAAGAAGGGATAAAGCCAACGCCACACGCTGCCGGTTTAGTCTTTCTCCGATTGAAGAAGACACCGAGTTCGATTCGGGTATTTTATCCCAAGCCTAAGAAGGATAAAGCCAACGCCACACGCTGCTGCCGGTTTAGTCTTTCTCCGATTGAAGAAGACACCGAGTTCGATTCGGGTATTTTATCCCAAGCCTAAGAAGGGATAAAGCCAACGCCACACCGGATCATGGAGTCGAGATGTAGGCTCTGCACAGAAGAAGAGAGGACTTTAGGATTCTTAGTAAAAAATGAGCAAAAGCTTATTTGGCTAAAAGACCCTTACCCGTCTCCTTCGGTGTAGTTTCAGAGGCTAACGAGTCTACCAGAGGCGTATCTATCGCTGGGATGCTGTCAACCGCGACTGAGCCCTCAGTGTGCTCATCTATCTCAACGGTCACTGTGGTAGCTGATTCTGAGAAAGCGACGGAAAGAGGGGTACCTGTCGCTGCACAAATGGAATGTCTCAGCCTCTTTTAATTATAGTGGTATTGGCCAAACGGCTGGTCCTATAATTAACCAAAGAGAAAATTCATACCTTCTTCGGGGATGGTAGTTTCAGGTAAATCTTCACCGAATGCGTTGCCGTCTTGTGACCAAGTGCGTAACAGGTCATCCATGGAAGTACTACCGTATAAACCAGCTGCCACGAGATCCTCCATTGAGAAGTCTGAAAAAAGAAGGCATTAGGAAAGCGAATGCAATTAAGACGAACAATAGGTAAAGTTACTTACCTCCTACGGTGTGGTTAGCTGGCCTAGTCTCGGTTTGTGCATTTGTCTCCTGCAATCTCTAAAAGAACAAAAGCAAAGAGGCAATTAGTGGGGTACAAATCCCGAAGTCATTCCATTCTCGCATTCGCCACCCGTAAGAGGAATTATCGATGTTAGATGTACACAGGTCCGCGGATCAGGTCCTACATCGCCTCCTCCGCCATAGCTCCATACATCTGTTGAGTAAAACTTGGCTCAAAGATGAGCGTAACTGGCTCAGAATTGTGGGAGGGAAATCAAAGCCGATCATAATCCCTAAAACCCCCTGCATACAAATAAAAAAATGTCAGTCTCCAAAAGCCGAAAATTTCAGGTTACATCACGGCAAATTGTTACCTCCGCCGACCGATCATTACCTGGTCAAGTCTATATCAAGGGACCGAGGATTCACGCGATTCTTATGGGCTAACCTCTTTCGTTTAACCCCTTGAGAGGGTTGAAATTCTTCTTCTTCAACAGTTTTTCCTGAAAATTCGGTTGAATGAGAAATCCAATAGAGAGGATTAGAAAACAAAGGGGAAAAAGAGAGAGTACCGAGGTTCGCAACATGCGCTTGGTCCTCTTCTAAAGTCCCAGCACCAGAGTCGTGGAATTCCCCCTCAGCCACAATTGGTGGATGAGATTGCCGGCGCTTCCTCTGAACTTGAGCGGCATCTGGAGATGTCCGAGTGTCGGCACGCAACGATGCTTCGGCCACCAGGTCTGAGATAGCCCTCACAGGGACTGGCTCGTTAGCTACTAATAGCCAACTACAATGAAGGAATGTCGACTCCAGCTGACGGTCTGAGCTCGGGAGACTGAATCTAGCACCGGTACATCCCATGACGCCCACAACCATGCTCGAAGGCCATCCACAAGTCCACCTCGAAGTCCGAGTCGCCGGTTCGGGTTCCCAACATAAAGTTGGTCGTGAACCGAATCAAGGCAAAACGACAGGAAAATAAGGCTCAATGAAGCATTCCTCCTTTACTCGAAAGTGAGATACCCCGCCTAATATTCACTAGCCGCTTGAAACACCAATGTCAAGTGAAGTCTGGCGTGTCTTGGCACCTCCTCGTCAACCAAGGACTCACCATATTGACCGAGAATCGAGGAAAACATCCGAAAAGATCCACCCTTTGTGAATGCATCTGTTTCTTGATCTCTGCAAAACCACGCCTTCCATCTGATCCTCTACCAACCGCAAGAAAGGAGTAGACGAATCGTGGAGCCGGTGCCGACATCATGTCGGACGATGGAGGACCAACCGTGCCATCAAATAGGTATATGGGAGCTCTACTCAACGTAAGGGATACGTGAGGATGGCACTTTCTCGAAAGTAAACGCCAACTATATGCCGCAATCCACGGTGAATATTAGCCACCATCACCGAAGGAGAGAGAGTTCCTTCTTGTGGGCGAAGCTGAACCGCAGGTAAAGGACCTCCGTGGGTAAGGCCATCGATTGATATGGAACCACACACTTCTTGAGCCGATTGCAAGGTAGCCCGCTAGGAGAGTTGTCATTTGGATAGGCTTCACCGCATGCCACGTAAAGGTCGCAAATTTGGTCCCTGAAGGAAAGCCTTCTTTGGCGTAGCTGAGCGTATAAGAGTTAGCCGCGGACTTCTCGATCAGTTCATTAACCTTCGAAGGAGTGAGCGGTGATAGTTCACATATTTCCTCGCCGATTTGTCCTCCAAATGCCGGAACAAGTAATTGGCGAACCGCCTGCACTCACCGCGATTTCTGGCGCAAGGCTCGATTGGGCCGAGCTATATAGTAATGACAAGTGAGATCCCATAAAGTCTTATAACGATCGGGCGGTGTTCCTTCACCGCTCGCCTCGATTGAGGGAAAGTACTCCTGATATAGCATCTTCCCCATGGGTAGACCTGAAATACGATACATCTCATGTAAAGCCAACCCCAATTCGCCGTGCTTAGTGAGAAACGTATTCGAATCTGGATTATAAAGCTCGAATAAGGTGAAGAAATGATTGACGCTGATTGGAAGGCCATACATGGTGGCACGAATCGCTGAATACAGACCACAAGCGCGAAGTTCTCCATCCCATCGGCTGAGGACGTAAGTGGTCAGGCGACCCCACCAATGCTTACTTGACGAGTGAACCCAACCGAAGAATCTATGACTTGACGACGGCATCTCTCGCCCCAATTTAGCAAGGCGATTCTTCAAAGTCGAGCCAGGAACAAAGAGCTCATCACGGGGCGGTGTGTCCAGCCCTACAACCCCAGGGTGAAGACCGATGACGCGATTCCTATGGGAACCCGGAACCGGCTGCTGGGTAATAAACCCACAATGAATATGATCATGCTCCTCGGTCAGACGCCATGGCATACGGCGAAGTCACAGCATGGTGTCTAAGGTCGGTCAATGAGAGCGGACGAGTATCCGGGGAATATACAAGGGGCCTCCGTCGTCTTTGTTCAACCACCTCTCACTCTCGATAAGAGTCAGATCCGATCCTTAACCGAAGTCTCAATAAATAACTGTCTTTCACAAAGGTTCAGTGGAGCTAGTGTCTTTACAAGTGGCGATCGCCACCAATCGCCGGAGAATGCGAGAACTCCCTCGGATCTGCCGAATCGTGTCCGGTGTACCGGTGCAAATCGAGGCGAGATAAAAATCGAGGGATCGCCACACGGAATAGTATTCGCTATGGCGCCCATCAACCGCGTAGTTTTAAAAGTTCCCGAGGAATAGTCAACTGAAATCAAAAATATTCGCTAGTAAAAGGCGTTGAATTCATCTTTCATAGATCGAAGTCACGACTGATAACGGTATGACGATTTCATCCGTATCGAATACGGGAGAGCGATAAATATAGTCGCAGAAACCAAGCGGCAATATATTCCGCTCTACGAGTAAGGGTACGGTATGAAATCGCCCCGCTAAAGACATCGAGGCGGGTGATGACCAAACAAAACCAACTGTAGCTTCCATCCCCACAAAGGAGAATTTCGCTCTTCCCAATCGCCACAAAGGAGAACGGCGGGTCATAACGAGAGTACACAAGCGCCGATCCTCACGAAGGAGAATCTCGGCTCTTCCCAATCGCCACAAAGGAGAACGGCGGGATACAACGATATATGTACGAGAATATGATGACGCCGGGCGCACCACCGAAAGAAGGAGGCGGCATTCACGCCGCGGCGAAGTTGATCGACTCGAACGCTGCGGATCTTCCGACGACATCGAAACCGCAAAGAAGACGAATAGAGTCAGATACACAGTGTAAGATCAGCAAATAAAGTGTCAAAAAGGCTACACAATCCGATGCCGAGAACCCGACGAAGGCCTGCCGCTAAGGCCGCTGCCGCGACGGGCCGCTTCGGCCATCAGCGCCAGCGCCAGCGCCAGCGCTGCCCGAAGCGCCAGCGCCAGCGCTGCCCAGTAACTGAATGACCGAAGCGCCAGCGCCAGCGCTGCCCGAAGCGCCAGCGCCAGCGCCAGCGCTTCAGACAAGCGCCTAACGCCGGCCACGACGACGCCGCTTCATCGCCGGCCACCGCTTGCCGCCGCCCAAAGACCGACGGTGGCCGGGGTGATGTCCCCTCCTCGCGGTTCGAGTCCCCTTCCTTGCATGCACGTAAAAAAAGGGAAAGAAAAGACGCAGAAAATACTCTTGTGCGCATATCGCTGATTGAAGGAGATGAGACTACGAGACGAGATGAAAACAAGAGGAAGAGAGCAAAGGGGGGGCCTAGGTCAGCAAGAAAGAAGCCTTGTGGGTATTTATAACAACCCCACATGCACCCAATCCTCTTTGAACAAGGACTCCTATTTGGCAAGAAGTAGGAATTCTAATTGGAGCCCAAATCAATTCCAATTAGGACTCTAATCAGCCCCTAATTAGGAGTCCTAATTGGAATCTTGTTTGAATGTCAAGATAGCGCCAAATCAGTCCGTTAATTGGCTCCTAATTCTTCCGCTATATTGGGAAAGACTCTGAAGGTTTATTCGGCAGGATAACACCTCACGAATTGCATCGACGCCAATCAACGCGTCGCCTAATCCTACTCCAACTAGGATTACGAGTATAAACTATTTCCTAATTTGTCGAGAAGTTCCCGGAAGAATATTCTCACAAGAAATATTCTTAGGGATAACTTCGATCGTCGCGATGGCACCGACGAAATCAACGCTACGCCTAATCCTACTCCAACTAGGATTACGAGTATAAACTATTTCCTAATTTGTCGAGAAGTTCCCTAAGAATATTCTCACAAGAAATATTCTTAGGGATAACTTCGATCGTCGCGATGGCACCGACGAAATCAACGCTACGCCTAATCCTACTCCAACTAGGATTACGAGTATAAACCGCTTCCTAATTTGTCGAGAAGTTCCCTAAGAATATTCTCACAAGAAATATTCTTAGGGATAACTTCGATCGTCGCGATGGCACCGACGCAAATCAACGCTACGCCTAATCCTACCCAACTAGGATTACAGTATAAACTGTTTCCTAATTTGTCGAGAAGTTCCCTAAGAATATTCTCACAAGAAATATTCTTAGGGATAACTTCGATCGTCGCGATGGCACCGACGAAATCAACGCTACGCCTAATCCTACTCCAACTAGGATTACGAGTATAAACTATTTCCTAATTTGTCGAGAAGTTCCCTAAGAATATTCTCACAAGAAATATTCTTAGGGATAACTTCGATCGTCGCGATGGCACCGACGAAATCAACGCTACGCCTAATCCTACTCCAACTAGGATTACGAGTATAAACTATTTCCTAATTTGTCGAGAAGTTCCCTAAGAATATTCTCACAAGAAATATTCTTAGGATAACTCGATAACCCTTAATTTCCTCCCACCATAATACCCAAGAGAGGAATAATATGACGAGGCGGAGTCATTGTTGATACCGAACAACGTGTCCAGCCCCGAAGAAACTTCTCCCACCGTGGATAATCATATCCCAACAACGGTCAAGGGGTCGCACTCACCGATTGAAGGCTAGGACGATGGTTGAATGCCAAATGGTCTCTTGTTTCGACAAGAAATCCTTCGAGGATATCTCCATGAAAAGATTAGTCCTCCCGCTGTGGTTAAACCAACAACACACGTGATGATGGAAGAAATAGCCGACTGAGGGTTATGAAATTCCATGTAATCGACACAACCAACATGTCGCCAACAAGGAGTTCGCCGACATACGGAAAAGTCCAAAAGTCTGATGGTTAGTTAAACAACAACCAACATGTCGCCAACAAGGAGTTCGCCGACATACGGAAAAGTCCAAAAGTCTGATGGTTAGTTAAACAACAACCAACCGACACGAGTTACAAACAAAACTCACCCATCAGCTTCAAATCAAGATAACAAGCGGTCAGACAATAAATGCAGCACCGTGATCTTATCAGGAATCCTACAAAGAACTGGATGATCTGAAAGAATCGAAGACTTGAAGCTATCTTTTGGGACCCTCAGCCGACTGAAGGCCGGGAACCATCATGTCCAAAGCATCTCAGACTCATCAAGAATCGAGACTGAGACGCTTTGGAGGGGGTATCTGTAGGCATAAAAAATTGCTTATCAGTACCCGAACGAAACTCGTGACGGTGGGTTGGCAACTAACGATCCATTCGACAAACCGACGTCGCAAAACGCATCACGCCACAAAACGCGTAGAGCGAGTCGACGAGCGCATAAAGTGAGTCGGCAAGGCGTACGAGCCAATGAAACGACGTGCCGAGTTGACTAAACTCAAACGTTGACGAGACGGAATCAACCGTGCTTAGTCCGTCAATGCAAACGGGCGCAAGCTCGAAAGTTGATCAGGCACGGACTCAAACACAACGGCAACCTTACCGGAGCAAAACTAAGCCCGGAAGACCGAAAGAATCGACGAAGAATCGACGGAGAAACAACGCGAAACGAGGGAAAACGCCGCAAGACGGCGCCGCGGCCAAACCTCGGCCAAAATGGCCAAGGTGGCTCGGCCACCATGGCCGAGCCACCTCGGCCAACCTGGCCGAGGTGGCTCGGCCAAGTGGCCGAGGTGGCTCGGCCACCATGGCCGAGCCACCTCGCCAACCCGCCGAGGTGGTCGCAAACACCCCGAGTTGTATAAATAGGGGGGGGTGTCATCTTCGAGAGGGGTCTTGGTCGGCTTCTTGAAGAGGCACTTCGGGCTGGTCTGGGATTTCGAGGCTTCCGGAGGTTGGATTTTTGAGGATTTGGAAGAGCTCGGACTTCTGAAGAATTCTTGCGAGATCTACGAGTAATCGGCGCACGGTCCCGAGCAACAGCGAGTACAAGTGCGATCGACGCCAGATCTACAAGCTTAAAGGTAACCAATTCGGTCGAACTACAGATACCCTCTAGGTTAAGCTTCGCCTTAACCTCGTGGATAGCTGTGATTTCTCCTAGTAGATCTCACCCGCCCGACGATCCTCTCCTTCGTGAGTGTGATCCCCGGCGATCCTCTCCTTCGTGAGTGTGATCCCCGGCGATCCTCTCCTTCGTGAGTGTGATCCCCGGCGATCCTCTCCTTCGTGAGTGTGATCCCCGGCGATCCTCTCCTTCGTGAGTGTGATCCCCGGCGATCCTCTCCTTCGTGAGTGTGATCCCCGGCGATCCTCTCCTTCGTGAGTGTGATCCCCGGCGATCCTCTCCTTCGTGAGTGTGATCCCCGGCGATCCTCTCCTTCGTGAGTGTGATCCCCGGCGATCCTCTCCTTCGTGAGTGTGATCCCCGGCGATCCTCTCCTTCGTGAGTGTGATCCCCGGCGATCCTCTCCTTCGTGAGTGTGATCCCCGGCGATCCTCTCCTTCGTGAGTGTGATCCCCGGCGATCCTCTCCTTCGTGAGTGTGATCCCCGGCGATCCTCTCCTTCGTGAGTGTGATCCCCGGCGATCCTCTCCTTCGTGAGTGTGATCCCCGGCGATCCTCTCCTTCGTGAGTGTGATCCCCGGCGATCCTCTCCTTCGTGAGTGTGATCCCCGGCGATCCTCTCCTTCGTGAGTGTGATCCCCGGCGATCCTCTCCTTCGTGAGTGTGATCCCCGGCGATCCTCTCCTTCGTGAGTGTGATCCCCGGCGATCCTCTCCTTCGTGAGTGTGATCCCCGGCGATCCTCTCCTTCGTGAGTGTGATCCCCGGCGATCCTCTCCTTCGTGAGTGTGATCCCCGGCGATCCTCTCCTTCGTGAGTGTGATCCCCGGCGATCCTCTCCTTCGTGAGTGTGATCCCCGGCGATCCTCTCCTTCGTGAGTGTGATCCCCGGCGATCCTCTCCTTCGTGAGTGTGATCCCCGGCGATCCTCTCCTTCGTGAGTGTGATCCCCGGCGATCCTCTCCTTCGTGAGTGTGATCCCCGGCGATCCTCTCCTTCGTGAGTGTGATCCCCGGCGATCCTCTCCTTCGTGAGTGTGATCCCCGGCGATCCTCTCCTTCGTGAGTGTGATCCCCGGCGATCCTCTCCTTCGTGAGTGTGATCCCCGGCGATCCTCTCCTTCGTGAGTGTGATCCCCGGCGATCCTCTCCTTCGTGAGTGTGATCCCCGGCGATCCTCTCCTTCGTGAGTGTGATCCCCGGCGATCCTCTCCTTCGTGAGTGTGATCCCCGGCGATCCTCTCCTTCGTGAGTGTGATCCCCGGCGATCCTCTCCTTCGTGAGTGTGATCCCCGGCGATCCTCTCCTTCGTGAGTGTGATCCCCGGCGATCCTCTCCTTCGTGAGTGTGATCCCCGGCGATCCTCTCCTTCGTGAGTGTGATCCCCGGCGATCCTCTCCTTCGTGAGTGTGATCCCCGGCGATCCTCTCCTTCGTGAGTGTGATCCCCGGCGATCCTCTCCTTCGTGAGTGTGATCCCCGGCGATCCTCTCCTTCGTGAGTGTGATCCCCGGCGATCCTCTCCTTCGTGAGTGTGATCCCCGGCGATCCTCTCCTTCGTGAGTGTGATCCCCGGCGATCCTCTCCTTCGTGAGTGTGATCCCCGGCGATCCTCTCCTTCGTGAGTGTGATCCCCGGCGATCCTCTCCTTCGTGAGTGTGATCCCCGGCGATCCTCTCCTTCGTGAGTGTGATCCCCGGCGATCCTCTCCTTCGTGAGTGTGATCCCCGGCGATCCTCTCCTTCGTGAGTGTGATCCCCGGCGATCCTCTCCTTCGTGAGTGTGATCCCCGGCGATCCTCTCCTTCGTGAGTGTGATCCCCGGCGATCCTCTCCTTCGTGAGTGTGATCCCCGGCGATCCTCTCCTTCGTGAGTGTGATCCCCGGCGATCCTCTCCTTCGTGAGTGTGATCCCCGGCGATCCTCTCCTTCGTGAGTGTGATCCCCGGCGATCCTCTCCTTCGTGAGTGTGATCCCCGGCGATCCTCTCCTTCGTGAGTGTGATCCCCGGCGATCCTCTCCTTCGTGAGTGTGATCCCCGGCGATCCTCTCCTTCGTGAGTGTGATCCCCGGCGATCCTCTCCTTCGTGAGTGTGATCCCCGGCGATCCTCTCCTTCGTGAGTGTGATCCCCGGCGATCCTCTCCTTCGTGAGTGTGATCCCCGGCGATCCTCTCCTTCGTGAGTGTGATCCCCGGCGATCCTCTCCTTCGTGAGTGTGATCCCCGGCGATCCTCTCCTTCGTGAGTGTGATCCCCGGCGATCCTCTCCTTCGTGAGTGTGATCCCCGGCGATCCTCTCCTTCGTGAGTGTGATCCCCGGCGATCCTCTCCTTCGTGAGTGTGATCCCCGGCGATCCTCTCCTTCGTGAGTGTGATCCCCGGCGATCCTCTCCTTCGTGAGTGTGATCCCCGGCGATCCTCTCCTTCGTGAGTGTGATCCCCGGCGATCCTCTCCTTCGTGAGTGTGATCCCCGGCGATCCTCTCCTTCGTGAGTGTGATCCCCGGCGATCCTCTCCTTCGTGAGTGTGATCCCCGGCGATCCTCTCCTTCGTGAGTGTGATCCCCGGCGATCCTCTCCTTCGTGAGTGTGATCCCCGGCGATCCTCTCCTTCGTGAGTGTGATCCCCGGCGATCCTCTCCTTCGTGAGTGTGATCCCCGGCGATCCTCTCCTTCGTGAGTGTGATCCCCGGCGATCCTCTCCTTCGTGAGTGTGATCCCCGGCGATCCTCTCCTTCGTGAGTGTGATCCCCGGCGATCCTCTCCTTCGTGAGTGTGATCCCCGGCGATCCTCTCCTTCGTGAGTGTGATCCCCGGCGATCCTCTCCTTCGTGAGTGTGATCCCCGGCGATCCTCTCCTTCGTGAGTGTGATCCCCGGCGATCCTCTCCTTCGTGAGTGTGATCCCCGGCGATCCTCTCCTTCGTGAGTGTGATCCCCGGCGATCCTCTCCTTCGTGAGTGTGATCCCCGGCGATCCTCTCCTTCGTGAGTGTGATCCCCGGCGATCCTCTCCTTCGTGAGTGTGATCCCCGGCGATCCTCTCCTTCGTGAGTGTGATCCCCGGCGATCCTCTCCTTCGTGAGTGTGATCCCCGGCGATCCTCTCCTTCGTGAGTGTGATCCCCGGCGATCCTCTCCTTCGTGAGTGTGATCCCCGGCGATCCTCTCCTTCGTGAGTGTGATCCCCGGCTTATCTAGAAGCACAAATTTGAGAGGCGAATTATCTGGAATTAGGCGAACCGCGAGAAAGTCCGCCAAAGCTTGTCCTTTAACAGCTTTTTGGGGCATATATTTAATGTTATATTCTGTAAGAATAACAGCCCATAAAGCCAATCTCCCCACTAGAACTGTCCTCATCATCAGATATTTCAAAGGGTCTACTCTAGAGATTAATAGCACTTCATATGCCAAAAGATAATGCCTCAACTTTTTTACAGTGAACACTAATGCTAGGCAGTATTTTTCAATTGGGGAATAATTATTTTTGGCGCCTACTAACCTTCTACTCAGATAGTAGAGAGCGTTCTCTTTTCTGTCCTCATTATTTTGAGCCAATAAAGCTCCAAGTGAATCATCAAGAGCAGCAATATAGAGGATTAGTTGTTTATTCGGGATCGGCGCAGCTAGAATCGGAGGGTTGAGTAAATACTTTTTGATATCTTCAAAGGCATTTTGACAAGCTTCATCCCAGATAAATGGGGCATCTTTCTTCACTAATTTGGAAAATGATTCGCATCTACCAGATAGGTTAGATATGAATCTTCTGATATAAGTAAGTTTTCCTTGTAAGGATCTTAGCTATTTAAGATTCTTTGGAGGTGACATTTCTTGAATAGCTTTAATTTTTGAAGGATCAATTTCAATTCCTCTGTGACGAACTACGAACCCAAGGAATTTTCCTGAGGTGACTCCGAAAGCACATTTGAGAGGATTCATTTTAAGGTTATATTTTCTTAACCGCGTAAAAACGGTTCGTAGATCTTCTAGGTGGTCCTTTTCGACCTGCGTTTTCACTACCAGATCATCTACATAACATTCAACCACTTTATGGATTAAACCATCAAATATGTGAATCATGGCTCTTTGGTAGGTAGCTCCGGCATTTTTTAACCCAAACGGCATGACTTTGTAACAAAAGGTGCCGATTGGTGTGCAGAAGGCTGTGTCTTTCTCATCTTCAGAGCCATTTTTATCTGATTATATCCTAACAATCCATCCATAAATGAGAATATTTCATGACTGGAAGTATTGTCAATCATCAATTTTGTCACAGGAAGTGGGAAATCATCTTTCGGACAAGCCTTGCTCAAATCTCTATAATCTACACAAACACGGATTTGTCCCTTTTTCTTTTTTACTAGAACAATGCTAGAAACCCAGCTCGAGTATTTTTCTTCCCTGATGCATCCAGCTTCAATGAGCTTCTTGATTTCTTCAATGACTTTCTCCTCTAATTCCAGTCCCATTCTTCTAGGCACTTGTTTAACTGGGATAGAGTATGGCTTTATAGCCAATTTATGAACTGCGACTCTTGGGTCTAATCTTGACATTTTCTTATACGTCCAGGCAAAACAGTCTTTGAATTCCAACAAGAGATTCTTGTATGCAACTAAACTCTCTTCTGATAAAAGGGAACTCACAAATGTGGGTTTGGGCTCTTCTTCTATTCCCATGTTAATTTTCTTCAACTCATAAATTGTAGCTTGTCTGCCATCTTCTAACTCTTTTGGATCATCCTTTAATTTTAATATTACAGGATCTTCTATATTTTCCTCATCTATCTCAAAGACTTCATCAAGAGTGATGTCAACATCTATAGTCAAACTACCCATTTCTGACTTTGCTTCTTTGATTGTTATCATTCGGCATACTTCAGTTGAAGGGAGAAAATACCCTAGGCCTCTGGTATGAGATGATCGACCATCCGATTTTACTATTCGGGACTGAGGAGAATTCCACATATTTTGAAAGAAATTCATTCGGTTCTTTGACTGCTTTGTAGGAATTTTGAATTTTTTAATTAGTTTTACCAATTTCTTTGAGTAGTGGCGTGGGATTCGCACGTGGCTCATGTTTGTTTTATCATCCTCTCCAAGATTGATAAGATCTTTCTGAGCGTTTGAGGGATTGGATTTGTAAAACAGGCTTCCTTTTTGTTCCCTTTTCAAAGGTGGAGCATAGAATATTTCCAAATGATCTACCTTAGAACAAGTAAGAGTGTCCAAATCTTTCGTATGATCTGGTGGAATCCTTGTGATAGTCAAGATATCTTCCAAAATAATGGGCTTTCTCTCGAATGATTTAGTTGCTATGACAGGCAATGATAATAAGTCATCTTCATCTAAACTATCTTCATAATTCTCCCATGTCAGTTTCCGATTGCATCCGATTCTAAAGAACTTCTTGAAATGTCCATCCTTGCTGGCCTCATCTTCCAAAGAATCTAATTCACTCCCAAAATGCGATTTTGTTGGTCTTTGTATTATCTTCTTTCCCTTTCTATTATTGTCATGAATATTTCCTTCTGATATACCAGGTTGACTTTTCTTTTGAGGGTTTAGGAAGTACCTTGCATCATCGTATTTTACTTCATGGACACTGAAAGGCTGGATATCTCCATTAATTCTTCTTTCTTCCCCATCTTTGATATACTTCATGCATTGATGTAGAGTAGAAGACACGATGTTATAATCGTGCAGTCACGGCCTCCCTAGCAAAGCTCTATATGATATATTTGCATTGATTACATAGAACTTAGCTTCGGTCCTCAGCTCTCCCATCTCAATAGATAGAATTATTGATCCTAGAGTTTGTTGACTGCTGCTATTAAATCCTTGGATAGTCATTTTCTCACGAGATAAAAATTGTACATCCATGAAAAGATTTCTCAAAGTTCTTAGGGTTAAAAGGTTCACAGAGGAACCTGGATCAATCAACATTCGGGTAATCTTCTCGCCATCACATAACCCTGTGACATATAGAGGCCTATTATGTTCATTGGTGCCCAACAATAAATCCTTATCTGTGAATGTGACCGAAGTCATATGCATTGCATAAAGTGCCTCTTTCATGCTTGCCTCAGCAAAGAAAGATTGATATATATCTGGATTCTGAAGTGCTTGAATGAGAGTCTCCTCAATTCTTTTGACATTAAAAGAGCATCATATATGCTGAGAAGGGAGGGTAACTTCTTCAAGTGGGCTAGTATATTATAGTCCACAGAATCAGAAGTCTTCTTCTTTTCAATGGCGGGAAGTAGACTTTCCTCGATTTCAATCTGCTTTTCCTTGTCTTTTATGGCGGAACTTTGTTTCTCAGGTAGAACCTTGACATTCCTTAATTTGATTTGTTGAGCTTCATTTAATTTCTCTTCATCCTCGTCCAGAAAGTTTAGTTCATCCTCTGAATCACTTCCTAGAGTTATAGCATGACAAGTTCTATGTGGTTTTCCTTCATACATTTTATTCTTGGAGGATCTTTGTAGATTCAATGCAATTGATCCTTCAGAACTCTGGTAGTAGGACTCTGTGTCGAAGTCTTCGATAAAAGCATTCCTTCCTTGGGTGATATACTCAAACTCATCTTCATCAAGGCTATGAGAGATAGCCTTGCACACTTCTACTCTTGTTTCCTCTTCCACGTCTTCGAGGGTCTCTTCTTCAACTTCTGGAGGGAAGAAATCTCTTAATAGAATTAACTTCCTTTCGCCCTGAACATATTCTTCAAGGGAATCTATGTATTTCTGAAGTGCTGATTTCTCAATAGAAGAATCAGCTGGTTTTACTATTCTCTTCCTCCTTTGTTTTCGAGATTTCTTTTTTTCATTCTCTAACAGGTTTAACCAGCATGGTTTCAGGTGTTTGTTCAATAATTTGAAGACTTCGCCATGTGATCCCAGCTTGAGCTGAAAGAATTTTTATCATCTTCTTAGTTTTCTTTGAGATGACCATGTTCCATAATGGCTCTAAATCACTCGGTAAAATGACCTTATCCGCCGCACAAAGTTCTATCATATTTGCTTGTTCTCCAGAAGAGTCAACTAATGCAGAATTGGAAAGTGAAATCTCTCCTGCCTTGAATTGCTTTTCTACCCAATCTTTAAAAACAAAACAATCTTCTATTGGGTGGCTTACCAATCTGTGATAGGGACAATAATTTGGATCATCGACTTTATCGACTTCTTGAGGTCTCTTGGGTTCAGGTAGTTGCAACCCATTCTTTACTGCATCTTTGAAGATTTTCTTCACTTTATCCCTTATGAATGAATATTGTTTCTTTTTTCTTTCTTCAAAAGTGGAATTCTTCTGTTCCCTCCCCTCTCCAAAAATGTGTTTATTTTGATATTGATCCTTAGACGAGGAGGTCGATGCTACCATGTTATTATTTTTCTTGGTCAACATTGTGGCACTCTTGGGTTGTTCATTCTTCATCCCTCCGTCTTTTTTGAACTTTTTGGGTACAAGGTTGGCAACTACCGAAGGATTCATTCTTTCAAGTCTTGCCACGTGTATGATCAGATCCTGGAATGTGTTCACCCCAGCTATAGCTAAAAATGGAGCCATCCAATTATCAATATTTTCCATAAGCAAGCCCACAGCTTGTGTTTGTTCTAAGTTTTGTTCACATTTGAGGCTTAAATTGCACCACCTGGTGACATAATCCAGGACACTTTCATCATTCTTGCGTCTGGTCGCAACTAAATCTCCAATAGTGATTTTATCGCTAACACACGCAAATCTTTTGCGAAAAAGCGATTCCATCTCTACAAAAGTTCTTACAGAATCATCAGGCAAACCAAAATACCACTCAAATGCTACTCCACTTAGTTTATTGACAAATTGCCTTAGGAGTAAAATATCATTGCCCCCTATATTGCCACAAGTTGCCCTGAAATACGCAATATGCTGACTAGCATTTCTGATTCCATTAAACTTTTAAAACTTCGGCACTAGATAAGCTGGAGGGTAATCCACCAAGTCATATGATGTTGGGTACGGTCTGCCTCTTGATATGTCGTGCTTCTTTGACTCGTCTTCGGCTAAAACCATCTTAACTTCATTCAACACCATATCTTTTATCTGATCTTTTGTTAAGACTGTAGAATCTTGATTATCACATTTTAATTACAAATTTATACCCTCATTACTTATTTTATATAAATAAATATCCTACTAATAACTATTTTTATCTTAATTTGCGGGTTAATGAAGAATTAATGAATAAAGGCTAAAAGAGAACTCAAATTTCCTCATTTTTCAACCTTTATCAAGCCGAAATCAAGCCGAGCAATCTACGAAGCCGAAGATGCAAGGACCAAATATAAAAAGAAATCAAATAAAAATAATGTTCAAGATGTTAGCCACAAAGAAATGGCGATATCTCTCAATCCGGAAGGCGGAATTTAACATATAATATATGAAAATCGCCTATCTCGACGAGACGGAGCTAACTGTATTTTTAGTTTTTTTAAATTCTAATCAGTTCACCAACCAATTGGCCAATCGGTTGGCCAACCGATTAGCCAACCGATTGGCCAATCGATTGGTCCGTAACTAACTCGATTTGTGGCTAAGATTTGATCCTTGGAGCCCAAGTTTCATCCAATGGTTCATGTGCATTGCTGTAGGCTATATAAATAGGGGTTGAGGGGGAGAAGTTTGAGTGTGAAATATTTTGTAAAAACTCTATTTGGAGAGGAGGGTTACTCTTAATTGAGAAGACCTTCCAAAAATTATAACTTTTGTTACACAATAAATAAAATTTTTCACCCCTTCAATTTCCTTTCTCTTCTCTTTGTCCAAGGACCAAAAGGAGGATGAAGATGAATTAGGAATTGTGGGTTTCTCTTTTATTTCTTTTCTCTTCTTTATTTTCTTTTTGTAGAATAGATTTACTTTCATGCAATTTACTTTCTTACAATTTACTTTCATGCAATTTAATTCTATGCAATTTACTTTCATGTCTTGTCTTTAATTCATAGATTAGATTTACTTTCATTGCAATCTTCTTTTCTTTTTTTCTTTATTTCTTGCTCTTTTTCATTCTTGTAATTATGTTTATTTTTCCTCCTCCCTCTCTTGATTTCTTTTATTTTTCTAAGATGTGGAACTAAACCTCTTGTGGGGATCTAGTTTTGCATGAAACTAGTCTAATTTCTCTCTTATATTTGTGAATCACTCTCTAATGCTTAAAATGATCATGTTTAGGATAACTAACTAGAGAACTAATCAGTAGAAGAAGAATTTGATAGTCTATGCTTTCCTTAAGTGGTTTGATAGGTTATGCTTATGAATTCTAGGATTACTATCTTGTTGTTATTCTCCTCATGAGTATTGATTTCATTTAGGTGATAATTTGATAGGTTATGCTTTTCTTAAGTGGTTTGATAGTCTATGCTTAATAAATCTAAATTGAAATGTGATAAAAGAGAATGGTTCATATCTTATAAGTAAGATTGGCTAGTGGATTCAATTCTAGATTCCTTCATATCTCTAATTGAATCCTCCATCTTTTGTTTTATTGATTTTATTTTCTTGATCTTGATTTCACTTCCTTTTACCTCTCACACTCTCTCATTCTCATTTTGGTTTATTTACATACATCCGTTTTCATTCTCTAATCTCCTCACTCTCACTTTCATTTTGCTTTTATTTACACTTTGTCACAATCACACTCTTAATCTCTCCACAACACATTTTCTTCCTCGTTTTTCTTTTATTTGCGCATAATCCACAATCCACTCTCTAATCTTTTCATGACCACTTTCACCATGTACTTAAACTCCTAATTTTCTTGCGCATAATTTGAGAACCAAAACTTGAACATAATCTTACAAACGCCTTCCTTGTGGGATCGATAATCTTTTATACTATAACTTGATAAGTTGTATACTTGCAACTTAGGAGGTAATCATTTATTCCCCATCAAGTTTTTGGCGCCGTTGCCGGGGAACGGTGCATAAGTAGGATTTTGATTAACTTTGGTTTCTTAACTTGTGTGTTTTTCTTTTGTGAAGGAATTTGAAACTTGAAGATTAAGAGTTGAAGAATCAAGATTGAAGATTTGCCTCCAACGAGTCTTTGGATAGCGATTGCGTGGGTAACTCTTCTTTCTAGTATTCTCAATTCTACCCTTTAGATAGTTCATTCACATTAGAGACAATTAGGATTAAAAAAAATTAAAAAAATAAATAAAATTTTTTTTTTACCTTTGTCGACCCTAATAAACTTCATTTCTTTGATTGTCGACCATAATAAAAAAATGAAAAGATTTTTTATTTTTGCATCCTTTTAGTTGCTTTTAATTTCTAGGGTTGCATTTCATATAATAGTAGGAATTCACCAAAGTGATTTAAACATCTTGATTTGGCACTCACTTAAAAATATCTTAAGGGCAAAACCCCCTAATCAAGATAAGGTGAGGGATTTCATCACCCTTTCCTTAGCCCAAAAATCACTAATTCCTCACTACACTTACCCAAGGCTCTTAAAATTTGATTAGACGTTGGCCCCTAAGGATTCGAGCTCATTAAGGAACAAGAAATCCTTAAGTGAACCGGTCCAAGTTTATCTCGATTAATTGGTGTCTAAGGCAAGGTTTAGGGGTTGCGTGAAGCTCATAAGGAAAGATGTACTTAATTGATCTTTGATCTCCCTCTAGTACTATCCTTACGGCTAATTACCCGAGTAAACTTTGATCTTTTCACTAAGGGAATTTTTGGTTAGGAGTCGGTCTAAGTCAAGTTTAGGCTTAACCCTAGAGTTAGGGTGATTGAAAACCGATTGCCTTGATTTGCTTTTAGTTAGTTTTTCCTTTTTCTTTTTTTCTCATCATCTTCTTAACTTTTTCTCTTGTCCTTTTTCATAAAAATAAAAAAATAATTTTGGTGTATGCAAACTTGGGTTAGGGATAATACCAATCGTTTAATTCATTTTGATCCATCTCTTGAACCAAACGAAATGGCCAATACCAACCCACCTGTTCTTCAAGATGTTTGTTACCCCACTAGAAATGCAATCCCCTCTTGCATAAAACTTCCGAGGTCAATGGAGCAAATTTTGAACTTAGACCGCATTTTATTAACATGCTTCCCAAATTCCTAGGAGTAGAAACCGAAGACGCTTACATTTTCATCTCCGAATTTGAAGAAGTTTGCCTCATGATCAAGATGAGGGACTTAACTGAAGATGCGATCAAACTCCGATTTAGTCCATTTGCCCTTAAGGACAAAGCCAAAAATGGTCAGATAGCTTGACCACGATTCCATCTCAACTTGGGGTGAATTTGTAGCAGTTTTTCGAAAAATTCTTTTCTATCCACAAAAGCAGTCAAGCTTAGAAACAAGATTCAAAATTTTAAAATTGTCCGGAGAACCTTTTGGGAGTATTTTGATAAATTCAAAGATCTTCTTATCCAATGTCCTCACCATGGTCTTGAAAAGTGGCGATTATGCCAAATCATTTATGAAGGATTGGATTATTCTTCAAAACTTCCTTAGAGTCAATGTGTCAAGGGGATTTCATGAAGAAAAACGCTGACGGAGCTTGGGACTTTTAGAGAATTTATCAGAAAACCATGCGGTGGGAACACGTGATTCATCGATTCCCAATCCAGTTCTAGAGGTCCTTCCTTAGAGTCAAACATAGCCTCTGGAGCTAAGATGGCTACAATTCTACGCAGTTAGAAACTTTAGAAACCAAAGAATGAGCTCGGCACAAATCAATCAAGTTTACGCCTCGGGTTGTCATAGCTGTCTTTCTGACCCATGCTTCAAAGCAATGTCCACTCTTAGGAAATACTCAATCTCTAGAATGATGAATGTCGATTCCAAAGATCCGACATGATCCATTTTCTCCAACCTATAATCGGGTTGGAGAAATCATCCAATTTTGTATGGAATCGGGGTAATTTCTGGAAATTAAAATTTCACTCCCTCTTCAAACCAACAATTCCCTAGGGCAACGCAGCTTTCTTTCAGTTCTCAAACTAATTTTCCACAATCAAATCACCATTTCCAAATCGGTTTCCTCATCATCAATCTACAAATCATATTCCTTCAAATGTTGAGAAACGCCTTAATGTTTTGGAAAGGGGTTTGGAAGCCTTGATTAAAACCTCTACACGCACTACCGAACTTGTTGACTCAAACATCTAGCACGATGAACTCCTTTATGCAATCAACAGGATAAATTCTCAACTCTAACACTCAAGCCATAGCTAGATTAGAAACCCAGCTTGGTCAACTAGCTAGTGCTATAAGTGAGAGAGAGAAAGGATCATTTCGAGTCAACCCGTGACCAATCCAAGGAGCGGGGTCAAGTTTAACTTTTCAAGATCAAGTGAATGCAATCCATTCACAACAAATGTAACTGTGTTAATAATCAAGTCCTTGAGCGAGAGAATTATGTTGAATACATGCATCTTGAAGCCAACATTTGAAGAACCCTTTGTCAATGAACTTAGATTTTTGGAAAATAGAAAACAATAAGATTTTATTTTTGATGAAATTTTTGTTAATAACGAATCTAAGTTCAAAAGCATACAACCATTAATACCTACCTTCCATTCTTTGCAAACATCACTAAAACCACGAAATTTTTAGAATTTAAGCACATCGCTGATTATATCATTTTGAAATTCTTTAAATTTCGGGTAGAATTTTCAGCAATAAGGTAGGATTTAATGTAGAATGTGAGCTTCTCATGTTTTATCTTTTATTCTATATTTTTATTTTTCGTCTCATAATAATAAAAATAATTTATTCTTCTCTCATGTGAGAGTTTCTTGTTGTTCTTTATTTCAAAAAAAAGAGAATAAATTTTGGCTTCACCCCCTTATCTTGAAGGTATTTGCGAATTCTTATCATTGTTCAAAGCTAGCCGATTAAATGTAAGTGCTTCAATTATTATCTGTTTTACTTTGTGCATAATAGAATTTGCATTGAGGACAATGCAAAATTTAGGTGTGGGGTGGGAATTAGTCATTTTGCTCTTTATCTTAGTCATTTTTCCTCTTTTTCTTACCATTTTTTCTTTTTATGTCATTTTTCCTCTTTTCATAAAAAAGTCACTTGCCAACTTAATAGAGTTGATTAATAATTGATCTATTTGATAGAATTTAAGTCTTCTAATCCTTAGTTAGTTCTATACTCAAGTTTACCTTTTATGATAACTCCAAATAAATTTCTTAAGAAATGATTTTCAAAGTAGTATACTTTACTTAAGTTTTAACTTAGATTTTTAATTAAAGTAATGAAATTTTTGCATGCCTAACTTAGAGTTGAAAATAATTTTTCAAGTTGTCTTGATCCAAATATTGTTCAGAATATATATACATATACACATATATATATTATACTAACTTAACAAAAGAAAAAATTTCTCTTAAAATCATTGGTGGTTCTATTTTACTAAGCCTAAGTTGGTGAGTAATTAAGCCCGAGGAGTATTTCTATGCTTAATGACCTAAGCCCAATTGGATTGGGATTCATTGGCCCAAAACTCGCTAAATGGTCACTTAGAAAGCCCGATTAAAAGAACAAAACCACCAAGGAATAAAGAGTAAATAAAAAATAAAAAAATCATACTAACCATGTTTTTATATATAGTTATATTTGTATATGTTCTTGAAGAATTAAATGGATTAAAAGACTTGAAGTTTGTTTAAAACAAAGAGTTAGCATGTTCTTTTCAAAACTTTTAAATTAAAATTTTGAGTTAAACTTGGTTTTGTATAACTATAATGGAAGGATGTTTTTAAGAAAATTACATTGGAGTTATGATAAAAATGTTTTCTTGAGTATTAACCAACTTCAATTGGAATGTTTGAAGATATCAAATGAATTAATTATTTTATTAACTTCTTTAAATTGGCAAGTTGACTGAATTTTGTGGGTATATTCACTGCAAACCCTCACGAGACTACAACTCGTCCACTAGGGTAACCTAGGGGTTTAAAAGCTTGTTGTATGCGCTAAATACAACCGCGATTCCTGCGAAAGTGTGTTAGGTTTTCTTTTTATTTTATTTGCTAGAGGACTAGAAAAAGTTTAGGTGTGGGGGTATTTGATTATCACATTTTAATTACAAATTTATACCCTCATTACCTATTTTATATAAATAAATATCCTACTAATAACTATTTTTATCTTAATTTGCGGGTTAATGAAGAATTAATGAATAAAGGCTAAAAGAGAACTCAAATTTCCTCATTTTTCAACCTTTTACTGAAGCCGGAGATCAAGCCGAGCAATCTACGTAGAAGATGCAAGGATCAAATATAAAAGAAATCGATAAAAATAATGTTCAAGATGTTAGCCACAAAGAAATGGCGATATCTCTCAATCCGAAGGCGAATTTAACATATAATATATGAAAATCGCCTATCTCGACGAGACAGAGCTAACTGTATTTTTAGTTTTTTCAAATTCTAATCGGTTCACCAACCGATTAGCCAACCGATTGGCCAATCGATTGGTCCGTAACTAACTCGATTTGTGGCTAAGATTTGATCCTTGGAGCCTAAGTTTCATCCAATGGTTCATGTGCATTGCTGTAGGCTATAAATAGGGATTGAGGGGGAGAGGTTTGAGTGTGAAATATTTTGTAAAAACTCCATTTGGAGAGGAGGGTTACTCTTCTTAATTGAGAAGACCTTACAAAAATTATAACTTTTGTTACACAATAAATAAAATTTTTCACCCCTTCAATTTCCTTTCTCTTCTCTTTGTCCAAGGACCAAAAGGAGGATGAAGATGAATTAGGAATTGTGGGTTTCTCTTTGTTTCTTTTCTCTTCTTTATTTTTTTTTGTAGAATAGATTTACTTTCATGCAATTTACTTTCTTGCAATTTACTTTCATGCAATTTAATTCTATGCAATTTACTTTCATGTCTTGTCTTTAATTCATAGATTAGATTTACTTTCATTGCAATCTTCTTTTCTTTTTTTCTTTATTTCTTGCTCTTTTTCATTCTTGTAATTATGTTTATTTTTCCTCCTCCCTCTCTTGATTTCTTTTATTTTTCTAAGATGTGGAACTAAACCTCTTGTGGGGATCTAGTTTTGCATGAAACTAGTCTAATTTCTCTCTTATATTTGTGAATCACTCTCTAATGCTTAAAATGATCATGTTTAGAATAACTAACTAGAGAACTAATCGGTAGAAGAAGAATTTGATAGTCTATGCTTTCCTTAAGTGGTTTGATAGGTTATGCTTATGAATTCTAGGATTACTATCTTGTTATTATTCTCCTCATGAGTATTGATTTCATTTAGGTGATAATTTGATAGGTTATGCTTTTCTTAAGTGGTTTGATAGTCTATGCTTAATAAATCTAAATTGAAATGTGATAAAAGAGAATGGTTCATATCTTATAAGTAAGATTGGCTAGTGGATTCAATTCTAGATTCCTTCATATCTCTAATTGAATCCTCCATCTTTTGCTTTATTGATTTTATTTTCTTGATCTTGATTTCACTTCCTTTTACCTCTCACACTCTCTCATTCTCATTTTGGTTTATTTACATACATCCGTTTTCATTCTCTAATCTCCTCACTCTCACTTTCATTTTGCTTTTATTTACACTTTGTCACAATCACACTCTTAATCTCTCCACAACACATTTTCTTCCTCGTTTTTCTTTTATTTGCGCATAATCCACAATCCACTCTCTAATCTTTTCATGACTACTTTCACCATGTACTTAAACTCCTAATTGTCTTGCGCATAATTTGAGAACCAAAACTTGAACATAATCTTACAAACGCCTTCCTCGTGGGATCGATAATCTTTTATACTATAACTTGATAAGTTGTATACTTACAACTTAGGAGGTAATCATTTATTCCCCATCAAATCTTCACGAGACTGGCCAGAATTTTGATCAATATCTAGACGAACACTTGATTGTGATCGCTCAGTAGTAGAATTCTTTTCCCGCAGTTGCCCCTGCTCGATCCTCTCAAGTTGATTGCTGATTTGAAGCATAACCGACGTAAAGTCATTCATTCTCATATTCAGCGCACTGACTTCTTTCTTGCTTTCAGCAAATTGTCTCTAAAGACCTTCAATAACATCATCTTTGTCTTCTGGAATGAAGTCTGATCCTTCCTCATCACTATTTTTCTCGATAATAGTGGTATCTTTATCTTTATTCTTATTCTCTGTAGCATTCATTTTTGATTCCTCGTTTTGATCCCCCGATGCATCTTTATGGGATGAGCTGCTTTCCTCTCTACTTCTACTCCTTGTTCTGCGTACGGGACCACCTTCATCCGTGTTCCTGATGGTATATATAGTATGTACCTTATATTGTTCCGTAGCATTTTTCTTCACTATCCTTTTCTTTCTTGCTGGGGCTGCTAAGAAATTTTTAGTGATCAAATCTTCTGATTTCTGCTGTGGGGAAGACGTAACGCCTTGAATTCTTCTAACCTGCTTTAGTGCCCGGTATATCATGGAGGATAAAGGTTTAAGTTCCTCCTTAGGCCCTTGGCTATAAATGTTTTAAAAGCATTCTTATGGAGCTTAGCTGCAGTAGCATTCTTTTGAACATATTTTAGTGGTTCAAAAGAATTCTTCACAGGAACCATGGACTCAACATCCTTGTTTAGGTTTTGTCCTGGAGTCTCAACATCGTCGACATGAGTCAATCTCTCAAAAACTGACTTTCTCTTGTTGGTCGTCTTGTTGACGGGGCTGGACAGCCTTTCAAATACTGACTTTCGATCAGTAGTTGGGAAAGTAAGTCTCTTAAATACGGATTCCCTCTTTGGTGAAGTTGGCGGGCTTTGAACCACCACGTTAGGCCTTTTGCCTCGTGAGGGAAGCTTGGATGACTTTGGCGAGTTTGCATTTTTAGGGTCTTCAGTGGGTGCAACAGCTTGTTCCTGCTTCTGGGAGACGACAGTCGCTATGCAATTAATCACTTCTGGAATGGTCCCAAAGGAGGCCGATGACAAGTCAGTACTCCTCACTGTTGAGGGGAATGTCACAGAGCCGAAAGTGATGGTGAACGGGGTTTCGGTTGCAACTTCTTACTTAGATGCCATTGATTCTGCAAAGGAAGACAAAGATCTTTGTAAGACATTGTTGTAAAACCACATAGTGAGTTTCCTATTTTGATGATTTATTGACTCGAAGATGGAAGGAGAAACCAAGTCTCACCGGGCGTGCCAGAATTTGTAGGGTCAAAATTGTCTATCTAAATTAGGTGCGCATAAGTGCATCCAATTAAGATAGATAACTTTGTCTTATATATCAATCCTGTCAAATTTACCCTACGAGAGAGTGTTTTATTTTTATGTCGATTCATGGTTTCCAATAGACTCAAGAGTCTATTGTTAATTACCCTTATTAATGAATGGAACCTTCGATTAAGAGTCAATAAAAATCATCAAAATAAGAGAAAACTCACAAAGCAAGAAAATATAACAATATTATTTTTACTTTTATTTCAATGATCATATACATGGCTTAACCAAGGGCATACCCCTAGTGTATAAATTTTTGTATAAAGTCCTAGACTAAAGATGGGCGATTGAAATTTGGGTTTGACTTGGAGACGTGAAATGAGATTTGGATTTTGAACTCAGTTTAGAGACGTGAAATGAGATTTGAATTTTGAATCCAGTTTATAGACGTGAAGGTCAAGTTTAGAATTCGGCCCGGTTTAACGAAGGAGAGGTCAATTTTGGAATTCAGCCCAGTTTAACGACGTAGAGGTCAATTTTGGTATTTGGCCCAGTTTAATAACATGGAGGTTAATTTTGCTATTTGGCCGAGTTTAACGATGTAGAGGTCAAATTTGGTATTTTGCTCCAGTTTAATGACGTAGAGGTCAAATTTAGAATTTTATCCATTTTAATGACTTAGAGGTCAATTTTGGTATTTTGTTCTAGTTTAATGACGTAGATGTCAAATTTAGAATTTTATCCAGGTTAACGACTTAGGGGTCGAACTTGATATTTGTTCTAGTTTAACGACGTAGTGGTCGAATTTGATATTTGTTCTAGTTTAACGACGTAGTAGTCGAATTTGGAATTTTATCCAGTTTAGTGACGTGGAGGTCGGATTTGATATGGGGTCTAGTTTAACAACGTAGAGGTCGAATTTGATATTTTAAACCCAGTTTAATGATGTAGGGGTCGGATTTGATTTTACCCAGTTTAGTGACGTGGAGGTCAAATTTGGAATTTACTTGTTTGAATTTGTGTATTTGTAGCTAGTTTAACGACTTTGGGGTCGGATTTGATTTTACCCAGTTTAGTGACGTGGAGGTCGAATTTGGTTTTACCCAGTTTAGTGACGTGGAGGTCGGATTTGGTTTTACCCAGTTTAGTGACGTAGAGATTGGATTCGGAATTTTGTCCGCATTGTGTATTTAGGCTAGTTAACGACTTAGGGGTCGATACAATTGAACCTTTTTAATCTTTCGAGTGCATCTCTTTTTTACACAAAATGTTATTTCATCCAGTTTAGGGACGTAGCGGTCCATCGCAAGTTTGGTGGCTTTTGCATCTTTTTGAATTTGTCTTTGTATTTTTAACATTTTGAGGGACCTAACTGCGATTTCTGTACTAGATTGCAAAACTGGGTTGAAGTACAATTTCTGCATTTTTTTTAGGGTGCAAACTATAAATTTTGTTGTTTTGAAGTTTTTGGGCCTAAATGCAATTTTTGCATTTATTTTAGGGTGAAAAATGCAATTTTCGGACTGTTTTGCAAAACTGGGCAAACCAGGGTGTTTTCTACAATTTTGGACTGTTCAGGGGGTTATTTGCAAATTCTAGAATTTTCAGAGACTGAACAGCAATTTCTGCAGTTTTATCAGGGATTATACTATAAATTTCCTTTTTTGGGGTAAACAACAAATTGGATTTGTTTTCGAAGTGTCTTGATTTTTTTGGTACTAGAACATAAATTTGGACTTTTATGATGATCTTTTATTTTTTTAAAAATCAAACGAAGCCTTGAGTTCCTGGCAATGGCGTTTCAAGAGCTGACTTAAGTGTTTGTTTTTCTTTTCTTTTTTTTTAATAATTTTGAATGGCCAATCACGTTGCTATCTTGTTTAAACTTTTGAACATCCTAATCACGTTGATATGATGACTCTTATGCGGGCGATTTTTTTTTTTTTTTTTTTGAAAATTCCTACAAAGTCCCGAGCTCCTGGGCAATGGCGGCCCAAAGGTGACTTCTTTGTTATTATTAGATTTTTTTTTTTAATACCCAATCATATTGCTACCAGGACTCTTTTACGCGGACAAAATTTTGAATCCCTATCCTATTAGAATTCGATTTGCCTCTCATCCAAATTCTTAGGAAAAACTCAATAAATTAACCTAACGATCATGGGTTTGGACTATCAAAAATCAATTTCGTACCAGAATTGAGCGAGCTGGTTTGGTAGAGATTTGTAAAGGGTCGGCGAAATTGCAATTCGAATGTATATATATAAATTCTTTTGTCATCTATCGAACCAAACTACTACGAATCCGTTTAATCTATAGTCTTTGATTTTGCTTTGTTTTGTTTATTTATTTATTTATTTATTTATTTATTTATTTATTTATTTATTTTTTGTAACGAGTAAATTAGCTGAATAAAAACTGTGAGCCGAGAGTCAATCCTTCGTTTGATTTTAATTTGGAGCATAGAAAGGTATGTTTGCATTAAAAATTATCAGCACCATGAATAATTCTTCTTTTACTTAATAAGTATTCATATTTCAGTTCGCGACCAACTGGCTTCGTTAAAAGATGAAGCACACACCATGCCACTTTTTGGTGTGACCTTTTCGATTGGCCAACTTGGCCTGTTAATAACAAGAAGCATAGTAGATTTCTTTACACTAGGATTCATTATTGCTGATATTCGTAATTGATTAGCGAACTTGCAATGTTTTTTCCTTTTTTTTTTCTTTCTTTCTTCTTGAATCCAATTGATATTTTCGGAACAACCCGACGTGGCATTAGCATCCAGAGAAATCCCGTTTATTTTATCAAAACTATTTATTTAATAATTCTTAATATTTTTGGATAAAACTCGGCATTGGAACGTGCATCGATTTTATCCTTTTCTTTTTCATCCAAACAATTGCCACAATATTGTAAGATCAACTCAGAAGATTAATGGGTATAGGGAAGTGCTGAGACTCCAAATGAGTATGAAGACTCGGGGGAAGAGTACAGAGACTCTATAATGAGTGCAGAGACTCAGATTTGGGGGGAGTATAAAGACTCCGAAAAGAGTGCAGAGACTCTATAATATATTACATGTGTGCTTATGTGCAGTTTTTTTTATAGTGTTCTTGTGCGTTGAAATTGGATTGTCATTGATTAAAGCAAAGGAGAAAAGGGAGTTTTTTTTTTGCAAATCATGAAAGAGAAAGGGGGCTTTTGCTTTTGTGTGAGGCTCGAAGCCCTCGATTAGTTCTTCTAGCGCTCCCTCTGGCCATGATTGAAGATGGAACTAGCTTGAGAATGAATTGAGAATGAATTGAGAAGAAAGAGACGAAGAAGGATCAAAGAAGAGATCAGGAATTTGAGGACAGATTCAAGAAAATTTCATTCATGATGTATTTTTACAATTCTTCCCTCTTTTATACAAGTTCCTGGCAAGCTGAATCCCCAACCGCCATAACAACCTCCACGTGTCACTTCCTCCCTAATTGACTTAAAGTGTCTTTTACACATAAGAACAACTACAACTATTATTATTACAAAAAACATCCTCGATACTTGCGTATCAGTCCTGTTCTCTTCCGGCGCTGCTCCGACACCTCTCCGACGCAGTCCTGCACCCGTGCTCCCTTCCGACGCTGCTCCGATGTCTTCCATTTGTTGATCTGTCTCCATAACAGTCCCTTGTATTGCCTGCTCCTGCTCCTACTGATCTCTTTCAGCACTTCCAGTTCCAGTACCTGACATTTTGTGGCCTTGATTTCTTGGGTGATGGTCACACGGCACTTTGATAAGGGTTGTATATTGGTGGGCCATGTTGAAGAGGATGATTAGATCCTTCATGATTGCCATGGAGTATTTTTATGGGCGTAGAAATCAAGGGGATGAATTTAAAAGTCACCTTCAAAAAATCAAGAGGAGAAGAAGATGATGGGGTGAGGCTCTGTCTTTGGCAGAGAGTTCTCTCTCTCTCTCTCTCTCTCTCTCTCTCTCTCTTTTGGTTGTCTCTCTCCTTCCTTCTCTCCCTTTTCTCTTTCCTGCGTGTGTAAATCTCATGAGTTCTTTTATAGGGTGGGTGTAGGCGGTGGATAGTGATGAGGTCAAATTCAAAAATAAATCCTTTATCTCTTTGATCCCTTTACTTGTTAAATGCTGCTTTGGATCCAAAATCCTCCACTTTAAATTCTCTTTCTTTTAAATTAGATTTGAAACAAGCCAATTACTTGCTTGAGTGGAAATTAGTGAGAGATCAAATATTTATAGCAAAATTTTCCCAACATGTTCTTTGAGAAGCCCCATTTTTTTAATGATAAAAGAAGCTTTGATAGCAGTGGGATCTTAAGTTTAAAGATAAACTTATGGTTAAGACCATGGTTTAACTGATTTGAGCATCCTTTAATCATGATAAAAATAGAACTTTAAGCACCTCCAACAGCGGAGGGAGATAAGGTTAAGGACTTTGTTTTTGAAGAGGTTAATTACTCATAGCTGCTATTGACATTGATTAGGTTTCTATTCTTAATATTGTTCAAGAAACAGAACCAAATCAAGACAATGTCATAGAATCTCCCGTTTCAGAAATTATTCCTAAAGAACGAACTCCACCACCTCAAGAACATGTGTCATTAAGACGATCCACTAGAGAAAGAAGAAGTGCGGTTCCAAATAATTATATTATATTTCTCCAAGAACATGAGGATGACATCGGTATGGTGAGCGATGATCCAATCAACTTCTGTCAAGCCATGAAAAGTTCTAAATCTCAACAGTGAATTGATACCATGAATGAGGAGATAAAGTCTATGAAAGACAATAATGTCTGGGATCTTGTCCTGTTACCTGAAGGTGCGAAACCCATTAGTTGCAAATGGATATTTAAAACCAAGTGGGACTCGAAAGGCGATATGGAGAGGTACAAAGCTCATCTTGCCGCTAAAGACTTTACACAAAAAGAAGGCATTAACTATAAAGAGCATTTCTCTCCTATTTTAAAGATTTTATATGCCGATGACATATTGCTTGTCAACAACGATATAGGCTTATTGCATGAAATTAAGAGATTTCTATCAAAGAAGTTTGAGATGAAAGATTTTGGGGACTCCTCTTTTGTATTGGGCATACAGATACACTTGGATCGCTCTCAAGGTATATTTGGGTTATTACAAAAGAGCTATATCGACAAGATTCTTAAAAGATTTGGCGTGTAAAATTATAAACCAGGTAACATCCCTGTGGTTAAGGGACAAAAATTCAGTCTCAATCAATGCCCCAAGAATGATTTTGAGATTAAGAAGATGCAGCAGGTTCCTTATGCATCAGTAGTGGGGAGTCTAATGTAAGCTCAAGTGTGTACGTGATTGGAATATTGCGTACGTGATTGGAATATTGGGCAGATACTTAGTAATCCTAGAATTGATCACTGGAAAGCAGCCAAGCGAGTCTTGAGGTATTTGCAGAGAATAAAAAAATAAATGCTCACGTATCGGAGGTCGGACTAGTTAGAGATCATTGGGTATTCTGACTCCGATTTTGCTGGATGCCAAGATAGCATGAATTCTACTTCAGGCTATATCTATCTACTTACTGGAGGAGCTATCTCTTGAAAGAGTGCTAAGCAGACACTCATAACTTCATCCACCATGACAGCTAAGTTTGTAGCATGCTATGAGGCGTCTAATCATGAAATAAGCTGCGGAATTTTATCACTGGGCTGTGAATTGTGGATGGCATTGAAAAGCCACTTAAATTATTTTATGACAATAAGTCAGCAGTGTTGTATTCCAACAACAACAGCAGGAGCTGGACGAAGTCGAAACACATAGACATCAAGTTCCTAGTTGTTAAATAAAGAGTTCAGAGTGGACTTGTGTCTATAGAGCACATTGGGACAAACTCCATGATTGCGGGTCCGCTGACTAAGGGATTACCACCCAAGGTCTTTCATGAGCACACTGCTCATATGGGTATTTTATCTCTTCAGGATATGTCATTTTAGTGGGAGTTTGTATTTTAGTTGCTTTTATTTGTAGACACATTTGTTATGATTTTATAGATATTATATGGTTATTTACTGCAGTATAAAGTATTCAGTTCATATTCACTCTCATTTTTGGTATGGTTTGATATCACTAAGGTTTTAAGGTGGGCCAGTTGAAAATAGGCATGTTAAGATCACACTACATGAAGTTTTCATGCTACATATCCATACTTGATCTGTGTTTTTGATTGTATTGATATATGTGACCATTGATGGGTCTTGTTGCGACAAATGCTGTAATACCCTAAAGCATTTAACTAATATTAAGTATAAATTAGAATGTATATTAACTTAAGTGATAAATTATTAGACTTGCATGCAAGAACAAAGTGGCGTAAACAAGAATATACTTCCACTTACAAAACATGAAACAATATACTATCTTTTTCTTAATACTATAGTGTGTATCTGTTTTAACTAGTGAGTTAATAACAATTAGTAAATGAATAAGTGAGATGTAATCATTGTTTACTTGAGGCGGTGGAATGCTGAGTCAAGGGACACGTGCTTTGTAAGGGAATCTAGTAACTTAGATATAAGCAAGAGAAGATGTGTATGACGTTTAAGTGATTTTGATGTGTTCCCTCACGTATAGGCCTCATAGGTAAATTGCAGAGGTGTTGATGAACTGCATCAAGTGGAAATAAGAATAAAAGAGAAGAAAGATGAGAGGAGTGGTGTAGCTGAGGGGGAGCGGTGCACATGAGCTTAGGACAAAATTGGCAGGCTAAAGTAAGTGATTCCTCCTCTTTTTAAATTCTAGAATAACCTTGAATAGTTTGCTAAACTATGTGAGTTGTTATCGTCATTTGAGGTACTAGTCAACTTCTTAGATCAATTTACAGAATTTAAACATAACTATGTCACTAGTTTTAAGACTTCAAACCACTGCATATTTATTTCACTACACTATACGAGATGAACATGATGCTACTTGTACAGTTTCAAGAAACGTACTTGCCAAAGCTCATCACTATAAGATAATTGCTAATAATAGAAGTGGTAGTATATAAACTTATCCTTTTAACCTATTAAAGTCACTTATATTGTCACAAACATGTTGGTCAACCCACTTTTTCTCTTGTTATTCATTCACGTTGCAGGAACAAGAAAAGCTCTATGTTTAAACATAATAACAATGATACTGGCTTCAGGAAGGTAAAATAATTAACTAAGGAAATAATAATACATTGACAAACAAATTAAGTGAATAAGAAAAATTGTTTCACACAAGTGGAGGTACAAAAATATTTTAGTCCTCTTCTACTTAACGTGAATAAGAAATGAACAAAGAAAGGACAAAATTTAAGGAAAGAAATTTATAGTCTCAGTTATAAGGATATGTATATAATCACAATTTTTATAAAAAGAATTTGAAAGAAATCATTGTTGAATACTCATAACTGTAAAGATCTAAATTGAAAACATGACAGTAAAATAAAGCCACTAGTCATTGGGAATTACTGTTACTATTATTGTACTGTTACTGGACCCACCGGTGTGTTTATACTGATTGAAAAGCTTTGGCTAAGCGAAAGATACTGAACCCCTGAGTTATTAATGAACTACTCGGAGACGTTCGAATGATACTTTACTGACTCCTTGAAGACGTTCAAGGAGGTTTTTACTGGCTCCTCTGGAGACGTCCGTGGAGATTACTGGACTCATGGGGATTACTGAATCATTACTGTATTGTTACTGTGGAATTATCCTACCGTGGTCATTTATATGTTACTGATATTTATGATATGAATTGGTGTAAACCTAGAATTTAAGATGTGGTTGGATTACTTACTGAGTCGTCGCACTCATTCCATTCATTATTACCCTTTTTCAGAAGAAATACGAGAGTAGACTGTGCACGTCTGAAGGTCAAGCAAGCTGAAATTTTGCTAGTCAATACAATCGGATAAAGGCCTTCATTGTTGACTAGTGTTAATAGTAAGTCTTGGTAAGTAATGTGTACATATAAGTTTGTATGCGGATAGAAACTCTATGGTGTGTTTTGGACTGTAACTGAGTTCAATATGAACAAGCTGAACTGTGGTTGGACTAATGAAATAGTGGTAAATTCTATGACTTGTTAAAAAATAACCTTGAGTACTAGATTTGATGAGATATGTTATTGTTGCAAAGGTTGAATGTGGGATCGCTGCTTTGAAAGTAATTATTGAAAAAATTATGACTAACTACACTGAGTCGCGTAACCCCGAGGACTAAACCCCGAGGACTAAACAACAACTAGTTCTCGGGGGCGTGACAAATGCAATGAAGATCGCTTTGATCCTATGTTGATATAACTGATAGACGAGATCGTTAAGGATGCATATTGTTGATAGCAAAATTCATGAACTCATAAAGTTATATCGTAATTCATATTTATATAGTAACATATATAGCCCAAGTGGGAGACTGTTGGATTTAAATCTAATATATGGTCCAATATATTAACTAAATATGTATTATGTGCTATCAATTAGGGTTAGCCCATTAAAGTGATCTAATTTAGGGTTTGGGCTTTTAATGCATAATTAAAGTACGGACCTCTTATGTGTAGAGACCAAAATATAATTAGTAATTCTATGATGAGCTAAATTGATAATTATGAATAACTGGATTCAATTATAAATAGGGTTGTGGTTCCTCAAATCTCTACGTAGAGTTTCTCTCTGATATCCCTGTAGGCGGGAAAAATCGACAACCCCGCCAAACGAGGGGATGAACTCGCCCACAAGAACGCAACACAGCTTATTGGGCAAAGCTCGCCCGCAAGAGCTCAAGGGCCTCCTGTCTAACGAGCTCGCCCGCACGAGGCCGTTGCTCTCGTTGGGCTCGCCTGCAAGAGCTCAAGTGCCGCTTGTTTAACGAGCTCGCCCGCAAGAGCTCAAGGGCCTCTGTCTAACGAGCTTCGCCCACGAGTCCAACATCGCCCACCAGTCAACCTCGCCTGTGCACCAAGCTCGCCTGCAAGGGGCTCGCCTGCACAACGGACACCTGCTCATACGTTTAGGGGGCCCGCTAGTTAGCCCCGCCCGTCCGGCAAGCTCGTCTGAACATTTAGAACAACTCTCAAGCTCGCCCGCTCGCCAGTCTGAACGGTGCCAATGGCGGCTTGGGGAAGTGGGCCCACCCACTTTCCACGTCATGGGTAATGATGAGACATGGCTCTCATTACCCCTATAGCGGTCACGTCTTGCAGCTAGAGGGCATGGCGTCCCTCACCTATTAGTGGTCACATCCCACAAGTCAAGGGGGTGGCCACTTGCTTGGCAAAGCCCGCCCGTTAGGAGGACTCGCCTATACAAGTTCAACCGCGCCTGCACGCTTCGCTCGCCTGCGAATCAAGCACGACCGCAAGGGGCCGCCGATTGACCTCGTTCGGCAAACTTCGCTGTAAGCTTCGCTGAGCATTCAAAGGCTCGCTGCTCACCCACTTTGCACATCACGGATTATGATAAGGCATGGTTCTCATTACCTTATCGGTGGTCACATCCCACAAGTCAAAGGGTGGCCTATTCCACCCCTTGGCCTATTTATAAACCTCCTTGGCAACAAGAAAGGGGGCTGGAGGGGTTGAAGGCTGAGAGGAGGCTGGCTGAAAGAGAGAAGGCTTGGATTGTTGAAGTAGACTCTATCTGAATCCTCAGATTTGGAAGCTCTCGAGCTCTTTGCAAACTCTTGCATCGTAGCCCTATCCAAGCAAGCTCGGGTAGAACCGAACTCAATCACGCCGGAGCTTCTACTGCGTACTGAAGCTCGACCGCAACGTCGATCGGATCGTTCAAGGGAAGCGAACTCGACTCGAGCATCGAGGGAGGCGTCCTACCGCTACCGACGAACCCACGTTAAAACAAGAAGGGCCTTCCCTTCACTTCTGTTGTAAAAAGCAATTCTTGATTTGTAAACAAGCGATTCAAACAATACAAATCCGAGAGGAGATTTTTTACACCAAACAGAAGATGGTGACCACAGTGGGAGAAACCATTTCCTCAACCGAGATGGTGGTGGCGCAATTCGACGACATTGCGGAAGGGACAACAGTCGAGTCCCTTGTGATCGAGTTCGATCAAGCTAAGTATGAAGAGTACTTATCTTCTTCCTCCTCTGGCGGTAAGACCTCCCGTCGTTACCGCGGAGTTGTGTATGTAGCCCAGCCCCGAGCGGCCGAGGTAGCCATGCCCAAGTGTTCTACCCTAATTTTAGCAGGGGGTTCCATCTCCCCCAAACCAGCCAAGGCCGAACCAATGGCCAAGAGTGCGAGCCAAACAACCGCTGGCTGGATGGCCAAGCAGTCCACCCAGCCCCGTGTGGAAGAGAGGACGGTTCGCCTCGGCGCGGATCACGCCTTCACCGTCGATGCGGATTTTTCCCTCTCCAAGAGGGCCAGCGGCGGCGGCGACAAGCCAGCCCAGGAAGCGGCGCTTCCACCTCCTGGGCGGTATGAATTACTATTGGACCAAAGGAAAACAAGCGGGGCGCATAGTCCACGATTGACCTCGTTCGGCAAACTTCGCTGTAAGCTTCGCTGAGCATTCAAAGGCTCGCTGCTCACCCACTTTGCACATCACGGATTATGATAAGGCATGGTTCTCATTACCTTATCGGTGGTCACATCCACGGCTAGAGGAGGGCATGGTGCCTTACCTATCGGTGGTCACATCCCACAAGTCAAGGGGTGGCCACTTGCTTGGCAAAGCCCGCCCGTTAGGAGGACTTCGCCTATACAAGTTCAGCGGCGCTGCAACCGGCTCGCTGCTGAATCAAGCACGACCGCAAGGGGCCGCCGATTGACCTCGTTCGGCAAACTTCGCTGTAAGCTTCGCTGAGCATTCAAAGGCTCGCTGCTCACCCACTTTGCACATCACGGATTATGATAAGGCATGGTTCTCATTACCTTATCGGTGGTCACATCCCACAAGTCAAAGGGTGGCCTATTCCACCCTTGGCCTATTTATAAACCTCCTTGGCAACAAGAAAGAGTTTGGAGGGTTGAAGGTTTGAGGAGCGACAAGCCGTAATCTCCGAACGGCGAGCGCCATTGACTCCATGAAAGAGATAATGGGACAAGCTGCTACAAAAGAAGAAAAAGCTTTAGCGAAATCGTCAGAGGTCCGGAAGAATCAAAGCGGGACCTCACTCCTCCGCGACGGGCGATGAGGATGAGCATAAGTCACCTTCGGCTACTCCTCGGATCTTGAGGAAAGGCCTGCAATCTGGCGGGATCCTAAATCAGGCGAGGCCCCCTATGAAGGCGAGCTTCGCTCTGGCGGCAAGACCCCTAAAAGTGGTGGACTTGGTGAAATTCATTCCAACAACAAGGTTCCCCATTTGAGCGGACCGAGCGGGACAGGCGAACCCACCAAAATAGACGGGCTTCGCTCGTCAAGCCTTCACCAAAAAGGCAAAATGACAAGCGATCCGACACATGAGCGACGCCCGGATGGACAGCCAGCCCGTCAGGGGGTTGAGGCTCGCCAGAACGCGATATCTCGCCTGACAAGCCAAGACCGCCTGAATTCAACACACGGAGTTCCAAAGCGTTCTCGCCCGAGCTTCTTTGAACTCACCGCACCCGAGTGCCCCGATGACCCCTCTGATACTGCGGGTTGTCATCTCCAGCCCACAGGAGACCTCAGAGACCATCTAACTCACAAGCGCGCAATTCAAGAAGCGAATCCTCAGTGCCATTGTGAAAAGCTTATCCAGGCGGTACTCGCTGACTGTCAGTGCACGCCGAGATCATCAGTATGGGAAAGGCTTTCTCAGCCACATCGGAGAGTAAGGCCTCCCCGCCGAAGGCGCAATCTTCGAAAGAAGCAGGCTACTAATGGTCCGAAATTACGAGCTGCCTCCGTCAACATGACAGGAAAGGATAAAGCTAAATACTCAGATTCTTCGGACCCAGAGTTTGCTTTGGGGCTGAGGCGCCTCCCAACAGGACGTGAAGGTGTCTACCAACACACACGTCTCCAAACCGGTGCAGCCATCCCATTTGACCGCGCGCGGTTGAACTCCATCCGTGACAACGAGGAAGAAGTTTGCTCAGCAGAGGCGACGTCCCAGACATCAAGCTCGGCTTACGATAGGCATGCGAGGGTGCACATGACCGGAGGTTCCGACGAGTGGACCAAAAGGTTTGAGGAGCAGCAAGCCGCACTATCCGAACAGCAAGCCGTAATCTCCGAACAGCGAGCCGCCATTGACTCCATGAAAGAGATAATGGGACAACTGCTACAAAAGAAGAAAAAGAAGCTTTCGCGAAATCGTCCGAGGGGTCGGAAGAATCAAGAACGGGACCTCACTCCTCACGCGACAGACGATGAGGATGAGCATAAGTCACCTTCCGGCTACTCCTCCAGATCTTCAGGAAAGGCCTCGCAATCTGGCAGGATACCTCGGGATAAAAGGTTTGACGAGTTTCAGAATCAACTTGATGCCCTGAAGCTCCAGAAGAACATGAACGAGCTGGGGGTGGTCCGGCCGTATCCAACGGAGTGGGATACAGTCCCCTATCCAGCAAAATTCAAGCCTATGGGGTTGACCCAGTTCGACGGGAAAGGATCTCCCTCACAGCACATTTACTACTTCCTGTCTCAGACAGAGTTTCTTACTGGAAACGATCCCATCCTTACGCGGTTGTTCATTGGCACCCTGAAAGGGGTGGCCTTTGAATGGTTCCGCAAGCTCGAACCCGGCTCTATCAAATCATGGGCCGACTTGGAGAAGCTGTTCTTGGCCCGCTTCTTCGACGATGACACTGAAGTTTCAATGGCGACCCTAATTGCCGAGAAGCAAAAGAAAATGGAATCGGTCAACGAATTCGTGAAGAGATTCAGGAATCGGTCATTACATTGCCGGGACCAGGTCGCTGAGACCACACTGATCGAGAGGTGCCGCAATAACCTTTCAATTGGCATCTTGTCCAGAATCGGTGCTGTGAAAACCCAGACGTGGAAAGAATTGGTCCGCCAAGGTGAACAAGTGGAGAACATGATCGTTACCGAAGTCAAGAACCTCAAAGACAAAAGGAAACTTCGAACCGACTTTTACCAGAAACCATCCTCGGTCGAAGGGAAAGGAAACCATGGCTGTCGATTCTAATCCGCCCCCAAGACGCCACAACACCAGAAATCCAAGCCACTTGGGCAGCGCCCTCAAAGGCAATACGATTTCAAAGAAGATTGGGTGGTGCCTACCTTTGACACACTCCTTCAGAGCAATAGGATCAAGCTTCCAGAGGCCGCAAGACCTGAAGAAGTGGGCAAAACAGATGACCCAAACTATTGCGCGTTCCACCGATTTGTTGGTCACCCGACGGCCAAGTGTTACATCCTCAAGGACAAACTCCAGGCTCTCTTTGAGGCGGGGGTGTTGAAAAAGGAGAAAGTCCAAAAGAATGTGACCACGAACATGGTCACCTTAAAATTCAGAACGGGCCTCCCTGAAGTCCATGCGCCGGCAGGTATCATACCTATTCCCAAGGCAGAGCTGAGGATCATTAACACTGATCCTCACAATCAGCAGAAAAAAGGTTTGGTACCACAAACTTTACCATCAGGAAAAATCATGTGGGTTCACCCTGACCTCCTCAAAGACGAGCAATGGGCTTCCAAACGGGCGCAGAAAGGCAAACGGAGGGGTAAACTCTGCAATGCCATCTCAGCAATTCCGGATGGAATCAAACAGGGGGTAACAACCCTCACCGACTCTGATGAAGAGGCAACAGTACTCGTCACAAGAGCAGGGAGGGATTTCGCTAAGAATTATCCCCCGGCCACAGATGACCTGACGAAACAACCGGCAGGATCATCACCGGCACCTCAGACGAATGCCGACAAACCAAGCTCAAGCAACCCGTCCTTCCGGTTTAATGTGCTCTCGCAGCTAGCAAACATCCCAGCCAGGATCACTTTGTATGAGCTCCTGCGTCTATCAAAGTCCACCCGGGAGGCTCTGCGAGAGGCTCTGGCCAACTCAGAAGCTTTTACCACACACTTTTCTATCGTCCCTGATGAAGAAGCGGAGAGAAGTTGTCCACGTTGTCGCCAGCGCCCCCGCACGACGATCCCCAGATCACCTTCACCCCTGAGGACATGCTCATTAATAGCACGTCTCACGACAGGCCTCTTTATTTCACAGGATATGTTGGCTCCTCCAAAGTGGATAGAATCCAGGTGGACCCGGGATCGGCTTTGAGCATTGTCCCCTTGACACTCATCAAGTCCCTAAGGATACCTCAAAAACGGTTGTCTACGACGACCACCACTATTTTTGGCTTCAACGCCACTGTGGACGCTGGCCCGCTGGGAAGATCCGCCTCAAGTGCTAGCTAGGCAATATGAAGGCGGAAGTGACACCTTTCGTCATCGACGCGGAGCCATCTTATAACATGCTGTTGGGCCGACCATGGATCCACGGCAACTGCATTGTCCCATCCACTTTGCACCAATGCCTAAAGTACGTGGACAGTAATGGGCAGGTGAAGACAGTATTCGCCGATAAATAGCCTTTCAAAGGGGTGGAGAATTACTTCACTGACTCTTTGCTATACCAAGACTCCGAATCGGGCCATAAGGCGCCGGTCGAAGACCCGGATAGCGGTAATGAGGCTGACTGTGAGTCCGAGGACAACGAGGGTCTTGTCCTTAATGACATTGAACCCATTGTAATCGGCTACGGAGGCCTTGTTGTTACCAACTCGGATGAGCCAAACAAGCTCACCCTCAATGGAAATCCTGAATGCGCTTACACCTCGTCTAGTTCGGAAGCTAACTATCGGCGATTCGGTGACGATTCGGGGCCGACCAATAATTCTTCCCTGCACTTGCCTGTGTGTACAACGTATGTTGACGACAGACAAATGATCGAGTCATCGCGAGCCGTCTTTGTCATACCCGCCCAAGGAGATTATCGACAAGAGATCATCTTTGGAAGGGTTGACGTACCCACGCATACGATGTGGGACGACTCGGAGGCGATGAACCCGCCCGCAATTCACGCATATCATGCCCAAGTCACAAAGCGCATGATGGAAGGCATGGGTTACAACTTCGTCCAAAAAGAAGGCTTGAACTACGGCAAAGCCAGGAGGACTCCAGTCCAGCCCGTTTGTGTGCGGGAGGAAAGCGGCGATCTCTGGCGGACTTCGAAGAGGCGGGGTTATGTCTCCTCCTCCTCAGAATTGTACTGCCACTTTGACAAAATATTCAGCGAGGCTCGCTTGGAAGATCAATCATCGGCCTCCTCAGCTTGGGATTCGGACGTCAGTATCGGAGACTGGTTCACGAACCTCACAGTCAACATGACTACGGTTGATACCATTGAGATCCAAGTAGACGAGCAAATCCCGCTTCATGACGAAGCATGGGACCGCAGCGTCAGCATGATAGGCGGCGTTTAATGAGCATACCGAGGATAAAATCCTCCGGGTAGACATGGGAGATGAGGCCAACCCCAAACCCATATTTATCAGCGCTAGCTTACCTCCCCAAGAGAGGGAAGAGCTCATATCTCTTGTCAGGGAATATATTGACATCTTCGCCTGGAATTATGAAGACATGCCCGGCCTTGATCCTCAGATCGCCGTGCATCGCCTTGACATCAATCCGGATGCCAAACCCGTCAAGCAGCAGCAAAGACGGTTTCGCCCGCAGATTATGGAAGCGATTGTGGCGGAAGTAAAAAGGCTCATGAAGGCGGGCTTCATCAGGGAGGAACAGCATCCAGATTGGGTGTCCAACATCGTCCCAGTTCTAAAGAAAAATGGCACAATTAGAACCTGCGTCGACTATAGGGACCTCAATGCCGCTTGCCCTAAAGACGAATTTCCGTTGCCCATCACGGTTGTCATCATCGACAACACATGCGGTTTCGAAAGGATGTCATTCATGGACGGTTTTTCGGGGTACAACCAAATCAAAATGCACCCTGAAGATGAGAAACATACTTCGTTCAGAACTCCGATGGGGATATACTATTACACGGTTATGCCATTCGGTGTCAAGAATGCGGGCGCGACCTATCAGCGCGCCATGAGCACCATCTTCCAAGACCATCTAAGAAAGACGGTCGAATGCTATGTGGATGACTTGGTCGTGAAGAGCCGTAACAAAGACGACCACCTTTGCGACCTGAGAATGGTGTTCGACATCATGCGCAGGCACCAACTGAAAATGAACCCTACAAAATCATTCTTAGGGATGTCCAGTGGCAAATTTCTTGGTTTCGCTGCACAATTAAGGGGTTTACGTCGACCCCGACAAAGTCCGAGCCATCCAAGAACTCTAACCACCCAGGAATCTCAAGGAATTGAGAGGACTGTAAGGGCGCTTGGCATATATCCGAAGATTCATCGTAAATCTTTCAGGCAAATGCCAACCCTTCTCCAAACTGATGAAGAAAGGGGTGTCGTTTACATGGGACGAATCTTGTCAACGCGCGTTCGAGGAGATTAAGGATTATCTTTTGAACCCCCCTGTACTGGCATCTCTAGTCTCAGGCAAGCCTTTCCTCATATCGTCTGGCGGCGAGAACACTCCTGGCGCCCTCTTGGCACAAAATGGCGGCCGGTCCGCGGCGAGTATACTACCTGAGTAGGACTTTGCAAGGAGCCGAACGAAGGTACCCCATGATCGAAAAGGAGTGCCTAGCCTTGGTATTTACAATTTAGAAAATGCGGCACTACCTCGTCGGTCAGACCATTCACGTCATCTCAAAGATGAACCCTATCCGAGTCTTCATGACACAACCCGGATCCCTAAATTGGCGCCTAGCGAGGTGGGCACTCTTGTTGTCTCAGTACGACATCCATTTCATGCCGCAAAAATCCGTCAAAGGGCAAGCCATCTGCGATCTCATGGCCAGCCACCCGATCGGGTCAAACACGGAATTGTTCGAAGACATGCCAGATGAAACCTATGTGGTCAACACAACCTCACGGGAAGAAAATTGGCGTGCCCGGCAGTAGCGTCTGGTAGGGACCAGCGGGTCTATCGTTGCAGGAGTGGGGGTAGTCTTGGTCTCCCCACAAAACCACGTATTACCCCAGGCCTTTTCTCTAACAGAGCCATGCTCCAACAACGTGGCTGAGTACAACGCAATACTCATTGGACTCAACCTGGCCAAAGATCTGGGGGTGAAGCACCTCGAGGCTTATGGCGATTCTCAGCTTATCGTCAGACAGATGACGGGGAGTATGAAGTTAGAAATGACGATCTAATTCTATGCCACCGAGCGGCTATCGAACTAGCCAAATCGTTCGACAGCTTCCGCATCGAACATGTGCTCCGTTCAAGAATCGCCGCGGATGCTTTAGCCGTTGGCGACTAACTTGGCTCAACGCTAGGAGCGAGCGGCATGTCACCGTTAGAGCGGCGACTCTTGACTAGAATCCACCCGAGGTGAACCACGGCTCACGGGGCACAAGCCAGCTGGGCCGAGACTAGCGCTTCCGATCATTGACTATGTCCTATACAAGATACTACCCGAGTAGGACTTTGCAAGGAGCGAGCGAAGGTACCCCATGATCGAAAAGGAGTGCCTAGCCTTGGTATTTACAATTTAGAAAATGCGGCACTACCTCGTCGGTCGGACCATTCCGTCATCTCAAAGATGAACCTATCCAGAGTCTTCATGACACAACAGGATCCCTAAATTGGCCTAGCGAGGTGGGCACTCTTGTTGTCTCGATCACGACATCCATTTCATGCATAAAAATCCGTCAAAGGGCAAGCCATCTGCGATCTCATGGCCGACCACCCGGTCGGGTCAAACGGAATTGTTGAAGACATGCGGATGAAACCTATGTGGTCAACACAACCTCACGGGAAGAAAATTGGCGTGCCCGGCAGTAGCGTCTGGTAGGGACCGGCGGGTCTATCGTTGCGAGTGGGGGTAGTCTTGGTCTCCCCACAAAACCACGTATTACCCGGGCCTTTTCTCTATGAGCCATGCTCCAACAGCGTGGTGAGTACAACGCAATACTCATTGGACTCAACGGCCAAAGATGCGGGGTGAAGCACCTCGAGGCTTATGGCGATTCTCGGCTATCGTCGGGCGGATGGCGGGGAGTATGAAGTTAGAAATGACGATCTAATTCTATGCCACCGAGCGGCTATCGAACTAGCCAAATCGTTCGACAGCTTCCGCATCGAACATGTGCTCCGTTCAAGAATCGCCGCGGATGCTTTAGCCGTTGGCGACTAACTTGGCTCAACGCTAGGAGCGAGCGGCATGTCACCGTTAGAGCGGCGACTCTTGACTAGAATCCACCCCAGAGGTGAACACGGCTCACCAGGGCACAAGCCAACTGGAGCCGAGAGACTAGCGCTTCCCGATCATTGACTATGTCCTATACAGTATACTACCCGAGGACGTTAAGGAACGAGATTCTGTCCGCAGGCGCGCTCCGAGATTTTACTTCGATTCGATGATGAAGACGTTATATCGAAGGTCATATGACGACATGCTGCTTCGATGCCTCGCACCGACGGAAGCACGGGAGGCCCTACAGGAAGCCCATGATGGTACCTGCGGCGCCCATCAACCGGGACCCAAGCTTTGGGATCGCCTACGAAGAATGGGCTATTATTGGCCCAAAATGATCAGCGACGCTGTTGCCTATGCCAAGCGCTGCCACGCATGCTAGATCCACGCTAATTACATACGGCAACCACCAAGACTCGTGATCCGACAAAGAACCTCATGGCCATTCGAAACATGGGGCATGGATATTGTCGGACCAATATCGCCGCCATCAGCAAAGGGGCATCGCTTTATCTTAGCGATAACCGACTACTTTTCCAAGTGGGCCGAAGCAGTCCCCTTGCGAGAAGTCAAAACCAGTAGCGTGATAAGGTTCATCAGACACCATATCATATACCGGTACGGCGTCCCCAGGCGCATCATCCATGACAACGGACCGCAATTTGTTAGTCTCGCGTTCACCCGATTTTGTGACAAGTTCAGAATACAGAACCTGTCGTCCACGGCTTACAACCCATCAGCCAACGGGTTAGCTGAAGCCTTCAACAAGACGATCATCAAGATCCTAACCAAGCTAACGTCCCACAGCAAGCGCGATTGGGATGAAAAGCTCGGTGAAAGCTTGTGGGCGTATCGCCTCTGATCCGCACCCACGGTACCACACCATACTCGTTAGTATACGGTTGTGAAGCCGTACTACCGCTTAAGGTTCAGATCCCATCCTTACGCATCACGCTTGCGACGGGGATGTCCAATGAGGAGAATCATCGCCAGCGTCTCGCAGAACTAGAGGCATTAGACGAGAAGCGGCTTAAGGCTCAACAACACATTGAGTTTTACCAAGCCCGGATCTCTAAGGCCTTCGGCAAGAAGGTCAGACACCGGTCTTTCCAGAAAGGGGAGTTGGTCTTAGCCGTCCGACGGCCAATGATCCTCAACTTCAAGAAGAAAGGAAAGTTCCAGCCCAAGTGGGAAGGTCCATTTGTGATAGAAACAGTCTATTCAAATGGGGCTTATCGCCTCGTCAAGCTAGACGGCGATAAGATCATGATGCCCATCAATGGGAAATTCCTGAAGAAGTACTACCCATAGTCTTCCTGCAACTACCAAACTCCGACAAGTGCACGAGTATAAACTGCTCCTCCCATATTCCCCCCAATCCTCGTCAATAGGATGGTGGGTCCTCAAAGCTGCCCCGATCGCAACTAACTCCCGTCAAGTTAACACTAAACCTCTGACAAGTCCTCTCTCCAATCCTTGTCAATAGGATGGTGGGTCTACAAAACTATCATGTTAACGATCACCTCGGATAGTTAGATCAGTCGTCACACTCACACGCCATCAACGACTGATCCTTTCCTCGCCGCAGATTCTAATTCTATTAGAATGATCGATGGGTAGTAGCCTACCATGCGATGAGCTACTATATCAATCAATCGTCACACTCATACGTCCCTGAACGATTTGACTATCCTAACACCGCCTAAGGTGTTGTTCGTCAATGACGGCCCACCAGACAATGTGCCCTTTCGACACTCCAGCCACTCCCGCAAGTGACCTGTGAGCCCGGGCCGAGATGTTACGATCAACAACACGGCCTAACCTAATTACCACCTAGCAGTTGTGGTTATCTTAACCCGACACCTCACGCGATTAAGGGTAGAGAAGAAACTTTAGCGTTGAGTCTAAAAGAAACTTCTCAACAACTCATCATACTGAGGGGAATAGTGTGGCTAGCCCGATTCAAACGGTAGTCGGTAAAGGCAAATCAAATCCGTTAATAGCTGAGGGTTTGTTAAAAATCCTAAAGGTCGGCCAGTCCAGAGGATAAGGACCAAGGACCACGTGTACGAGTCATTCGAGACGGAACAATCAAATGACACGGGAGAAAGGGAGTCTGATTCTCATTCACAATAGAAGAAAGTTAACAGATTACAAAAGAGCGGGGTATGCCCAAGCTGCAAGTCATAATCTTTTAAGTCGCGACTCGGCATCCCGAATTGCCCTATTGTGCTCCTCCTCCAGGGTGGCGAGGACCTTCTGGCGGATGTTTTCTTCGGTGAGCGAGACGGCATTGTGAAGCTCATTTCTTATCTTCTCTAAGGCCCTGCTCTTCTCCTCAAAATCGGCGATGACCAATTGCTGCTGACCCTCGAGCTCCTCCAGCTCCTTCAAAGCCTGCTCACGAGCCGGTTCTTTGGCGGCTAAGAAGGCACACTGTCGGCAATGGTGCGCCCGGCCGATATGGATTTGGCGTATGCGCCAAAGCGAAGGCTTTACGGCTCCTCTTCCATCTTTTGCCCTCGGCGAAATTAAGCTCCACTTAGGCGGCCCGACTTCTTGACCATAGTGCGGTCCAAAAGCGCCTCTGTTCCTTTAAAACAGATCGCGCACGTTCAGAGGCCAAGTCCAAGAGGTCCTTAGAGCGAAGAGCAATCAATTCTTCGGCATCTCTTTCCGCCGATGCCAAACGCCGTTGAAATGGCGAAGCCGCATCTGCACCCGTCAAAGTACTTAGGTTATCCAGGTACATTTGCAGCATAGGTTTGAGCTCACCAAAGAGCGACCTCCATCAATACCACTTGGGCGCTATCACGAAGAAAGGTCACGAAAATCCTTGATCGTAGTCTCCACGAGTTTCCTTTTGAGGCGGGGAGAGAGGAATATCCTCTGTAAGGCTGGGACAGGCGGCCGCTTGACCATGTGAGTTGACACTTCTCCTTGACTCAGGGCCTCCTCTACATGAGCAGACCCCTCTTCACTAACAGACGCCTCTCTTTGGGCAGGCGTCTCATCTTGAAAGCACCCCTCTTGGAAGGCTTGCCGGCAGACGGTTCCTCCTCAAGCAGCGTTAGCGCCTCTCCTCAATCTCTACCCCTCGGAGGATGGGACGCCGTGATCCGAAGCATGTTCCTCTTCATCCCCAGAAGAGACACATGCAGCGGCACGGTCGTACCTAAAAAGAGAGGAGCTTGAGTTAATCATAAGGCGGCCTATCAAGCGGCGAGAGGGACCTAGGCGCATACCTTAGAAACAGCGTCGGGCGAGTCAACACATTGCTCGTCGTCGCCACAAAACCCCGATCACGGTCACGGCAAGCCCAATGTTGGGAAAGACCTCTTCATGGCGAGCCCTCTTGGCCGCCCTCTCACCGGTGAACTTGCACCCTCCTCCCTCGGGCGTTTGGTGAAGGTGAAGAGTGGGGGTGGAAATTGGCATCTGCATTCGGCCGTGATAACATCCCTAGCCCCTCCAAGCGCTCTCGGCCCTAACCGGTTCTTGAGGGCCTCTCTGTTGAACCGAGGCGAGTTGGGTCATAGGGAGTGTGGAAGGCCAACATCAGGTCACCACCCAAACTCCCATGAAAGCCCATGTCGGCTTCATGGAGGACTCCTCGATGGGAAGTTCTTGAGACCCCTCGGTAGTCCTCTAACTTCCTCCCTCGAGATCGTCGGCCTCTTGACATGATGGCGTTCCCCTCTTGAGGTGTCGCGGGGCGACCTCTCGATCGGCGTGTGCTTCGGTCAAGCAAGGCGTATAAAGGTCAAACCCCTCAGGAAGTACTCACGCCCGATACCACTGCGATGGGTGAGCGAGTGGTGAAGAACACGATCCCTCAAAGGCAGCTCGAAGCATGCCCGATACGGCCGGCATGTGTCGAGAACCACCCAGCTCCGTCTACCAAACCCCTTGAATTTTAGGCGGGGTTGACATTCCCAACGTAGAGCTAGTCATTATCGTGGCGGCGGCTAGGAAGGTAGGGTTCCAAGAGGCATAGCGAACCCGTCGCGAAGGAGATGGTAGCGGGTGGGATATTGACCCGACCACGAAGCCACCAAGGGTTAAGAGGGTATCTTTGGTCGTGGTGGAACCATCGAAGAGACTCACCATAGCCCCACGAGAAGTAGAAACAGAAAGAAGTCGTAGTTGCCAAGAAGGACAAGCGCCTTCCTCATTTTCATAGCGTCGAAACTTCAAGAACAAGTCTCGAGCGGTGAGCGAGCGGGGCGGTCCGCCTTCTGGCGTCTTCTTTAGTGCACTCATCAAACACTCGCAGTATAACACGAACCACGCCATCAGGTACGTGTATGGCAGGCTGATCCGAGGATTTGGAGTTTTGGCAACCTCCTCTCCTCCGTCCGCCGACAAATGAGGCAGCGGCGAGTGCGCCGACAACTTCCGAAGACCGCTCTGTATGTAGGCTGTCATTGCCGACACCAGTGCATATGACCGCCCGTAGGCCAAGCGGACGGCTGGATAGACAACATCCACTGGGATCACCTCGAACGAGTGCGTGGGGACCACGCACCTCTTTAACCACAACATCAAGTAACCAGCAAGCAGGGCCTTGGATGAGATCGGAGTCCCCGCCTGGTGGTGGTAGGATGTGTTCGCGAGGAAAATTTGAGAAGATGTAAAATTGGTCTATTCTATTTGAAGAATAATGAATACAAACTCTTGAATGCAATCTCTCTCTCTAACTGACTTAGATAAAAAGAAATTATAAATTCCTCGATCGGTTGCCCGACTTACAAAAGAGAGAAAGATCAACGGAGATCTTTCCCTTTATTTAATCTGGGTTCTTCACGGTGGCGGTGGGAGCTTGAATCTTGTATCCCGTTGACGATCCGACCGTCTTGACTTCGTGGGGCGAGGTTGAAAACAAACTTCAGAAGCAAGTTTAGGAACCCATAAAAGCAAGTTTATAACTCTAACAAGTTTGATAACTCAAGAGATGAGTTTTGTAACTCTGGATGAGTTTGTATGCCTAGCCAAGCCAAGGGAAAGCCAATCCAAAGAAGCCTCCTCTAAGCCAACCCAACTTCCCTCAAAAGCGGCTCAATCGAGAGAAAAGCCGACCCCTTCAACCGGCCGAGCTTTGGCTATTTATAGGAGTTTTAAGGGTGTAGCGACTATAATCACTCTAAATGAGGGTTAATGGCCCTCGAGATCGTGCAAAACAGTTTGGAAGCTGTTAAGATCGTGTTTGAGCGAGTCAAAGCAGCGGAGTTAGCGTTCGGAGCAAGCCTGGCGTCTGCGTTTTGAGCTTGAGCGCGGACCATGTGCGCGTTTTGGGTTGAAGCGCGGGCCATGTGCTCCGCGTTTTGGGTTGAAGCGCGGGCCATGTGCTCCGCGTTTTGAATTGAAGCGGGGATGAGTCAGCGTTTTGCTGAAGAGATCAATACTTATGATCTCTTTTCACAAGGATTGTCAACTTGTAATCCACGTACTCACGGAGACATTAGCCGATTCTCCTTCATCGTCGTGAAAGTCGTCGACTTGTAACCTTCATTGATAGTGTTTAGCGGATATTGGCGTCTTGATGGTAATTTTTTTTCTGACCCTCTGAACCCCTCAAAGTTTTTGAAAGTTCGCGGTTGGTAGGGCGAGCTTTGAATACTTTGGATATCTTCTTTGTTTGATCACGAGAAGGTATTGCTCCCCATTACGTCTTCAAAGAAGTTGTGTTACGCTTTTATACCGCTAATCATTAGTTTTGCATGGGTGAACTCCGGCATTTTGCTTTTGAAATCACGGGAGTGACCATAGCGTCTTGAACTTTGCTACGTGGGACTGATCCTCGCGATTTGAGGTTGAAGCGGGCCATGTGCTCCGCGTTTTGGGTTGAAGCGGGCCATGTGCTCCGCGTTTTGGGTTGAAGCGGGCCATGTGCTCCGCGTTTTGGGTTGAAGCGGGCCATGTGCTCCGCGTTTTGGGTTGAAGCGGGCCATGTGCTCCGCGTTTTGGGTTGAAGCGGGCCATGTGCTCCGCGTTTTGGGTTGAAGCGGGCCATGTGCTCCGCGTTTTGGGTTGAAGCGGGCCATGTGCTCCGCGTTTTGGGTTGAAGCGGGCCATGTGCTCCGCGTTTTGGGTTGAAGCGGGCCATGTGCTCCGCGTTTTGGGTTGGCGGGCCATGTGCTCCGCGTTTTGGGTTGGCGGGCCATGTGCTCCGCGTTTTGGGTTGGCGGGCCATGTGCTCCGCGTTTTGGGTTGAAGCGGGCCATGTGCTCCGCGTTTTGGGTTGAAGCGGGCCATGTGCTCCGCGTTTTGGGTTGGCGGGCCATGTGCTCCGCGTTTTGGGTTGAAGCGGGCCATGTGCTCCGCGTTTTGGGTTGAAGCGGGCCATGTGCTCCGCGTTTTGGGTTGGCGGGCCATGTGCTCCGCGTTTTGGGTTGAAGCGGGCCATGTGCTCCGCGTTTTGGGTTGAAGCGGGCCATGTGCTCCGCGTTTTGGGTTGAAGCGGGCCATGTGCTCCGCGTTTTGGGTTGAAGCGGGCCATGTGCTCCGCGTTTTGGGTTGAAGCGGGCCATGTGCTCCGCGTTTTGGGTTGGCGGGCCATGTGCTCGCGTTTTGAATTGAAGCGGGGATGAGTCAGCGTTTTGCTGAAGAGATCAATACTTATGATCTCTTTTCACAAGGATTGTCAACTTGTAATCCACGTACTCACGGAGACATTAGCCGATTCTCCTTCATCGTCGTGAAAGTCGTCGACTTGTAACCTTCATTGATAGTGTTTAGCGGATATTGGGCGTCTTGATAATTAATTTTTTTTTTTCACTCTGAGACCCCTCAAAGTTTTTGAAAGTTCGCGGTTGGTAGGGCGAGCTTTGAATACTTTGGATATCTTCTTTGTTTGATCACGAGAAGGTATTGCTCCCCATTACGTCTTCAAAGAAGTTGTGTTACGCTTTTATACCGCTAATCATTAGTTTTGCATGGGTGAACTCCGGCATTTTGCTTTTGAAATGCGGGGAGTGACCATAGCGTCTTGAACTTTGCTACGTGGGACTGATCCTCGCGATTTGAGGTTGAAGCGGGCCATGTGCTCCGCGTTTTGGGTTGAAGCGGGCCATGTGCTCCGCGTTTTGGGTTGAAGCGGGCCATGTGCTCCGCGTTTTGGGTTGAAGCGGGCCATGTGCTCCGCGTTTTGGGTTGAAGCGGGCCATGTGCTCCGCGTTTTGGGTTGAAGCGGGCCATGTGCTCCGCGTTTTGGGTTGAAGCGGGCCATGTGCTCCGCGTTTTGGGTTGAAGCGGGCCATGTGCTCCGCGTTTTGGGTTGGCGGGCCATGTGCTCCGCGTTTTGGGTTGAAGCGGGCCATGTGCTCCGCGTTTTGGGTTGAAGCGGGCCATGTGCTCCGCGTTTTGGGTTGAAGCGGGCCATGTGCTCCGCGTTTTGGGTTGAAGCGGGCCATGTGCTCCGGCGTTTTGGGTTGAAGCGGGCCATGTGCTCCGCGTTTTGGGTTGAAGCGCGGGCCATGTGCTCCGCGTTTTGAATTGAAGAGCGGGGATGAGTCCCGCGTTTTGCTTTGAAGAGATCAATACTTATGATCTCTTTTCACAAGGATTGTCAACTTGTAATCCACGTACTCGGAGACATTAGCCGATTCTCCTTCATCGTCGTGAAAGTCGTCAGCTTGTAATCTTCATTGATAGTGTTTCGCGGATATTGGCTGTCTTCAGTAATTAATTTTTTTTTTCTGACCCTCTGAGAACCCCTCAAAGTTTTTGAAAGTTCGCGGTTGGTAGGGGCGAGCTTTGAATACTTTGGATATCTTCTTTGTTTGATCACGAGAAGGTATTGCTCCCATTACGTCTTCAAAGAAGTTGTGTTACGCTTTTATACCGCTAATCATTCGTTTTGCATGGGTGAACTCCGGCATTTTGCTTTTGAAATGCGGGAGTGACCATAGCGTCTTGAACTTTGCTACGTGGGACTGATCCTCGCGATTTGAGGTTGAAGCGGGCCATGTGCTCCGCGTTTTGGGTTGAAGCGGGCCATGTGCTCCGCGTTTTGGGTTGAAGCGGGCCATGTGCTCCGCGTTTTGGGTTGAAGCGGGCCATGTGCTCCGCGTTTTGGGTTGAAGCGGGCCATGTGCTCCGCGTTTTGGGTTGAAGCGGGCCATGTGCTCCGCGTTTTGGGTTGGCGGGCCATGTGCTCCGCGTTTTGGGTTGAAGCGGGCCATGTGCTCCGCGTTTTGGGTTGAAGCGGGCCATGTGCTCCGCGTTTTGGGTTGAAGCGGGCCATGTGCTCCGCGTTTTGGGTTGAAGCGGGCCATGTGCTCCGCGTTTTGGGTTGAAGCGGGCCATGTGCTCCGCGTTTTGGGTTGAAGCGGGCCATGTGCTCCGCGTTTTGGGTTGAAGCGGGCCATGTGCTCCGCGTTTTGGGTTGAAGCGGGCCATGTGCTCCGCGTTTTGGGTTGAAGCGGGCCATGTGCTCCGCGTTTTGGGTTGAAGCGGGCCATGTGCTCCGCGTTTTGGGTTGAAGCGGGCCATGTGCTCCGCGTTTTGGGTTGAAGCGGGCCATGTGCTCCGCGTTTTGGGTTGAAGCGGGCCATGTGCTCCGCGTTTTGGGTTGAAGCGGGCCATGTGCTCCGCGTTTTGGGTTGAAGCGGGCCATGTGCTCCGCGTTTTGGGTTGAAGCGGGCCATGTGCTCCGCGTTTTGGGTTGAAGCGGGCCATGTGCTCCGCGTTTTGGGTTGAAGCGGGCCATGTGCTCCGCGTTTTGGGTTGAAGCGGGCCATGTGCTCCGCGTTTTGGGTTGAAGCGGGCCATGTGCTCCGCGTTTTGGGTTGAAGCGGGCCATGTGCTCCGCGTTTTGGGTTGAAGCGGGCCATGTGCTCCGCGTTTTGGGTTGAAGCGGGCCATGTGCTCCGCGTTTTGGGTTGAAGCGGGCCATGTGCTCCGCGTTTTGGGTTGGCGGGCCATGTGCTCCGCGTTTTGGGTTGAAGCGGGCCATGTGCTCCGCGTTTTGGGTTGGCGGGCCATGTGCTCCGCGTTTTGGGTTGAAGCGGGCCATGTGCTCCGCGTTTTGGGTTGGCGGGCCATGTGCTCCGCGTTTTGGGTTGGCGGGCCATGTGCTCCGCGTTTTGGGTTGAAGCGGGCCATGTGCTCCGCGTTTTGGGTTGAAGCGGGCCATGTGCTCCGCGTTTTGGGTTGGCGGGCCATGTGCTCCGCGTTTTGGGTTGAAGCGGGCCATGTGCTCCGCGTTTTGGGTTGAAGCGGGCCATGTGCTCCGCGTTTTGGGTTGGCGGGCCATGTGCTCCGCGTTTTGGGTTGAAGCGGGCCATGTGCTCCGCGTTTTGGGTTGAAGCGGGCCATGTGCTCCGCGTTTTGGGTTGAAGCGGGCCATGTGCTCCGCGTTTTGGGTTGAAGCGGGCCATGTGCTCCGCGTTTTGGGTTGAAGCGGGCCATGTGCTCCGCGTTTTGGGTTGAAGCGGGCCATGTGCTCCGCGTTTTGGGTTGAAGCGGGCCATGTGCTCCGCGTTTTGGGTTGAAGCGGGCCATGTGCTCCGCGTTTTGGGTTGAAGCGGGCCATGTGCTCCGCGTTTTGGGTTGAAGCGGGCCATGTGCTCCGCGTTTTGGGTTGAAGCGGGCCATGTGCTCCGCGTTTTGGGTTGAAGCGGGCCATGTGCTCCGCGTTTTGGGTTGAAGCGGGCCATGTGCTCCGCGTTTTGGGTTGGCGGGCCATGTGCTCCGCGTTTTGGGTTGAAGCGGGCCATGTGCTCCGCGTTTTGGGTTGAAGCGGGCCATGTGCTCCGCGTTTTGGGTTGAAGCGGGCCATGTGCTCCGCGTTTTGGGTTGAAGCGGGCCATGTGCTCCGCGTTTTGGGTTGGCGGGCCATGTGCTCCGCGTTTTGGGTTGAAGCGGGCCATGTGCTCCGCGTTTTGGGTTGAAGCGGGCCATGTGCTCCGCGTTTTGGGTTGAAGCGGGCCATGTGCTCCGCGTTTTGGGTTGAAGCGGGCCATGTGCTCCGCGTTTTGGGTTGAAGCGGGCCATGTGCTCCGCGTTTTGGGTTGAAGCGGGCCATGTGCTCCGCGTTTTGGGTTGAAGCGGGCCATGTGCTCCGCGTTTTGGGTTGAAGCGGGCCATGTGCTCCGCGTTTTGGGTTGAAGCGGGCCATGTGCTCCGCGTTTTGGGTTGAAGCGGGCCATGTGCTCCGCGTTTTGGGTTGAAGCGGGCCATGTGCTCCGCGTTTTGGGTTGAAGCGGGCCATGTGCTCCGCGTTTTGGGTTGAAGCGGGCCATGTGCTCCGCGTTTTGGGTTGAAGCGGGCCATGTGCTCCGCGTTTTGGGTTGGCGGGCCATGTGCTCCGCGTTTTGGGTTGAAGCGGGCCATGTGCTCCGCGTTTTGGGACTTGTGGTGTTAACAAGGCTTTGGGGCTTATCATCCTATTGGGGAGGATTGATAAGTTGACTGTCAGAGGTGTGAGATTAACATGACAAGATTGTGTTGCAATGTGAGCAACTTTGTGGACTTATCATCCTATTGAGGAGGATTGATAAGTTGGTTATCAAACTCTGCTGAGGATGTATACAGATTTTGATAGGATTGTGTTGTAATTTGAACAACTTTGTGGATCCATCATTCTATTGGAAAGGAATGATGAATTGATTGACAGGGTTTAGTTGTGATTTGAACAATTTTGAGGAACTTATCTGCTGGGGAGGATTGATAAGTTGATTATATCATCAGAGGTATAATGTTGACTTGATGAAGATACGTTGCGATTGGAGCAACTTTGAGGACCTATCATCCTGTTGAAGAGGATTGATAAGTTGATTACGATTTAAGCAAATTTGAGAACTTATCATCCTATTGATGAGGATTGATAAGTTGTTTGTCGTGATTTAGTTGTGATTTGAACAGCTTTGAGAACTTATCGCTCTTATTGAAGAGTGTCGATAAGTTGATGTTAGAGGAGTTTGCCTCGCACGTGACGTTGTGCTACGATGTTGAATACGTAGACTTTGTCGTCTTTTACGGGCAAGAGACTAACCGGCAACGCGTGTTAGGCGTTGACTTTAGGGTTATTGGCCAACCCCCAGCCATCAACGGACTTGATGAGCCTTTACCGATTACCGTTTGAATCGGGCTAGCATGCAGATTATCTAAATCCGTTACGCATGTGGCGTTGTGCTAAAAGAATAAAACTCTTTTAGGCTTAATGCTACGATGTTGAATCGTAGGCCGTCTTTCTCACGGGAATAGACTACGGTGCATGTATTAGATGCGGGCTTACCTACCAGGATTAGGGATAAAATTCCCGATTTGAATTACGGTGTCTTCTTCGATCGGTAAAAGACTAAACCCGAAGCGTGTGTTGGCGTTGACTTATCCCTTCTTAGGATTAGGGATAAAATTCCCCTGCGTGTAAGTGTGGATTGTGGTGTTATTAATAACAACCTTGAGGACTTATCGCTCTATTGAAGAGAGTCGATAAGTTGATTATCGAGGTGTGAGGTTAACATGGCGAGGGATACATTGCGATCGAACAACTTTGAGGACTTATGGCTCTATTGAAGAGTCGATAAGTTGATTGTCGAAAAGTAAGCCTTGCTAATAACAAGGCGAGCTAATCTTAACTTTGTGGGGATTGCGTTGCGATGTGAGCAACTTTGTGGGCTTATCATCCTATTGGAAGGATTGATAAGTTGATTGTCGAGGTGTGAGTTAACATGACAAGGATGCGTTGCGATTGGAGCAACTTTGTGGACTTATCATCCTATTGGGGAGGATTGATAAGTTGGTTTTGGTGGTCTTCTTTGCGTTAAAGTGCTTACATTGTCAAAAGTATTTTGTTAACTTGACAATATTTAGAATTTATTATTCTACTCGGAAAATAACAAAAATCAACCCCGATCTTTGGGATACATGGCGTCTTTTGACAAAATCGGCGGCGTCTGTAATTATCTAGGTTGATACTAGCGAGTCTTGACCTCGCGATTTAGAGCGGGTCATCGATAGCGAGTCTTTGGAGTCGATCTCCTCTTCTTGACTTCAATCCTAGCAATAATTGATTGACTGTTATACAGGAGACTAGTTGTTTCGGGGCGACATTTTGCAACCCCATTCGAGCTAGGAGATTGGTTTGTAAATTGTGCCGGCAGTGTCAATCGAAGCGGGCATGTCATACTGTCGAGCATCGAAGAGCCATGCTTGAATCGTTTGTGAAGACTTTGATAGGCTCTCCCTCCTTTTGCTTAATGGCAAGGAGAGAAGTGACCGTGATCTCGTGTCATCTTCAAAGAATCGTGACAGGAAGAGTCTCTCTAAATCTGCCCATTTCTGGATACATCCTGTAGGCAGTTTCATGAACCATTCAAAGGCAACCCCCTTGAGGGTGCCAATGAACAAACGAGCTATTATGGCATCGTTTGACATCTCATTCCCAGTCTGTGACTTAAAATGGTAGATGTGTTGGTTCGGTGATCGTGCGTTGAAAGTTTGTAGCGTCGGGATTTTGAATTTTGGAGGATAAGGAATCGTATCACATACGCGATCTGATCGACAACCCCGATCTTGGAGCTTCGCACCTATTAGCCATAGCATTGGCGGGCTTCGGTTCTCACATTTTGCCGATTGAGGACTCTGCTCATTTTCGGCCTCTCTCCTTTCTTCAGAGGAGGATTCTACGTGATGAGCTTCTTGATCGGGAGCTTCATTCATTTTTTCTTCTCGTTTTGAGGATTCACTCCTCCTCCGTGATGATTTTGGCTGAAGTGTTGAGTCGGCTATCTGAAGTTGAGCTCTATCTGCAACAAGTTGGTTTATCATATCTCGAAGTTGATCGATGGACTCTTGTTGTGATCGCAGGGCCTCTTGCATCATAGCCTGATACTCTTGAGCCTCTTCTTGAAATCTTGACATTCTCCGTCATGTAGATGGCTCACATGCTCCACGAAAGAACTAGAGGATTGAGATTGCGATGGTGAATGCTCATCATCGAACTCAATTCCTTTAGCCAACTTTTGATAGTTGGCGGGGATATGACCCTGTTGAGTCAGTATATCGGTAAACTCCGTCGAGTCATTCAAAGCCTCTTTCAAGTCGGGGGACGATTTGCCTCGACTCCTCGGAGTTAGAGATTGATGGTCTCCCTATACGATCATGTTGGAAGTGACTCCAAGGTATTCGACCTCTGAAGTCTTCTTCTGTGAGAATGTCGTTGTTGATTGGACCAAATGACATTTGTCAATCGGTCAAACATCGGCGGCTTGGCGCATGTGGCGGCGTCGATATCACCGATGATTTGGCACTTGGAGCGAAGATCGCGTTTGAGCACTGAGCGAGTGCGGACCAGCTTTTAGATTGGGAGCGCTAGGTTGGCGTTTGAATGATTGGATCGCGAGGTTGAGACCAGCGTTTTGAATAAGTGGTCGCTTGCAACCCCTGCCGAGCGTGAGGTTCCGCGTTTGATCAATTGAGCGGGGTTGAGATCCGCGTTTTGATTAATGGCAGCGCCATTGAGGTTGCGTTTAGCACGGCTTTTCGCGAGGCTTCGTGTTGAACACATAAGCGAGGCTTGCGTTACGTAAAAGCGAAGCTCAAGATCGCGTTTTAGCTCACAAGCGAAATTGGCGTTGGTTGGTCAATTAGCCATCTTGGGGTACGTGTTCTTGGCGGCGGCTCCTTTTCGCTGATTTGAGGCTTTTACGGCGACATCACCATCTTCTTGTCGGGTTAGCCACGGCAGCGAAGAGACTTTGGTCTCCTTAAAGGCTTTGTGGATCTTCGCATAGCCTTGGGGCTAAGGGATCGGAGGAGAGTGCCTCCTCGAACTTGGCGATCAACTCTGCGGTGAGAGTTTCAGCGATCGTCCCAATGAGCTTGGCGTCGGATTGCGCCACCATCTCTTCATCGGTGAAAGAAGTTGTCCCAGCCAATTAGCCATCTTTTGTTCGCGAGGAAAATTTGAGAAGATGTAAAATTGGTCTATTCTATGTGAAGAATAATGAATACAAACTCTTGAATGCAATCTCTCTCTCTAGCGACTTAGATAAAAGAAATTACAAATTCCTCGATCGGTTGCCGATTTACAAAAGAGAAAGATCAGCGGAGATCTTTCCCTTTATTTATCTGGGTTCTTCCGCGGTGGCGGTGGGAGCTTGAATCTTGTATCCGTTGGCGATCCGACCGTCTTGACTTCGTGGGGCGAGGTTGAAAACAAACTTCATGAAGCAAGTTTAGGAACCATAAAGCAAGTTTATAACTCTAACGAGTTTGATAACTCAAGAGATGAGTTTTGTAACTCACGGATGAGTTTGTATGCCTAGCCAAGCCAAGGAAAGCCAATCAAAGAAGCCTCCTCTAAGCCAACCCAACTTCCCTCAAAAGCGCTCAATCGAGAGAAAAGCCGACCCCTTCAACCGGCCGAGCTTTTGGCTATTTATAGGAGTTTTAAGGGGTGTAAGCGACCCTATAATCGGCTCCTAAATGAGGGTTAATGGCCCTCGGATCGTGCAAAAGCAGTTTTGGAGCTGTTAAGATGCGTGTTTGAGCGAGTCAAAGCGGAGTTAGCGTTACGGAGCAAGCCTCAGCGTCTGCGTTTTGAGCTTGAGCAGCGGGCCATGTGCTCGCGTTTTGGGTTGAAGCGGGCCATGTGCTCCGCGTTTTGGGTTGAAGCGGGCCATGTGCTCGCGTTTTGGGTTGGCAGCGGGCCATGTGCTCAGCGTTTTGAATTGAAGCGGGGATGAGTCCAGCGTTTTGCTGAAGAGATCAATACTTATGATCTCTTTTCACAAGGATTGTCAACTTGTAATCCACGTACTCACGGAGACATTAACCGATTCTCCTTCATGCGTCGTGAAAGTCGTCGGTTGTAACCTTCATTGATAGTGTTTAGCGGATATTGGTACGTCTTGATAATTAATTTTTTTCACGACCTCTGGGATGCAAAAGTAGTCCCCACCGGGAATCCCCCTTCGTCATGATCAATAGTCTCCGACTCACCGCTCTCGGACATCCGGGTACTTATCGCCGCCGCGTCACACACGCACAGCGGAAGAATGGGCCTCTTCTTGTCATCATTGTGGGGGAACAAGTAGTCCGCCCAATTCTTGTGGCTGATCCCGGTATTCCTCTTCTTGCTACCCTTGTGGTCCACAGACCCAAGAGTGTCCAAACAAATATGGTAGTGGCAGAGAAGCTCCCATAGAGTCTCCACTACTTGAGGGAAGTGGGTGGAAAGATGGTCGAGCTCCATTTGGCCAGGGACATACTCTTCATATAGAAACTCCCCCATCGGCAGGCCTGATACCTCGTGCATCTCGTGAAGCGCCAATCCTAACTCCCCGTTGGGCGTGTAGAAGGTACCGCTATCCAGACAATAGTGCTCCAAGGCGCTCTGGCCGGCGTGGATCTTAATGCCATCTTGAGTGGCCACGATATTTTGAACAATTCGGATCCACGAAGATCGAGTTCTCTGCCGAGCGAACTTCGATAATTCTATGCCACCAAGAGTACATTCTGCGTGACAGTGAACCAACACTGGTGCTTTCGGAAGTCCTTGAGGAAGCTGTCCCCATGAAGCGATGTGAAGGTCTCATACTTTGTTGGCATTTAAGCCCATGGGAACTCATTTTGTAGAAGGCGGGGTGAAGGCGGTCCGCCTCGATGGGAAGCTGTCGACCCCATATCCGGCTTTGGAACCCGTGAAGGTTCATAAGTGACCCATCTGAGCGAGTCAAGTCAGTTCATCTTTAGGGCAAAGTGGCGTAGCTCCACCGGCGAAAATCCCGCATCATGTTGGGAAGAAAGTATCGGGCCCGCCAATTTCCATGACCATTTGCTCGCCCGGAAGCATGACCGAGGGTCAACTATGGCATCACCAAACATGAAGTCGGGCTTCACCATCTCACAATCTTTGGTCGCTCGGCATTGCGCATCGATGGTCGGCTCCGCGGCGTCGGATAATGTCCCTCGGTCCGCAGCGTCGCCCAAACTCCATAGTTTGGTTGGCATGAAAAGAGGCCTTGGATCGAGGAAAGAAACACAGGGAGGGCGAAACCGTACTACCGGCAAGGCCAATGGTATACTCTTGGAAGGACCGTCGAGAAAAAGCGGTACAAAATGAAATAAAAGGGAGTTGAAAGAGCTGACTCGGCAATTCAAAGAGACATCTCTATAAAACAGGCAAGCCCCTTTGCAGGCGAAGCAATTAAGCTCGCTGACGAAGCGGCGTCTCGAAAGCAAGACTTCGTCATGGCGAACCTCATTGGACAACCAAACCCGCCGAAACAAAGGCAAGAGTCAAACTTGTCGGCGAGCTTCGCCGATATGGCGGACCTCGCTGAATAGAACGACCCGAGAAAAACGAGCAGGAATGTCGTCCCGGTTCCTCAACTTCCGGCACAAGCGGCGGCGCCAGTAGCGTGATAGCGGAGGAAAAGCGAACCCTTCCCTTGGGCCGGTCTTCTTGACTTAGGAGCCATCGCGTTCGAATCAAAATCTTGCGTTTTCTTAAGCGGGCGGAGGATTTTGAAGCCGCCGATGGCTTCCTAGGAGAACGGCGCTATAAACAGAAGTCTTGGCGAGATTGCCCGGCTTAAGCGAATCTCGGCGGGTCGCCGGTTAGCATGAATCTCGGCACGATCTCATGGCGACGGACCCGATCAAAGGCGCCGCCCATCTGCGGCTTCGAATTGGCCAGCGTGAAAACGAAGCGCCCGTCGGATCACATTTATCTGATGACAGCGATGCCCCCCTCTGGCGAAGACCGTGGCCTATGTGGTTCAAACATTTCGCACGCCAAAATAGCGTGAGCTTCGCCCAGATGGAGCTCACCGCTAAGTGGTTTGAGCTTCGCCCAAGATGAGCTTCGCACGCCAAAATAGCGTGAGCTTCGCCCAAGATGAGCTTCGCACGCCAAATAGCGAGCTTCATCAAATGAGCTTCGCCCGCCAAATGGCTTGAGCTTCGCCCAAGTTGGACTTCGCCTATCAAATGGTTTGAGCTAGCCCAATATTGGGCTGCGCTATAATGACTTGAGCTCCCGAGTTGAGCTCGTTTGGTGATCTCTATATAAGCTCCGAGGCGCAACATGAAACTTCATCACATTCATCAAGGGCTTGAGACAATACATTCAAACAAAGTTATGGCGACACATGCAAGCGAAATAAGTAGCGAAGCGTCTCGAAACTTAAGCAACATCAAAGACCCTAAGGCAGCGGCCATCTAGATTCACTTACATGACACCTAGTATTCTCCCGAATCTTAAGCTCGTAGAAACCGGGGTCCTTCTTCAAGCGCCACTTCAAGCGCCGAGCGGTCTTCACGAAAACCGCGGCATTGAGCTCCATGCATCCGATCATGGTCGGTTCGTGAGCCATCAATTGGCTGCGGATGGCGCCCTCAAAATTTCCTTCTCGGTTAATAGTAGCTTCGGTCAGCGGGGTATCGCGAAGCTCCTCGCGGGATGACCTTGAATAAGGTCGACTCGATGAAGTCTCATGATCTCGACGCTAGCGGTCGAGAGCACTTCGGCCGGGCAAAGTCGGTCTTGACCATGGAGTTCTTAGGAAGAAGAAGGAGATGAAGAGGTGGCAAAGATGTGGGTAAGATAATCCACCCTTTATAGCCCCTTCAAGTTGGTGATGGGACCTAACAAAGAGGCTACATCCTAGCCTCAAACCGGTCAAAGCCTCAGCAGAAGGCCGCGAATCAAGAGGCAAGATCAAGCCTCCTCGAAATACAAGCTTCGCTTTGCCCATGGCAGGCTTCGCCTAAGGTTGGACTAAGCCCCAGCGGCAGGCTGCGCCTAAGGCTTGAGCTCACCCAGTGATTGAGCTTCGAGACATGAGCTCGCTGCCAAATAGCGTGAGCTTCGCCCAAAGGCGAGCTTCGCCTAATAATGAAGTTAGCTCGAACTTCATCACACCCCTCATAAGACTTAGCCCAATCACTTTACTGTCGAATGCTTCGGGACAATGAAGGTATAAATAAACACAAAGGCTGCATTTATCAAGTGATTTTGAGACAATACATTTGAACAAAGTTATGACAACATGTTCAAAGAAACAAAAATGTCCCAAGATCGGTGAGCTCGAGGTCTAGTCGGCCTTGATCTAACACCGTGAATGAGGCGGTTTAGCCTTGAGATCAGCTAACTCTTTGCCCGTCTGCGAACTGAGCCTCGCGTCCTTCTCAAGCTTCTCCTCGAGAGAGTCGCGACAGCGGAAGCCTCCTCTTAGCGATGCAATGCGTGGAGGACTTACAGCATAACTGTAAGCGCGCGATGGACGCTACGTTGAAGGTCTTCAGGGGTAAGCTCCCATCTGTGGCGCAAATTGCGTTGTAAACTGCGAAGATCCGTGACAATGCGCCTCTTACTCGGTATCGTTTAAGCTCGAGCCAGCGTTCCGCATTATTGACTCGAGCTTCCCACATGAGGCGCCACATCTCATTCGCGGATCATCGAAGACCGACCTCTCCAAGCGATGCACAAAGCCCTCCCCGGGCAAGCTTCAGTCCTGGCCATGGCCCGGCAGGTCAAACATGTTGAACCTCCCTAAGCGGCTTACCAGGGAGGGTGGAAGGCGGTGAGGTTCCCCACCGACACCGATGGCGAGAGACCACTGTTTTAAGCGTTCTCCAGCTGGCGGAGGACACCCCCACGATCGGAAGTCGGGATCGCCGAACTCGGCCGGAACAATTCGGCGAGAGGTTGAATCAGGAGGGCGTCATGGTCAGCAGGCGGCTTCCATCCGTGACCTCAATGCTAGCCGGATCGGGGAAGCCGGGCACACTGCTTGTGGTTGGGGAGTATCACGACCAGCGAGTGTGGGTTGGCTTCGCTCTTCCCCTCATCATCGAGAAAGCCGCGATAGGTTGGTGAAGCCTAGGAGAGCCTCTCTTGTGTGCCAGCGCCTCAAAGCGGTCCACTTCCTCCGTAGTTAGAGGCCTCTTCCCGAAGATCTCAAATTGCGAGACCTACCAAGAAGAACCTCCTCTCGGTGCGCAAATACAAGAAGAGAGTGTTAATGCGTCGACCCGAAAGGGCGTCCCCATCGATTACAAGCGAGCCTTGCCACATAAGCGAGCCAATAAAGCTTCGCCCTAATCGGCAAAGATCGCCCGGCGAGACAAAACTTCGCTGACAAGCCCGGCACGAAAGACCCCGCTGGTAGTAGAAACCCGCTGAGTATTGAGACTTAGCGAGTGGGCCGAAGCCCACGAGATGAGCGAAGAGCGTTCTTCTCATCTGAAACTTACGAGATGGAGTTCGGACGCGGCGTGATGGCGGCGGCATTATCGGCATCACGAGGGAAGAGGGCGGTCCTCCTTCCTCTTGACCACGATCTTCTTGAAGGCCATGGCGGATATGAGGCGAGAGCTCTAGTTTTCTTCTGGCTTCGAGCGGAGAAAGCGAGTGCAATAGCCTCGGCGAAAGAGGAGATCAACTCTTATAGAAGCGATCTCAATGGCATCGAATCGCTTCGTAACGACCGATTCGACAAGTTCAAATCGAGCGGCCACAAATGGCGGGGCGGTTAGCATTCCATCGCGAGCGGCCAAGATTTGGCGGTTCAAAGCGATCTCTCACCCGGACAGCGGGCGAGATCAGGCGCCGCTAAATCAGCGGCTCGAATCAGCGTGCATGAAAACGGCGTCGCTTCGTCGAACCACATTCAAAGCGGCGCAGCGTGCGCACGCCTTAGCTAGCGAACAAATCGTGGCTTATGTCGCTGACGATCGTTAGAGCTTCGCCCGAAGCACAAGTTAAGCCCAGCGTCGGCGGAGCGCCAAAGGGCTCAGAACTATCTGAGGATGGTTAGGCGTACCGGTCAATAATTCACCTCAATTCAAAGTGTTCGGACCACACTCAACTTGATTTAGGTCGAAAACTTTGAAGAAGTCTTAATGGCGGGAAAAATCGACAACCCGCCAGACGAGGATGAACTTCGCCCACAGAGCGCAACCACGGCTTATTGGGCAAAGCTCACCCAAGAGCTCCAATGCTAGCCGGATCGGGGAAGCCGGGCACACCTTGTGGTTGGGGAGTATACCACCGCTGTGTGTGGGTTCACCGCTCTTCCCCTCATCATCAGGAAGCACGATAGGTTCGGAGTCTGAAGGCCTAGCCCGGGGAGAGCCTCTCTTGTGTGCCAACGCCTCAAAACGGTCCACTTCCTCCGTAGTTAGAGGCCTCTTCCCCGAAGATCTCAAATTGCGAGACCTACCAAGAAGAACCTCCTCTCGAGCTGCGCAAATACAAGAAGAGAGTGTTAATGCGTCGACCCGAAAGGGCGTCCCCATCAGTTGCAAGCGAGCCTTGCCACACAGGCGAGCCAATAAAGCTCGCCTAATCTGGCAAAGATCGCCAGGCGAGACAAAACTCGCCTGACAAGCCGGCTTGCCTGAAAAGAGAGACCCCGCCTGAGTAGGCGAAACCCGCCTGAGTATTGAGACTACCGAGTGGACGGTCACCCCGCATGAACGAAGAACGCTCTTCTCATCTCTCAAACTTACCGATGGAGTTCACGCAGCAGCCGTGGCGGCAAAGATTGTCGGCATCACGAGGAAAGAGGGCGGTCCTCCTTCCTCTTGACCACGATCTTCTTGAAGGCCATGGCGGATATGAGGCGAGAGCTCTAGTTTTCTTCTGGCTTCGAGCGGAGAAAGCGAGTGCAATAGCCTCTCGGCGAAAGAGGAGATCAACTCTTATAGAAGCGATCTCAATGGCATCGAATCGCTTCATGCGACCCGATTCGACAAGTTCAAATCGAGCGGCCACAAATGGCGGGGCGGTTAGCATTCCATCGCGAGCGGCCAAGATTTGGCGGTTCAAAGCGATCTCTCACCCGGACAGCGGGCGAGATCAGGCGCCGCTAAATCAGCGGCTCGAATCAGCGTGCATGAAAACGGCGTCGCTCGTCGAACCACATTCAAAGCGAAGCCGACGCGCGCGACCGCCTAGCTAGCTTAACAAATACGCGGCTTATGTCGCCGACGATCGTTAGAGCTTCGCCCGAAGCACAAGTTCGCCTAAACGCCGACCGGAGCCCAAAGGGCTCAACTATACGAGGATGGTTAGGCGTACCCGGTCAATAATTCACCTCAATTCAAAGTGTTCGGACCACACTCAACTTGATTTAGGTGCGAAAACTTTGAAGAAGTCTTAAGCGGGAAAAATCGACAACCCGCCGGGCGAGAGGATGAACTTCGCCCACAAGAGCATAACCACGGCTTATTGGGCAAAGCTCACCCGCAAGAGCTCAAGGGCCGCCTGCTAACGAGCTCGCCCGCACGAGGCCGTTGCTCTCATTGGGCTCGCCTGTAAGAGCTCAAGTGCCGCTTGTTTAACGAGCTCGCCTGCGACGTAGGTCGCCCCACGCCACCGAGCTCGCCCACGAGTCAACATCGCCCACCAGCCAACTCCTCGCCAGTGCAAGCGCCGCAAGGGCTCGCCTCGCGACAACGACACACTGCCATACGCTGAGGGGCCCGCTAGTTAGCTCCCGCCCGTCCGCAGCTCGCTCAACATTTAGAATAACTCTCAAGCTCGCCCGGCTTCGCTGTCGAGCGGTGCCAATGGCGGCTTGGGAAGTGGACCCACCCACTTTCCCGTCATGGGTAATGATGAGACATGGCTCTCATTACCCTATAGCGGTCACATCTTGCGGCTAGGGCATGGCGCCTCACCTATTAGTGGTCACATCCCACAAGTCAAGGGGATGGCCACTTGTAGCAAAGCCAGCGTTAGGAGGACTTCGCCTATACAAGTTCAGCGGCGCTGCGCTTGGCTCACTGCGAATCAAGCACGACCGCAGCGGGGCCCGCTGACTTCCGCCACGACCGAAAGCACGCCCAAGAGGCCCGCCAGCTGACCTCGCTCGCAAACTCGCCGCAAGCTCGCCTCGAGATTCAAAGGCTCGCCTGCCACCCACTTTGCACATCACGGGTTGTGATAAGGCATGGTTCTCATTACCTCATCGGTGGTCACATCCAGCGGCTAGAGGAGGGCATGGTGCCTTACCTATCGGTGGTCACATCCCACAAGTCAAAGGGTGGCCTATCCCACCCTTGGCTATTATAAGCCTCCTTGGCAACAAGAAAGGGGCTGAGGGTTGAAGGTCGAGAGGAGGTCAATGAAAGAGAGAAGGCTTGGATTGTTGAAGTAGACTCTATCTGAACCCTCAGATTTGGAAGCTCTCGAGCTCTTTGCAAACTCTTGCATCGTAGCCCTATCCAAGCAAGCTTGGGTAGAACCGAACTCAATCACGAGCTTCTATCACAGATCGAAGCTCGACCGCAACGCCGACGGATAGTCCAAGGGAAGCGAACTCGACTCGAGCATCGATGGAGGCGTCCTACCGCTACCGACGAACCCACGTTAAAACAAGAAGGGCCTTCCCTTCGCTTCTGTTGTAAAAAGCAATTCTTGATTTGTAAACAAGCGATTCAAAAAATACAAATCCGAGAGGAGATTTTTTACACCAAACAATCCCATCTTGAGAGTTCTGAGAGAAAGATTCGGGGTTTCTCTAAGAAGTATATCATTAGAAGATTTGGAAGATCTACATCTCGAATTCAAGAATCACATCCTACTCCATGGATTCAAGTATGGTTACGCATCTTCTTAATTATCTCAATAGTTTGACATGAACAATCTTGGTATTGATTAGGATTTTATCTCTTAAAGCAAAAGTTTATCTTCTTGATCTAACACTAAACACTATCAAACACCCTTGTTGTGATAAAATGCCCCTCTACAAAAATAAAAATAAATTTTAATAAAAGATGGAGGGTAGATATAGTGGCAAATATGATAACAAATGGGGTGAATCAATCACAAAAATGTTATGGGCTAATAACATGAGAATATTCCTCGAATATTTCCCACGCAGCAACCCATAAGATACTAACATGCTAACTTTTTGCAACTTGAATATTAAAGTGCTAATTTGTTACTACTTAGGATATTAAAGTGCTACATTTTTAACACTTTAGGATATTAAAGTGTTATTTTTTTCTCAATAACTTAGAGTATTTAAGTATAAATGTAATGAAACAATAGAGTATTTAAGTGACATTTAGACTTTGTATATACTTAGTATTACTCTTAGTAACTAAAATAAGTAGAAGCTAATTTGTGGGTCACACGAAATCGTTAAAATTTTTATTTTTATTGTTTTAGATCACTGCCACTACCTGCTTAAATCTAGTTTCTAACTGATATTTCTTTTTCTTTTTTTTGTTTTTTACTTCGTTTTATTTTTTTAACAGAAATCATACGGAAGAATAAAATTGATCTCCTTTTTTCCCCTTTTCCGGAAAATAAAACAAAAGACCGTCCACTATATCATTCTCTATATAAAAGAACCTAAAACGCGTTTTATTTGTGGCATCATACTCTGATAACAGTGTCAAAACTAAAAAGCACACTCATTGTATGAGCCACCGCTACAGTCCAGGTGGTTGAATGCCTATGTTCTTTTGTTTGAGGTCCCGAGTTCGATCCGTGGCATTGTTTGATTCCCCTTTTTTTTGTTGCACTAAACTAAGACCAGCCGCAGACGCTGGCCACTCGCGAATCAAGCACGACCGCAGCGGGGCCCGCTGACTTCCGCCACGACCGAAAGCACGCCCGCAAGAGGCCCGCCAGTTGACCTCGTTCGGCAAACTCGCCTGCAAGCTCGCCTGAGCATTCAAAAGGCTCGCCTGCTCACCCACTTTGCACATCCTGGGTTGTGATAAGGCATGGTTCTCATTACCTCATCAGTGGTCACATCCCACAGCTAGAGGAGGGCATGGTGCCCCTTACCTATCAGTGGTCACATCCCACAAGTCAAAGGGGTGGCCTATCCCACCCCTTGGCCTATTTATAAGCCTCCTTGGCAACAAGAAAGGGGGCTGGAGGGGTTGAAGGCTGAGAGGAGGCTGGCTGAAAGAGAGAAGGCTTGGATTGTTGAAGTAGACTCTATCTGAACCCTCAGATTTGGAAGCTCTCGAGCTCTTTGCAAACTCTTGCATCGTAGCCCTATCCAAGCAAGCTTGGGTAGAACCGAACTCAATCACGCCGGAGCTTCTACTGCGTACTGAAGCTCGACCGCAACGTCGATCGGATAGTCCAAGGGAAGCGAACTCGACTCGAGCATCGATGGAGGCGTCCTACCGCTACCGACGAACCCACGTTAAAACAAGAAGGGCCTTCCCTTCGCTTCTGTTGTAAAAAGCAATTCTTGATTTGTAAACAAGCGATTCAAAAAATACAAATCCGAGAGGAGATTTTTTACACCAAACAATCCCATCTTCAGAAAGTTACAGAGAAAGATTCAGGGTTTCTCTAAGAAGTATATACGTAGAAGATTTGGAAGATCTACATCTCAGAATTCAAGAATCACATCCTACTCCATGGATTCAAGTATGGTTCTGCATCTTCTTAATTATCTCAATAGTTTGACATGAACAATCTTGGTATTGATTAGGATTTTATCTCTTAAAGCAAAAGTTTATCTTCTTGATCTAACACTAAACACTATCAAACACCCTTGTTGTGATAAAAATGCCCCTCTACAAAAATAAAAATAAATTTTAATAAAAAGATGGAGGGTAGATATAGTGGCAAATATGATAACAAATGGGGTGAATCCAATCACAAAAATGTTATGGGCTAATAACATGAGAATATTCCTACGAATATTTCCCACGTGCAACTGACAGAAGATACTAACATGCTAACTTTTTGCAACTTGAATATTAAAGTGCTAATTTGTTACTACTTAGGATATTAAAGTGTTACATTTTTTAACACTTTAGGATATTAAAGTGTTATTTTTTTCTCAATAACTTAGAGTATTTAAGTATAAATGTAATGAAACAATAGAGTATTTAAGTGACATTTAGACTTTGTATATACTTTAGTATTACTCTTAGTAACTAAAATAAGTAGAAGCTAATTTGTGGGTCACACGAAATCGTTAAAATTTTTATTTTTATTGTTTTAGATCACTGCCACTACCTGCTTAAATCTAGTTTCTAACTGATATTTCTTTTTTTCTTTTTTTTTTTGTTTTTTTACTTCGTTTTTATTTTTTTTTAACAGAAATCATACGGAAGAATAAAATTGATCTCCTTTTTTTTTCCCCCTTTTCCGGAAAATAAAACAAAAGACCGTCCACTATATCATTCTCTATATAAAAAGAACCTAAAACGCGTTTTTATTTGTGGCATCATACTCTGATAACAGTGTCAAAACTAAAAAGCACACTCATTGTATGAGCCACCGCTACAGTCCAGGTGGTTGAATGCCTATGTTCTTTTGTTTGAGGTCCCGAGTTCGATCCGTGGCATTGTTTGATTCCCCTTTTTTTTTTGTTGCACTAAACTAAGACCACAATAATTCGATTTTAGTCCCTCAATATACAATAACTCCATATTAGTCCCCTAAATCTTTGAAATTGCTCATTAATCCCTAAATGATAAACATTGCTCAATTGTGTTTTCACTCCCAAAATCTATCTTCTTCAAAAAAAGGTTACTTGCACTTTGGTACCTTACACCTTATTTCACTTTAATATCTCATAGTTCTTTGAACTTTGATACACAAAATCTACAATAATTCCATATTAGTCCTTCAAATCTACAATAATTCCATATAATTTTTTCTAACACTTTTGTTACGATAAAGTTTATACTTTTAACTTTGGCATACACAAAGTTGCTTTTAACACTTTGATACCCCAACTTGGGTTAGAGTATTAAAGTTAAGAATATGTAAACTTTAAGGTACCAACTAAAAAAGTGTGAATCTTTGTTTTATCAAAGTTAAAATATTTATAACTTTTGGGGTATTAAAGTGTTAAAAAACTTTGAGTTATTAAAAATAAAAAATGGTTTTCGAGAATAGGATTCAACAACCAAGCTTAAAACTTGGGTATTTAAGTGATAATAACGCCAAGGGTTTTTGCTTATAAACCCAAAGTTTTACCACCATTTACTTTAAAATCCATGTAGTTTTATATGTTTTCATACACACAAAATACAAAGTTTACTTAACTTTAACCAAAAATATAAACTTTTTCATTCAATATGATGTGTAGCTAGACATTGTAGAGTGTACTAAAACATAAACATTGAATAGGCGATTCAAATTTGAACTTTTCATAACTTATGGAAGTTGGTAATTAGAGGAATTGATTATTGATGAGATTTGAACTTATCTTCAAAGATTCGATATAATTTGAAACAAAATATATGATTTTAAAACCGTGAAATAAATAAAACACAAAGATATAATAAACTAAAGGTGAGTTGCACATAACTCCCTTATATATACCTTCAATTAGCTCGTTTATTAGCACTTATCCCTCTCAATTCTTAAGGGAAGAGTACTATGTGCTATTAAATAACTTAAGAGGGTTAAGTGAGACCAAGGTATAGATGAGGAATTTATATACAAGTTACCTTAACCTAAATTAATTATAATTGTAGTAATTTCAAAATTTTAAATCATTTTGGATATTGACTACATTTAAAATAACTTTCAAGAATATTAACTATTATTTCCATACATATTGACCATTCTTGTAAAAGTTGCACATAAAACTTAATTTTCTCAATATAGTCTTTGTTATTCTAATTTCGCATATATAAAATATAGGAAAAATTGTGTCAAGGCCCCAAAAAAATAAAGTAGATGTGCCCAGCCCCTTGTATTATTTTTTGTGTGAGGAAGCCCCAAATACATGACAAAATTATGTATAACCCCCTTTTTACCTTTCCACATGACCTGAGAGAATTTTTGTGTGAAACCCTTTATACCCTTTGTCATCTTCCCCAAAATTTTGCTCTCTCTTCTCTCTTCTCAAGCTCCTCTCAGCTCAAGAGAACCCATCCACTTCATGGGGCTCTCTCTCTCTTCTCTCTCTTCTCTCTCTTCTCTCTCTTCTCTCTCTTCTCTCTCTTCTCTCTCTTCTCTCTCTTCTCTCTCTTCTCTCTCTTCTCTCTCTTCTCTCTCTTCTCTCTCTTCTCTCTCTTCTCTCTCTTCTCTCTCTTCTCTCTCTTCTCTCTCTTCTCTCTCTTCTCTCTCTTCTCTCTTCTCTCTTCTCTCTTCTCAAGCTCCTCTCGGCTCAAGAGAACCCATCCACTTCATGGGGCTCTCTCTCTCTTCTCTCTCTTCTCTCTTCTCAAGCTCCTCTCAGCTCAAGAGAACCCATCCACTTCATGGGGCTCTCTCTCTCTTCTCAAGCTCCTCTCGGCTCAAGAGAACCCATCCACTTCATGGGGCTCTCTCTCTCTTCTCAAGCTCCTCTCACTCAGAGAACCCATCCACTTCATGGGGCTCTCTCTCTCTTCTCAAGCTCCTCTCACTCAGAGAACCCATCCACTTCATGGGGCTCTCTCTCTCTTCTCAAGCTCCTCTCACTCAGAGAACCCATCCACTTCATGGGGCTCTCTCTCTCTTCTCAAGCTCCTCTCACTCAGAGAACCCATCCACTTCATGGGGCTCAACTAAAAAAGTGTGAATCTTTGTTTTATCAAAGTTAAAATATTTATAACTTTTGGGGTATTAAAGTGTTAAAAAACTTTGAGTTATTAAAAATAAAAAATGGTTTTAGAATAGGATTCAACAACCAAGCTTAAAACTTGGGTATTTAAGTGATAATAGCGTCAAGGGTTTTTGCTTATAAACCCAAAGTTTTACCACCATTTACTTTAAAATCCATGTAGTTTTATATGTTTTCATACACACAAAATACAAAGTTTACTTAACTTTAACCAAAAATATAAACTTTTTCATTCAATATGATGTGTAGCTAGACATTGTAGAGTGTACTAAAACATAAACATTGAATAGGCGATTCAAATTTGAACTTTTCATAACTTATGGAAGTTGGTAATTAGAGGAATTGATTATTGATGAGATTTGAACTTATCTTCAAAGATTCGATATAATTTGAAACAAAATATATGATTTTAAAACCGTAGAAATAAATAAAACACAAAGATATAATAAACTAAAGGTGAGTTGCACATAACTCCCTTATATATACCTTCAATTAGCTCGTTTATTAGCACTTATCCCTCTCAATTCTTAAGGGAAGAGTACTATGTGCTATTAAATAACTTAAGAGGGTTAAGTGAGACCAAGGTATAGATGAGGAATTTATATACAAGTTACCTTAACCTAAATTAATTATAATTGTAGTAATTTCAAAATTTTAAATCATTTTGGATATTGACTACATTTAAAATAACTTTCAAGAATATTAACTATTATTTCCATACATATTGACCATTCTTGTAAAAGTTGCACATAAAACTTAATTTTGAATATAGTCTTTGTTATTCTAATTTACGCATATATAAAATATAGGAAAAATTGTGTCAAGGCCCCAAAAAAATAAAGTAGATGTGCCCAGCCCCTTGTATTATTTTTTGTGTGAGGAAGCCCCAAATACATGACAAAATTATGTATAACCCCCTTTTTACCTTTCCACATCAGCACAGAGAGAATTTTTTGTGTGAAACCCTTTATACCCTTTGTCATCTTCCCAAAATTTTGCTCTCTCTTCTCTCTCTCTCTCTCTCTCTCTCTCTCTCTCTCTCTCTCTCTCTCTCTCTCTCTCTCTCTCTCTCTCTCTCTCTCTCTCTCTCTCTCTCTTCTCTCTCTTCTCTCTCTTCTCTCTCTTCTCTCTCTTCTCTCTCTTCTCTCTCTTCTCTCTCTTCTCTCTCTTCTCTCTCTTCTCTCTCTTCTCTCTCTCTCTCTCTCTCTTCTCTCTCTTCTCTCTTCTCAAGCTCCTCTCAGCTCAAGAGAACCCATCCACTTCATGGGGCTCTCTCTCTCTTCCGGCGTCGCCTCGACTTCCCCTCTCCTCCGCCCGATCTGGCCGCGGCCTCCTCGCACTCCACCGCTCCTCCTCCCCTCTCCTCTCCCTGGCCCGCTCTGATTTATCCCTCCTCTCCTCCATCGCCTCCCTCGCCGATCAAGTCTCCTCTAGCATTCGCTAGCTCGACCTCAACCAGCCTCGATCGCATCTCGCCCTCTCCCGCATCGACACTCACACTTCACCGTTCGCAGTCCCTCGACACTGCTCGATGATCGGTCGACATCAAAGACTATGACTCTGTCATCATTATCAAAGTTTTTGTCCATTTGGGGTTCAGAAGAGCCGATCCAAGAGAGGTAGGGACTTAATTGGAGGAGATCTTGTCGTTGATGCATTTGGGAGAGGATTATAGTAAGTTCATGATGTCAAAGTTCAGGAGATTGTGGTTCGTTGATACTGAATTTGGTTCAAAGGCTATGAAAAGATTAAGTATTGGGAGTTTTAATGGAATGGTACAGGAGCTAATTGGGTATTTTTTGGTCCTTGAGGAGTTCTTTATGATGGAGAATGTGAGGAAGGCAATATCAATCGATGGCGACCACTTGGTGATTAGTGTGGGCATTAATTAAGAGACAATACTTTTTAGAAGCGGTGTTGGTTGGCAAGAAATTTATAGTAACTCTGGAAGACTTTTATAATATGTTATATTGTCGGACTAATCATTTCGTGTATTTAAGGAATATCACCGTAAGAATGTAAGAAAGTTTTGTTATGTACTTGTTTAACTTAAGTATTACGTTTGAGTTCCCTTTAATTCATTATAGGTTAACTATCATCAGAACATGTTAACTTTCATTCGTATAGGTTAACTATCATCCGAACATGTTAACTTTCATTCATTATAGGTTAACTTTCACCTAACATGTTAACTTTCGATGAACGAGTTGACTAATGAGTTTTCTGTTATCTTTCAAATAAGCATGTAAGAATTAAAATTTGAAACTAATAAATATATGATGTAGAGAAAAATTATGGAATATATGGCGTAAAAATACAAGGAATGCAATAAGAACTATAAAAGTTAAAATTGTTAACTTTCATCTTAACATGTTAATTTTAAGCGTAACATGTTAACTTTTAGCGAACATGCTAACTTTCATTCGTGCGGGTTAACTTTCACGAACATGTTAACTTTCAGATATAGTCTTTGTTATTCTAATTTCGCATATATAAAATATAGGAAAAATTGTGTCAAGGCCCCAAAAAATAAAGTAGATGTGCCCAGCCCCTTGTATTATTTTTTGTGTGAGGAAGCCCAAATACATGACAAAATTATGTATAACCCCTTTTACCTTTCCACATGACCTGAGAGAATTTTTTGTGTGAAACCCCTTTATACCCTTTGTCATCTTCCCCAATTTTGCACTCTCTCTTCTCTCTCTTCTCTCTTCTCAAGCTCCTCTCGACTCAGAGAACCCATCCACTTCATGGGGCTCTCTCTCTCTTCTCTCTCTTCTCTCTCTTCTCAAGCTCCTCTCGACTCAGAGAACCCATCCACTTCATGGGGCTCTCTCTCTCTTCTCTCTCTTCTCTCTCTTCTCAAGCTCCTCTCGACTCAGAGAACTCATCCACTTCATGGGGCTCTCTCTCTCTCTCTCTCTCTCTCTCTCTCTCTCTCTCTCTCTCTCTCTCTCTCTCTCTCTCTCTCTCTCTTCTCTCTCTTCTCTCTCTTCTCTCTCTTCTCTCTTCTCAAGCTCCTCTCGACTCAGAGAACCCATCCACTTCATGGGGCTCTCTCTCTCTTCCGGCGTCGCCTCGACTTCCCCTCTCCTCAGCCCGATCTCGGCCATGGCCTCCTCGCCTCCGCTCCTCCTCCCTCTCCTCTCCACGGCGCTCGATTTATCCCTCCTCTCCTCCATCGCCTCCCTCGCCGATCAAGTCTCCTCTAGCATTCGCTAGCTCGACCTCAACCCTTCCTGTCATCCGCCCTCATCGGCACTCACTTCACGTTCGCGATCCTCGACCTTTGCTTTCGATGATCGGTCGACATCAAAGACTATGACTCTGTCATCATTATCAAAGTTTTTGTCCATTTGGGGTTCAGAAGAGCCGATCCAAGAGGTAGGGACTTAATGGAGGAGATCTTGTCGTTGATGCATTTGGGAGAGGATTATAGTAAGTTCATGATGTCAAAGTTCGGAGATTGTGGTTCGTTGATCTTGAATTTGGTTCAAAGGCTATGAAAAGATTAAGTATTGGGAGTTTTAATGGAATGGTACAGGAGCTAATTGGGTATTTTTGGTCCTTGAGGAGTTCTTTATGATGGAGAATGTGAGGAAGGCAATATCAATCGATGGCGACCACTTGGTGATTAGTGTGGGCATTAATTAAGAGACAATACTTTTTAGAAGCGGTGTTGGTTGGCAAGAAATTTATAGTAACTCTGGAAGACTTTTATAATATGTTATATTGTCGGACTAATCATTTAGTGTATTTAAGGAATATCACCGTAAGAATGTAAGAAAGTTTTGTTATGTACTTGTTTAACTTAAGTATTCATTTTGAGTTCCTTTAATTCATTATAGGTTAACTTTTAGTGAACATGTTAGCGTTCATTCATTATAGGTTAACTATCATCAGAACATGTTAACTTTCATTCATATAGGTTAACTTTCACGAACATGTTAACTTTCGATGAGCGAGTTGACTAATGAGTTTTCTGTTATCTTTCAAATAAGCATGTAAGAATTAAAATTTGAAACTAATAAATATATGATGTAGAGAAAAATTATGGAATATATGGCGTAAAAATACAAGGAATGCAATAAGAACTATAAAAGTTAAAATTGTTAACTTTCATCTTAACATGTTAATTTTAAGCGTAACATGTTAACTTTTAGCGAACATGCTAACTTTCATTCGTGCAGGTTAACTTTCACGAACATGTTAACTTTCATTAGTATAGGTTAACTTTCAGCCTAACATGTTAACTTTCTGATGAACGAGTTGACTAATGAGTTTTCCTGTTATCTTTCAAATAAGCATGTAAGAATTAAGCTGAAACTAATAAATATATGATGTAGAGAAAAAATTATGGAATATATGGCGTAAAAATACAAGGAATGCAATAAGAACTATAAAAGTTAAAATTGTTAACTTTCATCTTAACATGTTAATTTTAAACGTAACATGTTAACTTTTAGCCGAACATGCTAACTTTCATTCGTACAGGTTAACTTTCACCCGAACATGTTAACTTTCATTCGTATAGGTTAACTTTTAGCTGAACATGTTCGGATGAAAGTTAACATGTCAAAATTAACATATACGAATGAAAGTTAACATGTTCGGATGAAAGTTTAACATGTTAAGATGAAAGTTGACAATATTAACTTTTATAGTTCTTATTGCATTCCTTATATTTTTTACATTATATATTCCATAATTTTTATCTACAACATATATTTACCGACTTGACAATTCTTACATGATTATTTGAAAAATAACAGGATAACCCATTAGTCAACTTATTTATCTAAAAGTTAACATGTTAGGCTGAAAGTTAACCTATACGAATGAAAGTTAACATGTTCTGCTAAAAGTTAACCTATACTAATGAACGTTAACATGTTAGGTGAAGTTAACCTATCTGAATGAAAGTTAACATGTTACGCTAAAAGTTAACCTATACTAATGAGCGTTAACATGTTCGGCTGAAAGTTAACCTATACGAATTAAAAGGAACTGAAATAGAATACTTAAGTTAAATAAGTACATAACAAAACTTTCTTACATTCTTACAACTAATATTCCTTAAATACATGAAATGATTAGTCTTACAACATAACATATTATAAAAGTCTTTCAGGAGTTACTACAAATTTCTTGCCAACCCACACTGCTCTAAAAAAAAGTATTGTCTCTTAATTAGCAGCCCACACTAATCACCAAGTGGCTCATTGCAAGTTTTTACACTAAATCAATTTTTAAAATAAATTTCTCTCCATTCTTATCTAGTTACTCTGCTTGATTCCTCCCCCAAATGCATCAACGACAAGATATCCTCCAAGTAATTCTCTACCTCTCTTGGATCGGTCCTTTGGGAACCCCAACGGATAACAAATTCTTAATGCGGTGACAGAGTCGTAGTCTTTGACGTCAAGCGATCATCGAGCGATGTCGAGGGACTGCAAACGGTGAAGTGCGGCGTCGATGCGGGAGAGGGCGAGATGTGCTCGAGACTAGGCGAGGTCGAGCTGAATAATTTGCACTTTGGTGCCATAAAGTTTAAATTTAAAGAGAAGCTTGGAGCATCAAAGTGTAAAAAATAAGCTTTATGCATTAAAGTTAAAAATGCGACATCTTTATGTTACCAAAGGGCAAATTATTTATACGACCTGCCCGATCTCCTCGTGTTTGCATGGTACCAAAGGGCAAATAAGCTTTATGCATTAAAGTTAAAAATAAGCTTTATGCATCCAAGTATCCTCTCGTGTTTGCCAGCTCGACCTCGCCCAGTCTCGAGCGCATCTCGCCCTATCCCGCATCGACGCCGCACTTCTCCGTTCACAGTCCCTCGACGTCACTCGATGATTGCTTGACGTCAAAGACTATGACTCTGTCACCGCACGTAACATGTTAACATTCAGTCGAACATGTTAACTTTCATTCGTATAGGTTAACTTTCATCCGACCATGTTAACTTTCATTCATATATGTTAACTTTCAGCCGAACATGTTAACTTTCATTCATATAGGTTAACTTTCATTCGTATATGTTAACTTTCATCCGACCATGTTAACTTTCATTCGTATAGGTTAACTTTCAGCCGAACGTTTTCCAATTCTATTCTGAATGGCGCATGAGATGCTCATGATTTCTATTTCTCTCTTCTCTTCAATAAAAAACAAATTTAAAAAATTTGGTTCAGTTCAGCCAGGCTAATATTAATATTATCCAATATATGAATACAATTTGCACAATTTTATAGCTCACGTGTCATCAATTTGTGTTGTGTTATCTATTAACCTGGTAGACTTTTAAAGGTGACGTATAGTTGTGACTAAACGACCCAAAAGACATCACAATCACGGAGAATACAGATAAAAGCAAATAAACTTTTTCGCCATTAAACTTTTTCGTTGTAGAATAGTATAATTAAGCTTTATTATACTATTCTATGGCGAAAAAGTTTAATTATGAATTTGCAAAGAATGAACCCAAACGTATCCGAGTTTATTGTCGATATAAGGAAACATATGGATGTGTTAACAGACTAGGAGGAAAGTTAACATGTTATCCTGAAAGTTAACATAAAGCAGTTAAAGTTAACATATAACGGTGTTAGTCAACAAGAAATCCTAAAAGTTACCATATTTTAGTGAAAGTTAACATGTTCTAGTTAAAAGTTAACATCAAACGGTGATAGTTAACGTCTTCCAGTGAAAGTTAACATGAAAATCCAAAAATTAATATTTTGGTGAAAGTCAATAGCAAATGGAGATAGTTAACGACATCTGAGAGATAATTAATAAACTAGTCGATTTTAAAGTCAAGCGTAATATTATCTTACGGTATTTTAAATTCTTATAGCTAACATAGCAAATATTCCACAATTTATTTAGCCTTAAATTCTTAAACCCTATAAAATTCTTCCACAATGTGTTACGAATATCTTGAAAACCTATATCGCTCTATCAAAAGTATAGTTCTGCATAACAATCCACACTAATCATCGATTACATTTTTTGCTATCGACTTGATACATTTATTATTAATATCATTTATACTTAATAGGTAACACCAAGAGTTAACCACTTAGGTGAAAGTTAACGAGGAAATAGTAAAGTTAACATTTTCGGTTAAAAGTTAACATCAAGCGGTGATAGTTAACGTCTTCGATGAAAGTTGACATGAAAACCCAAAATTAATATTTTCGGTGAAAGTTAACATGAAAACCAAAGTTAACATTTTCGGTTAAAAGTTAACATGAAAACCCAAAATTAATATTTTCGGTGAAAGTTAACAACAAGCGAGAGATAGTTAACGGGAAAAGGAATAGTCAATATCACGGTAAACATGTACTTTATATTGATTAGTATTACATTCTTCGACCAATATAGTAAGCATTTCAAAGTTTTATTAGTCTTACATTCACAGTTTAATATCTCTATAACATTTTCTTTATACACGACTTGTAACTATCACATTCTAAGAATCCACATCTCTCTTTGGTATTTCATCAAAGACCCGAGATACGAGCCCTAACCCTAACCTTCATCTCCTACCATCTTTTACGCATCTTATAGACCACGCTTCATCAATAAATCCATCCATACGCCCCCCCAATATCGCTTTACATCTCGCTTTAGCTCTCATCACCATGGATTTCTCTTCTTGTTTATGCTTCTCTACATACATCTTGCCGATCGCCTCTCCTCATTCTCTAAGCCTTCTCAGTGCTTGCCTGAGATGATGAGCTCGGTGGTGACGAAGGGGGAGACGGGAGAGTGAGACAGCGGGGTCGAGGACAAGAGGAGTAAGAGGGAGAGGGAGGAGGAAAGTAGGGTTAGAGGAGAGGAAGAGGATAAAGGAGCAGTTAGGGGACATGATAGGTTCGGTGGTGGCGAAGGGGGGGGGGGACGGATGATTCTCCAAGAGCCTCCTTTGTTGTCGGATCTGAGGAACGCCGATAATAAACCACTTTGAAGTGGGTGTTGTCTCCTTCAACCTTCTCCAAGTTAAGGGTTTAGGCCATTTTTCACTTTTTTAAACAAATTTTTGAGAGATTTTTGTGAAGGATTGAGTTCGGATCTAGGATTTTTTGGGTTCTCTTGGACTTAGGAGTTTGAGCTAGAAGAAGAAGAAAGAGCGTGAATTTTTGGGGGAAGGGTTAAGAGGTATAGCTTTTGGGGGAAGGTAGGGTTACGGGAGAGGAGGAGAGAAGAAGAGGAGAAAGGAGCAGTTAGGTTAGAGGAGGAGAAGAAAGGCTCAGAGAAGAAGAAGAAGAAAAGGGGAGGGGTATTTTCAAAAGTCTGGTACAAATACATGTATAAAAGTGAGCTTTTGGGGCTGAGCCACAATTTTAGGGCTTTTTTGGGGCTGAAAAGCAAGAGAAAAAGTTAGAGGGGCTAGGCCACATCCACATCTTTTTTTCAAGGCCTTGACACAATTTTTCCTAAAATGTAACATTATTTTGTATAAACTCCCAACTAAATTTGGCACGTGCATTGCACGTGCCCACTTCACTAGTGGTATAAAAAAGAAAGGAAAGCTAGGTCAAGTTAGATCGCCTCCTTCATGTTTTCCATGGCTCCAAACATGGAGAAAATCGACCTAAACGTGGTTCCAGACGTGAAGCGAAGCGAACTGGGTCAGATGATCCTCGATCTTCACGACACGGTGAAGAAGCAGGGAGAAACCCTGGAGAAGCTGAAAAAAACGCTGATGGATCAAGCCAATGCCGCTGAGGAGCTTGACGAATCCCCACCCAGATACAAGTTAATAAAGTTTTTGATCTTAGTTTGCTAAATCTAGTGTTTGTCTCAGTATTTTCTTATTTTTTTTAATTTTTCCCCAAATTATCAGATTCAGATCTACCAAAGAGCGTCAGGCTGCTGCAAAAGATACAGGTTAGTAATCTTGATCTTAGTTTAGTTAATTAGGGTTTCCCTAATTTTTTCTTATTTTTTCGTTTTCTTTTTGGCTAATTCTCAAGTAATCTATTTGGTTTTAATTTAGCAATTTAGAACTGGTGAGTTTAGAACTGGTGAAAATCTAGGGTTTGAAATCTATTTGATCTTAGTTTAATAAATCTAGGCCAAAAAGTTTCTGATCTTAGTTTGGTAAATCTAGTGTTTGTCTCAGTATTTTCTTATTATTTTTATTTTTTTCCCCAAATTATCATATTCAGATCTACCAAAGAGCGTCAGGCTGCAGCAAAAAGATACAGGTTAGTAATCTTGATCTTGGTTTAGTTAATTAGGGTTTTTTCCCCTAACATTTTGTAACAAATCCTCTAATGCAGGAAGCCTCCTCACCAAAAATGCACTGCCTGTGGACTGCATCATTGGCGTAAAAAAAAGTGTCCGCCAACATGTCCTTGGTTAGAATATATACCTCCTACACAATCGGACGAGAAAAATGAAGAAATACTGAATCTGTTAGCTGACAAGTATAAGAATCGTACCAACCTTTATAATGATTTTAATTTAAGAAAGGACTTGAAGGACCAGAAAATTTTTGTTGATGGTCTGATGGCAAGCATGGGAATTAAGAAGGTGAGAGATGAGCCTCAAGAAGAGGCAAACGATGAACCTGAAGAACCTTCTGCTGCTGCTGCTGCTGATCATGTGTCTAGCATATAAGTTGATAAGGCGAAAGATAGGCCTCAAGATAATTCGTAAGTTATCATACCTAATTAGAGTTTCCAGTTATTGCTACCATATTAGGTTATAGTTTCTTAAGACTTGTTGTGTCTACAGTGTATCTTCATCTCTTTTCATTATTGGATGTACTTGATTATAACTACTTATTTTTGGCACAGCTACTGCTACTATATCTAGTTATAGGTTCTTAGCAAACCTAGTGCTTTTTGGTTTGCCTTCCATTCTGAGGATGTATTTGCTGATATGTTGGTGTGTCTCTTATTGCTGATATAGATAGATGTTTTTCTCTATTTTTATTCTCTTATTTCTTCTACAATTTTCTCTATCTTTCATTGTCATCAATGTATAAGTAGCACGCACATAATTTTTTAGAGCATTAAATGTACAAAGAGAATCCGGTAAGAGTGTCTAAATTTGAAAATGTCTGCTTCAATTTCTTAGTCTACCATAGATCTATAATATTACCATTTCTTATATAAGTTTTAAAAACTATTAAGAAAGCCCAATTTTAATCAAAGAATTGGTTCTCTCAATTTTAATTAAAGTTTGCATGCTCTAAATAGCTCGGTAGAAATGTTTAGTTGTTGCACGCGCATTGCGCATGTTGTAATGGTAGTATCAATGTATGGAAATATGTCTCATTGCAAGTAGTCCGTTAGGAAAGTGAAATACAATAATATGAGACAAAGACTGCTAAGGAGGGGAAAACAAACTAATAACAGTAAAAAATTAATTTAAATCAACCATCAATGAAGTCTCTCTCTCTCTCTCTCTCTCTCATCTAGACCTCATCAATACCAAAACTGCAATTTCCGTTGTATTATAATTACACTAAACCCCCATGAACTTTTAGCTTTTTGCACTAAACCCCAACGAACTTTTGCACTAAACCCCTATACTTAACACTGTTCATTGGGGTTTAGTGCAAAAAGCTGAACGTTCATGGGGGTTTAGTGTGATTTTGAAAGTTCGTTGGGGTTTATTGCAAAAGGCTAAAAGTTCATGGGGGTTTAGTGTAATTATAATACAACGGAAATTGCAGTTTTGGTATTGATGAGGTCATGGATGACTCATAGTCAGTGGTAGTAACCAGTCCCTCCAAGTTGATATCCAGCTGCGAGATCATAACACCTTTGAGGTGTTTCATAGTGGCAACTGGAAGTTCTGAACATGTAGTGTGGCACAGTCATCAATTCATTAAGCTGTAAAATGTTGTCCATTCCTTTTGATTAATGTTTCTACTGGCAGCATAGCAGACAGAAACCTTTGTATCAGTTTATAAAAGCATATGCGAGATAAGAAAGGAGATGGCTCTCGATGACAGTGAGTCTGATTGCAGCTGCATCAGTTCAACTAGTATGCATGATGACTGTCATTGAGGTGCCGCTAACAGCAATTTCAAGTTATTGACGAGGACGTTGTGGTGTTATAGCAAGGTGATAACGGTGAAGGACAGGCTGATGATAAGGTGATGATTGATGGGAGTTTGTCGCAGGCGCAAGGTTATATAGTTTAAACCCCATGCAGGAAATAACTTTTGCCTTTTGGCTTTACTTTCCCCCGACTACTGACTATTTCAATTCGTCGTCAACTCTCCTTCAAACGTGGGTATTCTATTGCCAAATTCTCTCAACAAGGTAGCTGAAAATTATTTCCTGGTAGAAAAAATGTATCAGACGGTTTTTGACTTATCTTTACAGATAGCACTACTATCAACTACAATGGCAATCGCATTGATCAACATAATCAATAGCATATAGAAGTTAGAACGATAATCAGATAGATTGATTTGTAGCTCTGGAACTTAATGGAGAGAACAGGTTTAAAAATAAATATACACAGAATGCAGCTTTGGAGAGGATAAGCTATTAAATATAGATGCAATTATGTAATGAGCTTAGCATTTTGTTCAAGCTATGATTTATTAATTATGTAGGTTATCAAACTAGCTCAAGCCCTACTCGAGCCAACTCATAACATCTTTTTAGAGCATTGAAAATTCAGCTTGGATGCAGCATTAAAAGGTAATCCAACGCAAGTGTACAAAGATGTGAAGTTTTACCATTGTGAAAATAACAGGAAAAGAAAAATCAACTGTAAGGCTATACTTACAATGTTACAGTAGGAGGATGCAATCACGTCAGAACAATTAGAGTGGTGTCACATTTGTTAACCCGCTGAGAAAAAAGCACCCGAAAACAAAATTAAAGAAGTCTTTTCCCTTGATGGCATTTTGGCTTCCCACAACTGCTCCAGTGTCATATTTGCGTGCTCTAGTGCAGTCTGGGTAGCAAGTCGCCTACATAAAGAAGAGAATTAGTCTGCATTATGTGTGCTTGAATTTCAAGTTCTACAGTCTAATCATATCTTTTTAAAGGTAAATATAGAAAGGAAATATACTGTCAACAAGGAGTTAAAAAGAATACACTAGAGCATGCAAGTGTAAATAAATAAATTGTTTTGTTATTTACCAGAAATATTGTCAGGAGAAGACACCAACCAAAAGAATAAATAAATAAATAAAACAAGAACTTAGAAAAGCAAAATAACTTGATACTTAGTTATTTTGCCTAAAAAATGATTTTTGTTCATCTCAAAAACAGTATAGACAAAAAAGAAGCCAGACAGGATCACATACAGTTATTTACTAGCAAGGTTGTTCTGTGGCTAACACATTTTAGGAACCATGATAAATAATTTATAAAGTGATAAGGCCCTGATTGTGCGTATGCCAATGCCATCAATACTGAATCAGAAAAAGGTGCAAGACACAATTTTGTGATATTGACAAAGGCATATCTCCAGAAGCTTTGGCAGAAATGAACTATCAAGCATGCAATCTACACCATACACGGACCTAGAGTTTGAGCAGTTCATCTCGAAAGGTATAAACTGTAAACTTCCCAGCTCCATCATCAACTTATCATAGCTACTCAATTCCTAGGATTTTGACGGTGAAAAAAAGAAAGCAGATTACCATCACAGTGAAATGATTTTCATACTAAAAAAGACTGCTCTTCTCCAAAGTGTACAGGTTGTTAGCTAACCTAACCTACAACAGAAGAATGTGCATTATGATCATCCAATCATAAAATTCTTTTAAACTCAAACATCTCAACAACAGCAGAAGACAAGAGTACGAGGAAGGATTGATAAAAGTCATTAGTGTTAAAAGAACGAAAGGATAGCCAAAATATATCTGCAAGGAAAAATTTCAACAGGTCTCAAGCTTTGAACCAAGACAATATATCAAATGTCAAACTTCCTCGCCTTGAAGAGCTATACTAGCCACACCCGCGCGTGGCGCTTACACGCGGGTGTGGCAGCGACACCTGTACATTTCAATAGGTCTCAAGCTTTGAACCAAGACAATATATCAAAGGTCAAACTTCCTCGCCTTGAAGAGCTATACTATCCACACCCGCGTGTGGCGCTTACACGCGGGTGTGGCAGCGACACCTTAAACAAGGTGTCGCTGCCACCCGCGTGTAAGCGCCACACGCGGGTGTGGCTAGACCCCCTCCGCCTTGAATAATGCAGGACACTCGATATACTTCCGACATATCTTGGGACCAGTCTCCATAATAACTCATCGTATAAAAGCTAGAAGGCCTTTTTTGGCTTTTCCTATTCTACCCTAAGCTATCACTTGTATTCACATCAAGTAACTTTATGATTTGGTTTTGGGTTAGGGGTATTTCATGGAAAAAAGAGGACCAAATTTCAGCTGAGACTGTTCAGCTGAGACTGTTCAGCTGCCCTTCATCCTTTTCTGCCCTTACATCTTAACTGTATTTACATTTGGTGACTTGATAATTTTGTTTTGGGTTGGGGGTATTTCGGGAAAAAGGGGACTAAATTCAGCTTTATACTATCTTCACTAGGTTCAGCCATTTGATTTGGAGAAAAAACAAAAAGGCTGTAAGGATGGAGCGGGTCAGGGAGGTGAGGGAGGGTGTTGGGTGATGGGATTGAAAGCATAGTGGTCAGGGAAGTGATGGACTTGGGATTTGTTTTTTGGGAAATAAAGAGGAGATAAAAGGATAAGTACTCTCTTCTCAAATTGATCCCGCATCAAAGAAGAAGACCTGTGGCTGAAGATCATCAACCTCACAAGTAAGTATCATTCAAGAAACTATAGCCTTGTATTTCTTATAATTTTAGAAACTTGCCTTTTGTTTTTTCTCCTTATGCTATCATACATGATTTCTTTACTTTATTACTGAATATTACACATCTGTAAGGCGGTAATTGTTGTCTTGCATTTTAGTACTTATAATCTTATCCCAAGTCTGAAACTTTGCAACTATGAAGACCATCACAAATCTCATGGTGTAATCAACAAGCCATATTGTAATATGTTATGACAACCATGGAACAAAGAGTAAAAGAGAAAATAATTAACACAAGCTCATGCTGTTATACTCAAATTAATATAAATAGATAGAACTTTTTACTGCTGCAACACAAACATACATTTTCATTATAGTCTTAAGTATATACACCAACACATATAAGATGATGAGTTGATAAGGCTGAACTGCGGAATGGGTTAACTTACCATTTGCCATAAGAGAAGGAGGTGAACTCCAAATCTGATGACTCGAGAGGCCCATACGCAACCGAAGAACGAAGAAAAATCAGTAGACGAGAAGAGACAGAGATCGTGAGGAGAATGGAGATTGTATTTCTTTAGAAAGAGTTTACAGTTTTTTTTATGGGCTTAGAATTTGTGTCTAGGCAAAGTTCACGGGTCACTATGAAAGAATTAAAATTATGGGCTCAATATCTTTTCTTTGATCATTCACTGAAATTTTGTACAGCTTCAGTACAATTAATTGCATTAATTTACAAGCAGTCCTTTAAGCTCACGGGTCTGCAAAAGGAGGCCCACGCCTCTCACATGCTAAGCCTACAAAAAAATGATGAAAGACGAAGTTCAAAGTAATGCTCACATCCAAATCTAGATGATATCATTCATTAAAGCTTCTCCCCATTCTCAAATAATGTATGGGGAATTTATTACCCAGACTTGAGTAAAACATCAAATATTCAAATATCTGAACGCGTATAAGCAATGAGACAATGACTAAAAGAAACTTAAATATTTTAACGATTGGAGTAATAAGTTTTGATTTCATTTGTCCTACATTGTCTAATATATTTTTCTAAAATAATTGTCTCCTCTCCAGATTAATATTTAATCATCTGAATCTTTCTTGAATAGGAGCTATTATGCACTTTTTTGGATAAATCCATAAACCATCTAATTTTAAAACTAATGTACAATCAATGATTAGCGGATACAGAACATTATATGAGAGATACAAAACTAATTCATATATGCTTTAATCCTTCATGGGTTAATAAACATAATATAATTGATTTGATTGTATGCAGCAGATACCGGCGTTTATTGTTTGGTTGAAGTACCTTGGTTATAGTTTCTACTGTTTGTTAGGAGATTGGTCGAGGAGGATGATGTGCATGAGTGTCTGAATGGAGTTATGTGCAGGTTGTGCCGTTCTGGATTATAACGTGATTAATCTTTGGGTTTGAAGCATAGGTGGCCGGATGTGTATTTTATGGTGCTTATGCTCATTGGGTACAGACTTGTTGCTTATATAGCTTTAAACCGAAGTAGAGAAGAAATAATTTGCCATCAACAGAAAAATTGCGAGAAAACAGAACTACATATAAAGTAAATGTCACAAAAGAAAGAAAGCCTGGGTGTAATAGTTTTGGAAATAATCCAGCTGAAAAAAGTAAACAAATATTTTTTGGAATGTTTCGGGTAAAGAAGTTCAGCTTCCACTGAAAATCTATAAGGAGATTATTACTGAAACATAAGCATTTTACATCTCATTTACAATCTTTCTAGTCCTATAGTCATTTCCAAAAAACAGAATATGTAACGATTATTAAAATTGCGGCACTGAATAATGATTTGAATGCATACGAACCTCGAGTTGCGACTACTATAGATGTTAATAAATGTTAACACAATTAGGTATATCGCAACTATCATCAGCCGAATACCGGAGTCAGTCTATATCGTTATGCAAAAAAGAAACACAGTGGAAGGGAAAGGTATCACAAGTCGAAGAATATATTGCCTACGATGGAAATTGAATGATTTTACGATCCTCAATCATGACAATAAGTTTTTCCACGTCATTACCACTACGAAAAATTAGAACGGCTTGTGTTAAGCTAACCAATGAGTAAGAGGTATAGGATATGCACCAAAAAAAAAAGTTCAAGTTTACAAACTGTACGAAGCCATGTACATAGAGATAAATAAATAACAATTGAGAAGTTTAGGTGAATATTTTTTTTTTGTTCTATATTAGTGAATTGAATGCTAACTTTCTTTCAAGAAGGAGTTTTATTTATCTACACAAGTTGTCTCATCAATCAAAAATATAATGTATCATCCATTTCTCTTCCTCGCTTACTTGATAAATCTGTCCGGTCCATGTTGCTTACACTTTTATCCCATAATTTCCATAAAAAATTTTACACAACAGAAAGGATGTAAACTATATGTCTACAATTTATTATTCTATGCTCTGTGGATAATTGATGGAAGAAAATGAAAGCATTATCCCTCCCTCCATCCGTCTCTATAAGTGAAATGTATGAAAATGAATATGTGATAGAGAGCATTTCTTCTTGTTCTATCTATTATTTATTTGAGAAATATGTTAAACAACTTGCAAATATACGTTTGATATTTTACATTTAAGCAAACATTTCATTCTCATATTTTTGGTTGTTTTTGCACTTGCCTATTAAATGTCAATATTAGTTGACATCTAGAGGGATTAACCATCTGAAAGCCTGTGATATTATTTTATTAAAATCTCACAATCTTTTTAAGCTTGAAGAATCACATTATGAGATAAACAAATATAATTTTGGCTAGGTTGAGAGAAAAATACCTAAACCTTGTTTTACTGGGTTTAATCTAGCGGCTATGTCTTAATTCATCCTAAGTCTGAAACCTTGCAACTACCAAGCCCTTCACAAATTTCTGAACCTAAACGAAGTGGTCTGTCTCTCAGACATGATAAAAGATCAAAATAATTCCTACATTAAATGGAGGAAACCATGTCACCAATTACGAAAGTAATCATTCAAGTGCATATAGATGAGGCTAAAGATAAATCACCTGGATATAACACTTCTTCCAAGCACATTATTGTGGTTTCCCCATTGGTTTTGAGTATTCTGAAATAAATGAAGATAAGTGTTTTAATTCTACAAATATCTAACGAAATTCAAGGAATACTAATATGCCTTAATTTCTAATGTTAAAAATTCTATTCACAAATTAAGAAAGTTAAATTCTACGGATTATTCTTTGAGATATAAAAATCTGTTATCAAATGCCTTAAACAAACATAAGCAATCAGTAGTAACCTCAATTTTTGAGAAAAATACAATTTGTTCTTATAGTCGTATGCTCATCGGAGGTCGAAAATTTCGTATACCAACTGAGTAAAGAGTACATGATCAGATCTGCAAACAAAAGGAAAAAATGAAGTAAAAACCCCTAGAAATCCATGAGAATATCACAAAAAGTGTAACTTTTTCTGATTCCAGTACCCTTGACAAGAAGAATTCAAATACACGGGGAAAGATCGGATCTTGTTGAAGTTCCCGTTATTGGTCCTTTCGTATGATTTGAGCTTCCTTCTTTGATCCTAGACCTCTCTGATGGATTCTATTCCTAAAATTGAAATCAAACTTTAATTTATATAAACAATAACCCTAATAGAGAAGGAGAGTACCTTGTTATTGTCAATGGAAGAGATGGAGACGAACTTGGCTCTGAGGAAGTCCGGATACTTAATCCTTGTATTATCCGTGCTTTCAGTTTATAAGTCATCAATTGATACGTGTTGGGCGCGCGGACCGCGGAACCGTCGAGAGAAACCACCACAAACGGAAAAGCCAAACATAATAAAAGAGTAAAGACACGAGATTTACGTGGTTCGGCAAGTTGCCTACGTCCACGGGGTAAGGAGGGGGGATTTTCACTAATAGAAAGAGAGAATACAAATTAGGATTACAAGTTCTCACAAAGAAACCCTAAAAATAAACCTCTCAATCTCTGAAAAGATCTCCTCTCCAAAGATGCACAAAACCCTCTCAAAGGCTGCTCCAAAACGTGCTTCAAGCTTTCCTAATAATCAGGTTTAGGGTTATATATAAACTCTAAACGAACCGGGTTTAAAACCAAACCCGTTTTCGGAATCTGCCCAGATTAGTCGACTACAAACTTCAGTTAGTCGACTACAAACTTCAGTTAGTCGACTACAAACTTCAGTTAGTCGACTACAAACTTCAGTTAGTCGACTACTACTTGATTAGTCGACTACAAACTTCAGTTAGTCGACTACAATGCCTAGTAGTCGACTACTCGTTCTACCAAAACTCGCCGTCTGCAGATTAGTCGACTACAAACTTCAGTTAGTCGACTACTACTTGATTAGTCGACTACAAACTTCAGTTAGTCGACTACAAACTTCAGTTAGTCGACTACAAACTTCAGTTAGTCGACTACAAACTTCAGTTAGTCGACTACAAACTTCAGTTAGTCGACTACAAACTTCAGTTAGTCGACTACAAACTTCAGTTAGTCGACTACAAACTTCAGTTAGTCGACTACAAACTTCAGTTAGTCGACTACAAACTTCAGTTAGTCGACTACAAACTTCAGTTAGTCGACTACTACTTGATTAGTCGACTACAAACTTCAGTTAGTCGACTACAAACTTCAGTTAGTCGACTACAAACTTCAGTTAGTCGACTACAAACTTCAGTTAGTCGACTACTACTTGATTAGTCGACTACAAACTTCAGTTAGTCGACTACAAACTTCAGTTAGTCGACTACAAACTTCAGTTAGTCGACTACAAACTTCAGTTAGTCGACTACAAACTTCAGTTAGTCGACTACAAACTTCAGTTAGTCGACTACAAACTTCAGTTAGTCGACTACTACTTGATTAGTCGACTACAAACTTCAGTTAGTCGACTACAAACTTCAGTTAGTCGACTACTACTTGATTAGTCGACTACAAACTTCAGTTAGTCGACTACAAACTTCAGTTAGTCGACTACAAACTTCAGTTAGTCGACTACAAACTTCAGTTAGTCGACTACTACTTGATTAGTCGACTACAAACTTCAGTTAGTCGACTACAAACTTCAGTTAGTCGACTACAAACTTCAGTTAGTCGACTACAAACTTCAGTTAGTCGACTACAAACTTCAGTTAGTCGACTACAAACTTCAGTTAGTCGACTACTACTTGATTAGTCGACTACAAACTTCAGTTAGTCGACTACAAACTTCAGTTAGTCGACTACAAACTTCAGTTAGTCGACTACTACTTGATTAGTCGACTACAAACTTCAGTTAGTCGACTACAAACTTCAGTTAGTCGACTACTACTTGATTAGTCGACTACAAACTTCAGTTAGTCGACTACAAACTTCAGTTAGTCGACTACTACTTGATTAGTCGACTACAAACTTCAGTTAGTCGACTACAAACTTCAGTTAGTCGACTACTACTTGATTAGTCGACTACAAACTTCAGTTAGTCGACTACAAACTTCAGTTAGTCGACTACAAACTTCAGTTAGTCGACTACTACTTGATTAGTCGACTACAAACTTCAGTTAGTCGACTACTACTTGATTAGTCGACTACAAACTTCAGTTAGTCGACTACAAACTTCAGTTAGTCGACTACTACTTGATTAGTCGACTACAAACTTCAGTTAGTCGACTACTACTTGATTAGTCGACTACAAACTTCAGTTAGTCGACTACTACTTGATTAGTCGACTACAAACTTCAGTTAGTCGACTACAAACTTCAGTTAGTCGACTACTACTTGATTAGTCGACTACAAACTTCAGTTAGTCGACTACTACTTGATTAGTCGACTACAAACTTCAGTTAGTCGACTACAAACTTCAGTTAGTCGACTACTACTTGATTAGTCGACTACAAACTTCAGTTAGTCGACTACAAACTTCAGTTAGTCGACTACTACTTGATTAGTCGACTACAAACTTCAGTTAGTCGACTACTACTTGATTAGTCGACTACAAACTTCAGTTAGTCGACTACTACTTGATTAGTCGACTACAAACTTCAGTTAGTCGACTACAAACTTCAGTTAGTCGACTACAAACTTCAGTTAGTCGACTACTACTTGATTAGTCGACTACAAACTTCAGTTAGTCGACTACAAACTTCAGTTAGTCGACTACTACTTGATTAGTCGACTACAAACTTCAGTTAGTCGACTACAAACTTCAGTTAGTCGACTACTACTTGATTAGTCGACTACAAACTTCAGTTAGTCGACTACTACTTGATTAGTCGACTACAAACTTCAGTTAGTCGACTACTACTTGATTAGTCGACTACAAACTTCAGTTAGTCGACTACAAACTTCAGTTAGTCGACTACTACTTGATTAGTCGACTACAAACTTCAGTTAGTCGACTACAAACTTCAGTTAGTCGACTACTACTTGATTAGTCGACTACAAACTTCAGTTAGTCGACTACAAACTTCAGTTAGTCGACTACTACTTGATTAGTCGACTAATACATCAGATTAGTCGACTACAAACTCAGATTAGTCGACTAATACATCAGATTAGTCGACTACAAACTCAGATTAGTCGACTACTACTTGATTAGTCGACTAATACATCAGATTAGTCGACTAATACATCAGATTAGTCGACTACAAACTCAGATTAGTCGACTACAAACTCGATTAGTCGACTACTACTTGATTAGTCGACTAATACATCAGATTAGTCGACTACTACTTGATTAGTCGACTAATACATCAGATTAGTCGACTACTACTTGATTAGTCGACTAATACATCAGATTAGTCGACTACTACTTGATTAGTCGACTAATACATCAGATTAGTCGACTACAAACTCAGATTAGTCGACTACTACTTGATTAGTCGACTAATACATCAGATTAGTCGACTACAAACTCAGATTAGTCGACTAATACATCAGATTAGTCGACTACAAACTCGATTAGTCGACTACTACTTGATTAGTCGACTAATACATCAGATTAGTCGACTACTACTTGATTAGTCGACTAATACATCAGATTAGTCGACTAATACATGTAGATCTCTTCATCCAAGTCTCCGCAAGAAGGTCGTTTTAACATCGAGTTGATCCGACTCAAAATCACCATAAGCAACAATACTCAATAGCACCGAATAGATGTGTGTTTCACCACCGGAGAAAATATCTCATTGTAATCCACACCCTCTTTCTGTGCAAAACCCTTAGCCACTAGCTTCGCCTTGTATCTTACACCACCGAGCTCTGAAAGATCTTCCTTTCTTTTATACACCCACTTACAACCAATAGCTTTTCTTCCTATGGGCAATGGGACCACCTCCCATGTTTGGTTCTTCCGAAGAGATTTCATCTCTTCCTCCATCGCAGCCAACCAACTCTCACTATCCTTGTCCCGAATAGCTTCCTTGAAGGAGACCGGCTCGTCCTCCTCCACCGAGAGTGCGTATTCAACCAAATTAACCTGTCCATAGTGTTTCAGGGGTTGATCAGCCCCCAACTTCTGTACCTGCTTGTATGCTTGCCTTGGCCTAGTGGAAGCCAAATTATCCTCGAGCTGCTGTTGTTGTAGTGCCTGTGTATTTTCCTGCTGAACCTCCTCCTGCTCAAGCTCATCATCTACTTGACTTCCCACTTGAGCACGATTAGAACCTAGTTGGTCTTTAGGTTCTATTTCAATAACACGAGACTTAGAAGTCTCCCCGGTCATAACACCATCATCCTTGGGCCCTAGCAATCATGGATTTCTCATCAAAGGTAACATCCTGTGACCACGAACTTTGAATATTCCAGACACCAAAGGCGATAGCCTTTACGCCTTTGCATATCCCAAGAATATTGCCTTCTTGGCCCTCGCGTCAAGCTTTCCCTCGTTGGCGTGATAGTAGGCGGTACATCCAAAATTCGAGCTATCATAATCGCATGCTCTCGACCACACCCTATAGGTGTATCACCATCCATGTCGAATGTGGTGAGCGGTTCACAATGTAACAAGTCAGTAGCCACCGCTTCGCCCACCATTCGTTGCCCGATCACGCATAAGATCGCATACTCACCGCTTTCTCCGCGGTGTTGGTTCGATCTCTCGCGACCCGTTCTGGCGTGGTGTAGACTTTGTCTAGTGTCGAACAATTCCCTCGATCCGCAGAACTCCTTGAAAGCACCATCGTATACTGCATGCGTTATCGGATCTCGGCGTCTTCAATTTCTTTCTGTCTGTTCTCAACCATTGTTCTCCACTTCTTGAATGTCTCGAACACCTCATTCTTGTGCTTCGTAAAGTAAATCCAAGCATACCTAGAATAATCATCTATAAGCGAGACATAATACACGGAACCACCCTTGGAAGTTGTGCAGCCGGACCCCAAACATCCGTGTGCACATAATCTAGTATCCCTCGCTCTTAGACTTGCTGTTCGAAACTTGACCACGTGTGACTTTCCATACACACAATCCTCGCAAAATCCATGCTAGGTTCCTTCAGATTCTTCGCCAGACCTCTTTACCAAGCGAACTAGACCCTTCTCGACATATGCCCAAGCCGCCTATGCCATAACCGTGTGTGCTCACATGGGTCTCCACCACTTCCTTCAGCCCAACCGCCGCATCTCCCGCCACCGCTGCATTCGAGAGTATATAGATTACCGTGACGAACACCGCTCGTCCTCCTCCACCAGAGTGCGTATTCAACCAAATTAACTTGTCCATAGTGTTTGGGGTTGATCGGCCCCGACTGCTTGTATGCTTCGCCTTGGCCTAGTGGAAGCCAAATTATCCTCGAGCTGCTGTTGTTGTAGTGCACGTGTATTTTCTGCTGAACCTCCTCCCCGCCAAGCTCATCATCTACTTGACTTCCCACTTGAGCACGATTAGAACCTAGTTGGTCTTTAGGTTCTATTTCAATAACACGAGACTTAGAAGTCTCCCCACCATAACACCATCATCCTTGGGCCCTAGCAATCATGGATTTCTCATCAAAGGTAACATCCTGTGACCACGAACTTTGAATCTTCCAGACACCAAAGGCGATAGCCTTTACGCCTTTGCATATCCCAAGAATATTGCCTTCTTGGCCCTCGCGTCAAGCTTTCCCTCGTTGGCGTGATAGTAGGCGGTACATCCAAAATTCGAGCCTATCATAATCGTGATGTTCTCGACCACACCCTATAGGTGTATCACCATCCATGTCGAATGTGGTGAGCGGTTCACAATGTAACAAGTCAGTAGCCACCGCTTCGCCCACCATTCGTTGCCCGATCACGCATAAGATCGCATACTCACCGCTTTCTCCGCGGTGTTGGTTCGATCTCTCGCGACCCGTTCTGGCGTGGTGTAGACTGGCTGTCTAGTGTCGAACAATTCCCTCGATCCGCAGAACTCCTTGAAAGCACCATCGTATACTGCATGCGTTATCGGATCTCGGCGTCTTCAATTTCTTTCTGTCTGTTCTCAACCATTGTTCTCCACTTCTTGAATGTCTCGAACACCTCATTCTTGTGCTTGAGAAAGTAAATCCAAGCATACCTAGAATAATCATCTATAAGCGAGACATAATACACGGAACCACCCTTGGAAGTTGTGCAGCCGGACCCCAAACATCCGTGTGCACATAATCTAGTATCCCTCGCTCTTAGACTTGCTGTTCGAAACTTGACCACGTGTGACTTTCCATACACACAATCCTCGCAAAATCCATGCTAGGTTCCTTCAGATTCTTCGCCAGACCCTCTTTACCAAGCGTAACTAGACCCTTCTCGACATATGCCCAAGCCGCCTATGCCATAACCGTGTGTGCTCACATGGGTCTCCACCACTTCCTTCGGTTCAACCGTGCATCTCCTGTCACCGTCGTGCACGAGAGTATATAGATTACCGTGACGAACACCCTTCATCACTACTAAGGAACCACGAACAACCTTCTTCACTCCGTTTTCGTCACAATCCGCAACCACCGGAGTCCAAAGCACCAACGAGATAAGATTCTTCCGCAAGTCGGGAACATGCCTCACATCCGTCAAGGTTCGAACCACTCCATCATGCATCTTGATTTTGATATTACCTAGCCCCACTGCTTTACAAGCATGGTTATTCCCCATCAATACGCTTCCACCATCAATGCCTCGTAGGTAGTAAACCACTTCCTATTTGGACACATATGGTAAGAGCAACCGAATCAAGTATCCACTTCGGAGATATCCTCGCCACCCGTGACAACATAGCACTCCTTATCGCTCCCTTCCTCGGCGTAGCTCGCTTCTTCCTTGCCCTCTCTCCTCTCGGTCTTGTTGTTGTTCTTCTTTCCACCTACTCTCTTATTTGGACGATCGACTTTGAAATGCCCAGCTTCACCGCACTTGAAACATCCTTTTCCGCAAGAGGTCTTGATTTAGATCTAGACTTTCCTCCCTTGCCTTTTCCTCGCTCATTGCTCCTTCCTCTTGCAAACAATCCTGCGCTTGTTCCTTGTTACCACCGATGGCCATGTCACTAATTGCAATCTTCCAAGATCGTCCGCTAGAAGTGCCGTTCTAGTCTCATCCATCTTCAAATTTTCTCCCACAAGCATCGGTGTTTGCACTGTGTTCTCATAAGACTTCTAGAGAGTAGTAGAAGCGCTGATCCTCGTCTCCTACTTTAACATCTATGTCTTTCAAATCGATATGATCCTATCAAACTTGTTGATGTGTTCCCCGATTGATGAGCCCTCCTCCATCTTGCAAGTATACAATTTGAATTTTAAGTAGATCCTGTTAGTTAGACTCTTCGTCATGAAGGTACCCTCTAACTTCTTCCACACGCCTACCGCTTCTCTCCATCTACCAAGAAAGCTACATCCCTCTCAAGGCATAGGATAAACGACCGTGCTTCCGTGATCCAACTCCTCCCAATCCTCACCGGACATATCCTTGTTCTTCTTCTCCTTTCCATCCAAAGCCTTGTGCAATTTTTGCGAAATTAGAAAGTTTTTCATCTGCATCCTCCAATAGGAAAAATGATTCTTCCCATTGAACTTTTCAATCTCGAATTTTTCCACTTTGGTGATTCTTGGTTGACGCCATCCTCTGCTTGTCTTCGTGAATCCGCTTCTCTCGTGAATCACCAACACCCTCAAATTAGAAATTACACCACTTTCAATCAACAATAGCTCGATACCAATTGTTGGTAGCGAACCGCTGAACCGCCGAGAGAAACCACCACAAACGGAAAAGCCAAACATAATAAAAGAGTAAAGACGAGATTTACGTGGTTCTGCAAGTTGCCTACGCCCACGGGTAAGGAGGGGATTTTCACTAATAGAAAGAGAGAATACAAATTAGGATTACAAGTTCTCACAAAGAAACCCTAAAACAAACCTCTCAATCTCTCAAAGATCTCCTCTCCAAAGATGCACAAAACCCTCTCAAAGGTCGCTCCAAAACGTGCTTCAAGCTTTCCTAATAATCGTTTAGGGTTATATATAAACTCTAAACGAACCGGTTTAAAACCAAACCCGCTGAATCTGCCAGATTAGTCGACTACTACTTCAGATTAGTCGACTACAAACTCAGATTAGTCGACTACAAACTCAGATTAGTCGACTACAAACTCAGATTAGTCGACTACAAACTCAGATTAGTCGACTACAAACTCAGATTAGTCGACTACAATGCCTAGTAGTCGACTACTACTGATTAGTCGACTACAATGCCTAGTAGTCGACTACTACTTCAGATTAGTCGACTACAATGCCTAGTAGTCGACTACTACTGATTAGTCGACTACAATGCCTAGTAGTCGACTACTACTTCAGATTAGTCGACTACAATGCCTAGTAGTCGACTACTACTTCAGATTAGTCGACTACAAACTCAGATTAGTCGACTACAAACTCAGATTAGTCGACTACAATGCCTAGTAGTCGACTACTACTGATTAGTCGACTACAATGCCTAGTAGTCGACTACTACTTCAGATTAGTCGACTACAATGCCTAGTAGTCGACTACTACTTCAGATTAGTCGACTACAATGCCTAGTAGTCGACTACTACTGATTAGTCGACTACAATGCCTAGTAGTCGACTACTACTTCAGATTAGTCGACTACAAACTCAGATTAGTCGACTACTACTGATTAGTCGACTACAAACTCAGATTAGTCGACTACAAACTCAGATTAGTCGACTACAAACTCAGATTAGTCGACTACAAACTCAGATTAGTCGACTACAAACTCAGATTAGTCGACTACAAACTCAGATTAGTCGACTACAACTTGATTAGTCGACTACTACTTGATTAGTCGACTACAAACTCAGATTAGTCGACTACAAACTCAGATTAGTCGACTACAAACTCAGATTAGTCGACTACAAACTCAGATTAGTCGACTACAAACTCAGATTAGTCGACTACAAACTCAGATTAGTCGACTACAAACTCAGATTAGTCGACTACTACTTGATTAGTCGACTACAAACTCAGATTAGTCGACTACTACTTGATTAGTCGACTACAAACTCAGATTAGTCGACTACTACTTGATTAGTCGACTACAAACTCAGATTAGTCGACTACAAACTCAGATTAGTCGACTACAAACTCAGATTAGTCGACTTTCCTCCCTTGCCTTTTCCTCGCTCATTGCTCCTTCCTCTTGCAAACAATCCTGCGCTTGTTCCTTGTTACCACCGATGGCCATGTCACTAATTGCAATCTTCAGAAGATCGTCCGCTAGAAGTGCCGTTCTAGTCTCATCCATCTTCAAATTTTCTCCTACAAGCATCGGTGTTTGCACGGGTTCTCATAAGACTTGGCCGAGACAGTAGTAGAAGCGCTGATCCTCGTCTCCTACTTTAACATCTATGTCTTTCAAATCGATATGATCCTATCAAACTTGTTGATGTGTTCCGGATTGATGAGCCCTCCTCCATCTTGCAAGTATACAATTTGAATTTTAAGTAGATCCGGTTAGTTAGACTCTTCGTCATGAAGGTACCCTCTAACTTCTTCCACACGCCCATGACCGTTTCCTCTCCATCTACCAAGAAAGCTACATCCCTCTCAAGGCATAGGATAATCGGCCTGGTTCTTCCGGATCCAACTCCTCCCAATCCTCACCAGACATATCCTTGTTCTTCTTCTCCTTTCCATCCAAAGCCTTGTGCAATTTTTGCGAAATTAGAAAGTTTTTCATCTGCATCCTCCAATAGGAAAAATGATTCTTCCCATTGAACTTTTCAATCTCGAATTTTTCCACTTTGACTGATTTACTGGTTGACGCCATCCTCTGTTTGTCTTCGTGAATCCGCTTCTCTCAGGAATCACCGAACACCCCCTCAAATTAGAAATTACACCACTTTCAATCTGAACAATAGCTCTGATACCAATTGTTGGGCGCGCGAACCGCGGAACCGTCGAGAGAAACCACCACAAACGGAAAAGCCAAACATAATAAAAGAGTAAAGACACGAGATTTACGTGGTTCGGCAAGTTGCCTACGCCCACGGGTAAGGAGGGGATTTTCACTAATAGAAAGAGAGAATACAAATTAGAATTACAAGTTCTCACAAAGAAACCCTAAAAACAAACCTCTCAATCTCTCAAAAGATCTCCTCTCCAAAGATGCACAAAACCCTCTCAAAGGCTGCTCCAAAACGTGCTTCAAGCTTTCCTAATAATCAGGTTTAGGGTTATATATAAACTCTAAACGAACCGGGTTTAAAACCAAACCCGTTTTGAATCTGCCAGTTAGTCGACTACAAACTTCAGTTAGTCGACTACAAACTCAGTTAGTCGACTACAAACTCAGTTAGTCGACTACAATGCCTAGTAGTCGACTACTGCCAGATTAGTCGACTACAATGCCTAGTAGTCGACTACTCTGTTCCCAGCCCGAAAACCTGCTTTCTGTCCGCCGCAGATTAGTCGACTACAATGCCTAGTAGTCGACTACTGAACCTGAAAACTGTCTTGTGCATGTTTTTGTGCATGTTCTACAATACGATATGTCACCTCCTCTAGAGCATGCATGCATGCATTTGTAATTCTGATTAAGAACTTCCCCCCTCCGAATTGGTAGTTTTCATTCACAGATCTTACATTAAATTTTAATTCTTAGAATTATCTTAGATAGTATATTAATTTTATCTATTTTGTTTGTTATTTGTTTAACAAGTTGGATAAAATAAGTTTTATCTATTTTATATCTAACCTAAGTGCAATTTATTTCAGAAATAAATAAAAAACATTTAGGATACATGGCATAAATTCAGGACGTATGAAAATTATTTGATTATTTTCCCAAGATCAGCATCGAGATGCATGAAATGTTTCACAATTTTCAGAATGTGTATCACACAAAGCCCCTCTAAGTTATTCAAATTCCTCACAAAGAAATTATGGACGAACCTAATCTCATGAGAGCTTGCCATAAGCCCTCAAAGTCCAGCTCCTTTACTTAATTAAAGCCCCAAGAAGAAAGAAACCCACCTTTCAAATTATCCTCAGTGCAGAATGTGCCTAAAAGAAAGTGGAAGGTAAGAAATTTTGCTGTACAAAATTATGTTCTAACTTCAGGCAAAATATAGCCAAAGAGGAAAAAAGAACAAATCCCCATAAACCTTAGGCACGACACAAAAACTTTCTTTTGTTGAGTAAACATATTTCAAGAAGAAATAGTTTTGGGTACAATAAAGAGACTCTGAAATTTAAAGTGCAAAGCAGAGCAAGAATTTCAAAAATTCAAAGTTTAAAATGTTTTTCCTTGACCTATCCATCCAAATTATCACGTTCTAAAATCATACATTTTATTCAGATGCTGCAACGTATCTTGATTTATATGTGCAAAAAGCTTTTACGTGTACAAAATGATTTAGCTCAAAACTAAATATATCATACCAGTAACCCGAGAAATAAGTGATATCTGCTTGCTTCGATGAGGCATCTTTTGCAAGCTTCTCTTGATGCTACGTAGAACTTATGATGTCTACCTTTGTGAATCAAAGGCTGGCTTCAACTAAAGTTCATCGTATTAATTATATCATATTCAAACAATCGTGAGATGGATTCCCCAAACTGTTAAATCTATATCACCAATTGTACCAACGGCTAAGAAATTCTTAGTAATCTTAGGTAATCATCATGTTGGAATAGCTACAGTCCTTCAGCAGTTTGTTAAATAAATGACTTGTAACTATAATATACTTCCTTTCTGCTCTTTCTCCTGGCATTGTAGCATTCTAGGTTCCTGGATGAGGGTTTTGTTCAAGGCCTAGAAAGCCATGCTGAGAAACCATGTACCCCTCTAGAAGTATCATTTAGGCTCAAATAACGAGGCCCCACTGTACATATAACTCATAACACATGTAGATAACAAAATTGTTAGATTTTTTATGTGATGAATTATTTATAGTGTCTTAATGTATGATTAAATTATTAAGATATAATCTTATGATATCTTAAATACTTTATGTATATATGTATGCATAAATATTGTATCTTGTATCCCACATAAGCTAATTGATTGATTTTGATAGGGATGTCAGAATCATCTTCGATCGAGACATTATCGGAGGGCTCCACTGTGAGTTCTGACACTTGGACATCTGACTTGACTGACTGGGATTACAAATCAGATGAGACTGACCCCCGAATAATCTTAGGAGACTACCCAAACTTAGTAGCTGCCAACAACATAGCGGAAGAGCAATTAGAAGTCGAGGAGTTTATGGAGGAAGAGGAGGAGGAACCCGTGGAGGAGGAGGAACCCGTGGGAGAGGAAGGATCCATGGAGGATGGGTTTGCTGATGAGGGAGAGCCCATTGAGGATGAGGAGTTTATGGAGGGAGAGCCCATTGAGGATGAGGAGGAGGAACCCGTGGGATACGATGGACCCATGGAGGATGGGTTTGCTGATGATGCGGGAGAGCCCATTGAGGACGAGGAGTTTATGGAGGAAGAGGAGGAGGAACCAATGGAGGAGGAGGAGCTCGCAAACCAAGAGGAACTTGTAGATGACCCTGAGGAAATAGACCTTAGTGGGAACGAGTCTATAGAGATAGGGGACTCAGACACAGCGTCAAGCACAAACAGTTCCTCTTCTACTTCTGGGGATGGATTCTAGGACTACTGTATCATCATTTTGGTAGAATGAGAACCTAGATATAAGGTGTATTTTGGGGTTCTATCTAATGTGTGAAATAGATATATCTACTTTTGGAGTTTGTGTAAAATAAAATAAATAAACAAAAAAAAGGAGAGAGGGGGAATTGTTTTGGGAAAAAAAAGGTAGGACATGCTTGTAATTATCATGTAAATGCGACTATTGTATAAATGAAAGTACTTTTGATAAAAATATTATTCTGTTAATGGTATTTGATATTTGTCCATGATTGCTGTGAGTTGTTCCATATATTGTCTGATATAAGAGAAAGTGAAGGGTGGAAATAATTACCTAAAATTTGAATTTTTTTATGTTTACATAGACAAAATGGAGCAAAGAAGGTCAAATCAACAACAACACCCAATAAATCAGACTTTAGGGAGTGTAGCTGAGATCACTCCAAATTCCGACACAAGGACAGGCACCGACCACTCTCATCCAGCTAATAACCACACAAACCCTCCTACTGGCGATCCGGTGAATCCAACCCCTGATCCACTAGAAATATTGGCGCAACTTTTGGAACAACGTTTCAACCCAAGCAACACTCAACTACCACTCCCTTATCAGCAAACCATGTACCCCTCTAGAAGTATCATTTAGGCTCAAGTAACGAGGCGCCAATGTACATATAACTCATAACACATGTAGATAACAAAATTGTTAGATTTTTTTAATGTAGAGTTATATTGAAACATTAAGTTTTAAAATGCATATAGGCAATTGACTTTAAAGAGTATATCTGTAGAATACCAAGGCACAATAATATTATGTATCTCCAGAAAAAGAATATTATTTCTAATTATAATATGATGATAAATTATTGCAAAAAGAGTCTAAAGCTTGTTTTATGAGCTTCTGTTTATTTGTTTTCTTTATTTTAGTTGTTTGGTAGTAATATCTTCATTTATTTGGTTTGCATGCTAATTTGTGTCGAGTTATCTAGCTTATTAAACTCCATTCGATGATTGCAAGGCCACCTTTGGAAAAAGTTTGTATTCATTTTAGTAGATAGTGTTATCCACATATTCTGTTTAGTTTTAATCTTAACTTAGTTAACTCTAGACTTCTTAGATGATTATAATATACACATGTATGCTACATTCTCTTTTATTTCTATATGTTATATAAATGACAATCATTGGCATCTACATATGCTTTTCTTATGTATCTTGTGAAAATTGAGTTCAATACATATTTATTTGCCTTATAGGATGCTTTGCATATTCTTTGATCACCAATTTAATGTACTGTTAAGTTTATGCGATTAATATTTTGAGCAGAATACTTACACCCTTGGGATTTTTTTATCATCTTATGTGGTACTATAGTAGGTGTTAAAGAGTAGTCAAGTATCTTTAGAAGAACATAGCTCAGTTTATCCTCATTAGTAAAAGATAGCTTGTCCAAGTTGGTTCTAATGATATATAATGCTTTCTCTGTAGGTGGACACATCGTTCCAAGATTTCAAGAACTAACACCAGACAAGCTTGGAAAGGTAGGCTATAGTTTTGTGCACTTGTCACATGTTAGGTCCATGATGTCAGTGTGTATTGCTGAATGATGTTTCTGATGGTTTATTTTGTTCTAGACCTCTTCGCATACATTAATCAATATGTCAATAACTTTTATAATGTTTTATTTGAAGTACATGTAGATCTTAATTTTTTTATAGGGTTAATTGCTAACAGACCACCTGTAGTATCACCTAAGTTCAATGAGACCCATGTAGTTCTATCTGTTGCGAGCAGACGCCTTGTAATATTGGTCCAACTATATTTACACTCCCTTAATGAACCTTTTTGACTATTTTAAAAGTCAAAAAAGTTAACAATTGGGTGTCTATCCTCACCAATAAAACTATAAGGAGTCGATCCGCCTCCTCAAACATTTTTTAACGATTTTAACAATAAAAAAATTCAATCAGGGGGTCTATTTCCAACAGGTAGAATTACATGGGGTCTATTCACAACAAATAGAACTATAGGGGTCTCTTTGCAATTGGGTTATACTACAAGGGATCTGTTTGCAATTAACCCTTTTTTATAATGCTATTTATGCATAATAACTGGATAAACTTTAGGAGTTAAGGCTTTAAGGGAAGTAGTGAGTTAAACAAGTAGGGAAAGCTTGTAAGTTTGTTGTTAGTTTCGTATGTATATCATGGAAATTGAATTCATTATGCAATTTGATTTTCATTTGAATGTTTGGTCATATTGATTTAGCGTCTTCCAGCATATTTCTTGAATGGTCTGCTTATTTCACACTTATTTGTTTCCTAATTCAGCAAGGTTTTGTGATTTCTTCTTTGTTGGTAGTGTAATTCACTTGCCGTATAGTAGATACATATCTATTTTTCAACTTTTTTTCATTGCATATGTCATCTTGCATTTCATAATTTGTAGGTTTACATTTAATTAGTCTTGTACCATATCAATTTCCTTGGATTAGACATTTACACCCCTTTATTGTTATGTTTTGTTTCTACAATTACCTATCGTCGACGCTTGCTTATGATAATACTCATTCATGCTCTTGCTTTTAATTATTTGATTGCGCTATAGAAACAAAAAAACCAATATGTCATCTTTTGGATTTTGCTTCTTTTTTTGTACTTATTGTGTTGTTTGCATTTAGTCATGGTTAGTCAATGCAAAGTAAAGAAGCCTCATGTAGCTGACATAGCTGAAAAGACCAGGATTCGGAGGCAAGAGCAGGCGCGTAAAAGTTACCAAGAGATTGTTAAGAAACGGTTACAATCAAATGCTATGCATTTTCCTTCTTTGCCCCGTTCTAATTTGTGCTGTGCACATGATAGGACACTTGAGCAAAATTCTAACATAAATTTAGAATATTGCTCCACAAGTAGTGATCCAATCGGATCTCCTACTATTAGAATTGTTAATGAAAGAAAGCAATGCACCATTATTAGAAATGATTGAGAAAAGAAAAATACTTCTTATGAAGATTATGTTGTTGACAAAATGCAATCAGTCTCGCAACAAAGTGGTGTTAAACTATTTACAAAAGATGATTTATTAGTGGATATCAATCGAAGATCAACCAAGCCAGATGATCTTCCGCAAAAAATGGGACAAACCTTATTGATGCCCTCGGTGGAAGCAAGACCTCTAGACTCATCTCCTTTAGCGGATCATAATGATGAAAGTTCATCATCATTCAATGATAATTCACCCGTGAATGTATTATTGCAGCTTCAAGTAGATAAGCAAAAAAGCTTCGGTAAGTGACCTAAAATTTTAGGGTTATATTGCATTTCATTTGAATGCAATTTCTTAAAAATTAATATTTTACTTAAGTTGTCCTGAGATTTCATAAAGATATCATACTTTCCCTCATCACTTCTTTGGGCTGCAGCTTATACCTATTCTTTTTTTTTTCTTTGTTCCCTTATTATATGTAATTATAGCAAAGGCAAACAGACCACCTTTTGCACTAGATCCACCGTTTGAGGTTTGTAGCAAGTGCAATGCAATTGTTTGGAAGGAAGAGAAAGTGAAGGGGAAAAAAGAACTTGAGTCTTACTACACAACTTGTTGCAAAAATGGAAAGATTGTCCTACCTCATTTTCGTAGGACCCCGAAAAGACTTCATAGATTATTGAATCCAAGCAACCTTGATGCACACAGTAGAAGATTCCGTGAACAGATATGTTCATTTAACTCAATGTTCTCTATGACTTCCCATGGAGCAAAGATTGACTACGGAGTTATGCATGGTAAAGGACCTTACACATTTCGAATGCATGGCCAAAACTATCATGCTATTGGATCTTTAATACCTGAATCACCTCAAAGACCAAGATATGCTCAATTGTATATATATGATACATTAAATGAGGTTGACAACAGATATCAATCTTTAAATCGAACTAAACCTTCAAATGAAATGATAGAAACCATGGACAAAAAGATCATAAATGATGTTAAATTTGTGCTTGATTCTGTTAATGGGTATGTGCGGGAGTTTAGGAAGGCAAGAGACTTTCATGAAATGAATAAAGAAACTGAGTTTTCATTGAGGTTAATTGAAAATCGAAATCGAGGGCTTAGCAACTATAGTCGTCCACAAGCAGATGATATTGCTGCCCTCATGCTTGGTGATGAGTTTGAAGAGAACAACGGCCGAGATATTATTATAAATCATAAGAAGAAAGGATTTCAGCATATTACTGAACTGCATCCATCTTATATGCCGCTACAATATCCATTACTATTTCCCTACGGTGAAGATGGATGGCATGCAGGTTTAGAAAACCATAATCCAGATGGAAAAAAATGAAAAAGGACCAAAATGAGCATGAAAGATTACTATGCATATCGACTCCACAACGCACAAATGAGGGCACAACTCTTCTACAAGGTGGGAGGCTTCTCCAACAATTCATAGTCGATGCATATGCAACTGTTGAAGAAGAGCGTCTGCGTTGGATTAGAAACAATCAAAGGATGCTTCGTGCTGAACTATACAAGGGCCTATGTGATGCATTAGAGGCTGGTGATACCAATAAAACACAGGTGGGGAAAAAATTATATTACCGTCATCCTTTACAGGCGGTCCAAGATACATGATGCAGAACTATCAAGATGCAATGACAATTTGTTCGTGGAGTGGAATGCCAGATTTGTTTATCACTTTTACATGCAATCCGAATTGGATCGAAATAGATGATTACTTAGAGTTGATACCTGGCCAAAAAGCTCCGGATCGACCTGATATTGTTGCACGAGTTTTCCATATTAAGTTACAACAAATGTTAGATGAGCTCACTAGAAAATCGACATTTGGAAACACCATTGCACGTGAGAGTTCTTATCTTCACTTAATTATTAGTCACTTCTGATCACGTAGTTTTCCTTACTGCATTCTTTGAAGCCTAATATCATAATAGAAAAATTTGCAGATCTTTCCGTTGTAGAGTTTCAAAAACGAGGCCTACCACATGCACATATATTGATTACATTGTCTAAAAAGAAGAAATTAAGGACTATAAAACAAATCGATGAAATGATATGCACTGAAATACCTGATAAAGAGATCTACCCTTTATTGCACGAATTGGTCAATGCTCATATGATACATGGGCCATGTGGAATTCACAACTTCAAATCGCCCTGCATGAAAAATAGTCAATGTTCAAAAGGTTATCCAAAGCCGTATAATGAATTCACAAAAATTAATGCAAGGGGCTTCCCTATCTACAAGAGAAGGATGAATTGCCCAACAACTATTGTTAAGGGCATTGATGTTGACAGTTCATGGGTCGTCCCGTACAACCCATACCTTCTACGTAGATTTCAATCCCACATTAATGTTGAAGTCTACACCCATGCAAAAATGATTAAATATTTATTTAAATATGTGCATAAAGGGCCTGACTTAGCAACTGGAATTATGAAAAATAAACCTGATAATAACAATGATGAGATTCAACGGTATCTTGATGCTCGATACATTAGTGCTGCAGAGGCTGCATGGAGATTATTTGACTATAATCTCCACCAACGTTATCCGCCTGTAGAAAGGCTTCGGTATCATTTACCAAATGAACAAGAAGTCTATTTCCATGACAACAAGTGCATTGAGAATGTTGTGCAATCTGAAAGGTGTCTTAAGACTATGCTCACGGAATGGTTCGTTGCAAATCAAACTTACAAAGATGCAAAAGATTTGCTTTATACTGAGTTCCCACAAAAATTTGTGTGGAATAGACAAGGACTTATATGGCTTCCACGAAAGAGGTGCTTTGCTATTGGGAGGCTACCCTTTGCACAACCCGTTAGTGGTGAGCGATACTATTTGCTTATGTTGCTAAATGTTGTCAGGGGAGCAACAAGCTTTGAATTTTTAAGGACTGTTGATAACATCATTCACCCAACATTCAAGTCTGCCTGCCTTGCAATGGGCTTGCTAGAAGATGATAATGAGTGGAATTTGTGTTTAGGTGAGGCTTCTCACTTCAGTGGTGCTGCTAAGCTTAGGCGGCTTTTCTCAACAATCCTCATGTTCTGTGATATAACTCATCCAGAGAAGTTATGGGAATTGTATTGGAAATCATTGACAGAAGATTATGAATACATGCTAGCAAAGAAAAATCCTGGGAAGGTTGTCACTCTTACTGAAGAGCAATTGAAAAATGAAGCTCTTATTGATATCCACCAAATATTGGTTCATAATGGTCAGACACTGGAAAACTACCCAACAATGCCATTTCCCACAACTAATTCAAATCTAGGCATAAGTAATCAGTTGATCTTTGATGAATTGAACTACGATAGTGCTTTTTTGACAGTTGAGGTTGCTAAGTTAGAAAAAAACTTAAATAGTGACCAACGTAAAGCATATATCTCAATCTTGGACTCATGTTCAAGAAAACTCGGTAAACTTTTCTTTATCTACGGAGGTGGAGGGACTGGAAAAACTTATTTGTGGAACACCCTGGTTACAAAACTGCGAAGTGAGAAAAAAATTGTCTTGGCTGTAGCTTCTTCAGGTATCGCATCATTGCTCTGCCGGTGTTGCACATTCCAAGTTTAAAATCCCTATTGAAATCACTGAATTTTCAACCTGCTCAATAAAGAAGCAATCACATTTGGCTGAGCTTATCCGTTCCTCCGAGTTGATAATTTGGGATGAAGCTCCAATGACAACGAAATATGCATTTGATGCAGTTGATAGAAGTTTTAGAGACATTATGCAAACTGATTCAAATCCTAATGCTTCTACCAAAGCTTTTGGGAATAAAACGGTTGTTTTAGGAGGCGACTTTAGACAAATTCTCCCCGTTGTTCCAAGGGGAGGCAGAGAGCATATTGTCGATGCTTCCATACATAGGTCTCCACTTTGGAAACATTGTGATCTGTTTCTTTTGACAAAGAATATGCGTTTAGAAAATGCAAAGTCAGACGCTCATTTATTCCATGAAACTAAAGAATTTGCAGCTTGGGTATTATCTATTGGTGATGGGACAATTGGTGGTATTCACACAGAAAATGAACCGGACTCAACATGGATACAAATTCCAAGTGATATGTTAGTAGATACCAAGTTAGGAATGAAGGGTCTTATGGATGCAACTTATCCATCTTTGACCCTAAATTTTACGGATCCAATTTATTTATAGGACAGGGCAATACTTGGCCCAACAAATGAACAGGTCAATGCAATAAATGATGAAATTCTTGAATTAATCCCAGGTGAAACAATGACCTATTTGAGTTCAGATATCAAGCTAGCCGTTGATGAAAAGCAAAAGAAGAAAGAACTTTTCTACACTACTGAATTTCCGAATTCTCTAAAGACTTCAGCATTACCAAATCATTCTTTGAAACTAAAGGTTAATGCACCAGTTATACTTTTGCGGAATATAAATCAAGGCATAGGTCTTTGCAATGGAACTCGCCTCATTATAACCAAGCTTGGGCAAAAGGTTTTGGAAGCAAAAATAATAACTAGCTCTAATATTGGGAAAGTAGTTACCATACCCAGGATCAAAATGTTCTCAGATAAAGGCGAACTGCCATTTATTATGCGCAGGACACAGTTCCCCATCAAATTAGCATTTGCCATGACAATAAACAAAAGCCAAGGGCAAACTCTTAGTAAAATTGGCATATGCTTACAAACTCCAGTTTTTTCACATGGTCAGCTATATGTCGCTGTATCGAGAGCAACTTCCAGGCAATCCTTGAATTTCTTACTAGGTGAACAGAATGATGCACCATCAAATTATACACAAAACATTGTATATAAAGAAGTCCTTCAAGAAGTTATGAAACAAATTCTACCATCTAATCCAGTTGATGAAGAGATAACTTCAAGAGTAAGTGTCCTTCATAACCATCTTAAGCTAAAAAGAATGTCATCTACGCTTCATGCATTATATTCTATTCAATGCTAATTTATTCGTCTTTCCCAGGCTTCTTTGTTGAAGCATTACAATGTACTCTTATGTATGCCATTTTTATGTAAGTAGTAGGTTAAATTTAAGTGTGTCATCAAGATTCTTCATTGAAATGGTTTAAAAGTACTGGAAGTTTGAGTATGAAATATCATTGTAACAAAGTATCATGGTGTTACAGATTAACATATGCTATCTATCATTCTTATACAATTAACATCTCATGACCATGCTGCCATAATTTTGAATGTTTGCTCTTACATTCAAATCAATATTGTACTTATTAGGTTTTTGTAAGAAGATTAGATGTGCCACCACTTTTCAACGGCTTAGCTTATTGCTTATTATAAACATAGAGGTTACTGAGTCTTGGTTGGAATAAAGCTCTACTTAAATTTGAAAATCCTGATGAAACCATGTTAGTTTCTAGCATACTTATTTCTTGCTCTCAAAGAAATATGCAATTAATGAAAATTGGTAGTGAGATAATAAGCTATCGTATTTTCCTAACTACTCTATCTAATCTATACAGGATATGTCTACATCTGAAGAGACAATGTTTGATGCATGTATGGATATGAATGAAGACTCTGGAAGCTCTCAGAGACAGAAAGGCAAGCTCAAAGATTTGAAAGAAGTGGATCCTGATGACCATGTTTCTCTAGCTAAATTAGCAAGGAGAGGAAAAAAGCGTCCAAAGGGAAGAACATCACAAGAAACTGAAATAAATCTCGAGTCACCATTGAACATTGTAAAAGCAACCCCAAAGCCTAAAACACCACTCAAAATTGATACTGGTACTTTGGACTCCTTTCAATTGCTCTTGCTTTGTTTATTATTATATAATGCTATATTTTTCTTACCTTCTACATGGCTACAACACACATTGGCTTAAGGATCCAAGAAAAGAAAGCTGCAACAAGTGTTGACCCTCAGTTTGCTCAACCAACACAGCAAACAATAAAGCATAAGGAAAGTGCAATGAAGCGAAAGGCAAAGCAAGAACCGATAACCACTTCCAAGGGCAAGGCTAAAAGGAAGTTGGAATATGAGCGAACACAAAAGAAACAGAAGGAGCAGCCACAACGGCAAAAGAAAGACAATTGCCTATAAACAAAGAGATTATAGGCCATAGTAATTTTGATAGCATGTATAGCACCGCTAAGGAATATAATGTAAATCTTCGAATCTTAAAGCTTTGGTATGGTCAGCTACATGGTGCTGGAAGCATGCAGTCAATTGTCTTCATTGCTAGAGATGAAAAGGTCATTTCTAAACTACAAAACTCTTGAATTACATTTTTCAAAGGAATGAACACACCAAATAGAGAAATTGAAAAAATCATACACTGACTATGCAGTTATATAAATAATTTTGCATGTTTTGGCAACAAATATTTATTTCAAAATATGTTATATTGGCCTCCTCTCACATAATTATGTTTCATTATATTGCAAGAATACAACTAGCTTAGAATTAATGTTCCTTATTCATATTTGATTTCATTGAGCAACACTCTTAACATTCTTATTGTTAAATTCTTGGTTATTAAATGCTTATCCAAGTAATAACACAATATGACATACAAATGTTTTTTGCATATTAGATCACAATATCTCCACCGTTACACCTCTTTCCTTACACTCAGCATGAATCATCGAATGTATATACACGGATAACCTGTGTGTGTTCATCTATCTATGAATATACAATTTTCTAAAGTATAGATTCAAAAAGATAAGTAAAAAGAAGTCGACTATGTTCTTTTAAAGAGCTAACCACAACCAACAAAAAGCAGGGTAACTGCAGGCAGGGATTTGTACCAATTGGGCTAGCTGAGCACTGGAAATCTATTCTCAATGAGGGTTCGGCATATGCTATTTCAAGGGCTTCTATCATTGATTCCAACAGCTATGTTAAACTTATTGATCACAAGCATCAACTGGCCTTTACTGAAAGAACAACCTTGAACCCATTGTCCGACACGGATATTCCATTGGAACCATTATATAAGCTCCAAAAGCTTGACACCCTTCAACAAATTGAAAAAGGCAAGGAGATTGAACCACCTACACAACCTTCTTCAATCAAGATTGAAATTCTCAAAGGTAATCTTCCTAATGCTCTCTTTGTTTTATTAGTACACCACCATCTACATTTCTTGTGCACACTATGCAACCTTTCATACTTAGAAAAAGAACTCTGATTGGACAAAAATATTTAATATTTAACAATTACAACATGAACGTAGAGTACAAAGTTCTAAACAATATTGCAAAAGGATCACAAACTTACTCTTGTTACCTTCTTTACAGATGTACTGACACTTGTCATTGATATCCGCCCTCCTACTACAAAATATACAAAGAAGAAGCTTATTCAGTTTGTCGAGGTCTTCATGACGGATGAAACTATATTCCCAAGAGTCTCCATGCTTACTATCTGGAAGGAAGAATATGAAAAAACTAAAATATTTACTCTACCATTTAAGAAGCAGTTTGTCCTCCTTGCAAGCGGCCTCAGAACAAACAACTTTCGTGGTATGTTCTTTGAATGTCCTATCAAATACCACATTAGTGACATATCATTGACTAACTTGGATTTTTCTACATTGCAAAAAAAAAAGATCGCTATGGGTTACAGACAAGCATGTTCACAAGATTCGAAATTGACCCGGAGGATATGCCTGAAGCTCGATCTCTTCTAAAAGAGTGAGTCATCTACCATCTCAGGCTTTTAAAGTCAGTAGTGAGCATTTACAAAATCTTTTTTTCTTATCTTCTTCCAAACTCTCCCCTTTGACATTGGTTGCTAACATACACATACACAAAAAAAAAGAGTGACAGATAAGGCAGCCCAACTTCAAGTTGGTTCCATTGAGATGCCACGATTTAGTGAACTTTATTGCAAAACTCCCGAGACAATTTATACAATCAACCAACTTCGTGCTCTCACTTCCTCTCCACCTGTCCCTGGCAACGTAAGTAATCTTTACATTTTCTTCCTTACATCATATGCCATGTTAATTTTTCCTCTCATTATTTCCACTCAACATCAGTAAACAATGTTTGTGTTTCAAGCAATCTACAATAGAGATCAATACATGTAGCATGTGTTAAACTTACACTGACCTGTGGTGTTACATGTCCTGGTGTATATGTTCAGTTGCTCTATGTAGCGGGACAAATAAGAAAAAAAAGGAAGAAGAACATAAATCATAGATGAAGCAATTGAAAGAAAAATTGGAAGAAAAATTTAGCTTCTTTGTAGCCTACAATTCGACATAATAATATATCATATAAAATTGTAATGGCAAATAATTAAAAATAATACATGCCTTGATAGATCAAATAGACACAATAGACATATCGAATAATTTAAAAAATAATAAATGCCTTCAAAATAGTAATAAACAAATTCCTTGATATACATGCCTTAAAAAATTCATTCCTAGAAATTATTAAATTTAATTTAAAATACTATTAAAATCTATCACATATGCCCTCAAAACAATAACAAAAGGATTTTTTTTAAGCTAAAGTCTAGCACACATGCCTTCAAAATTAACAATCAGAAATCTAATTTTAACGTCTTTCACATATAATAAAACAATTGAATACTATGACCTACAATCTAATTTTAACATCATTTTCTATGAAATGTTTGTCAACCTTAGCATGATTCTGAAATCCATCTCACTTTCATCTTGCCAATACTACGACCTACAGTCGATGCTGCAAGGTCAAGCTCATAACATTTTATCACATTTAGGCAATTGGTTCTTTATGAAGTCTACAATTATTAGAATTCAAGTCTCTAATTGGTCTTTATGAATAACATCATTTTCCTGAATAAATGTACCAGGACTTATACTATATGATCCAGGCAACCATCATGCGTATTTATACTGAGTTCTCGATGACTTATCGTGCATGTGCAATATGCCCGAAAGGCATGAAGTATGAAGTTAATGATCAATACGGTTGTTCGGACCCACAGTGTGTCAATCGTCAAGGGAAAACAACACTGAGGTTTCGTCTTTACAGTCCTATACCATTCCACTTTCATGTGTAGACATAGTTTCATGCCGAAAATATTCTGTACTAAACTTGCATATTTAAGTTCTACAGAACCAATAAATGCACTTTTTCTTGACGTGGCAGGTACAAAATAACAATGGATGTCAAAGATGACACAGATACCTTGAATCTAACAGTTTTTAATCAAGATGCAGAGCAAATTCTCCAGATCCCTGCTCCAGAACTTGAGCAACATAAGTTAGAGGTCTATTTTCATACTAACTTTCTATCATATGCTTTATTTAATACCAGAAGAAAAAGAAAATAATATATCAAATTTCGTACAAATTCAGGACAATGGGCTCATGAAGATACACAACATTGCCAACAAAGCTCATGGAAAAGCTTTTAAGTTCATTTTCCGTTATGATTTTGGAAATCACAAGTCTAGCTTGAAAGGGAAATACACAGTCAGCTCAATAGATTGGTCACCCAGAGTATTTACCCCCTTGCATAATGTAGATGATGCACTTGTGGAAGACATACAGGTAACCTTTCTATTCTCTTCATTTCATTGTTGAGCATACTCACCGCTTAGAACTTTACCCTAACTTTATGTGTCATGGATCTATTAGTAGTTTGTCAATGTCATCACTATGAATGCGTATTGTTCCTTTTACCATTGTGTATGACAGGCTGTATTGGTTATATGGTCACCCCGTTTCCTTTCATACTGTGTTTGTAACCCGTTTCCTTTTACATTTATTTCATTTATCCTTCTTGCTTTGGAGTTGGGTCAGGCATGACAATTGAACAACTACAAATTAATGTACCAATCTATATTTACAAATTAACAAAATTGATGTAATTCCTTAATCCTCAATTATGCAGGACATAGAAAGTGAAAGCAGAAGGGAAGACGGAGAGACCCCGGAAGATGAGACCAATTAAATTGGAAAGACAAAACCAGCTCATAATGAAGAAACATGAAGTTTGCATCGAAAAGTGGGAGGGATGCTGATATTAGGAAGTATAAGCTTTTGTACTAACCACTGCACTATATTTGTTTTCATCGGCCACTGAAATTGGTGATGACAACTTATATAGTTAGGCTTAAGTTATGTATAATATTAAGCTTTGCTCATGTATAATACAACTTATGACAGCAACTGATCATGACAACTTATGTCACTAGGCTTTTGATTTTGTACTTATTTTGCTACTTGGTGCCGTTAAATTATGAATATCTTTATGTTACTTTGATTTGTTTACTTTTTAAGCCTTATTTGATAATTCATGAAAATTGTTGTGAGAGGGCTATTTCCTTCTATATGTATTATTTTTTTTCTAGAAAACTGCAATACATCTCTCTGTATCATGGATATTGTGAGGTTCACGGTTCCAACTTCTTTTTGCCCGGTCAGATTTTTATGTGTTGACATGTTTATATGAAATACATCCAAGGAGAAAAGTATTCTTACCCAATGTCATGTAGTCTTGATAATATGATATAGAAATGTGTCTTCTTATCTACAGGTTCAATGTGCTAATCTAAATGTTGTACCGTTTAGTCTTATTTAAGAGTTGAAAAAAAGCCGCTTAGTCTTATTTCTTATTTAAGAGTTGAAAAAAAAGCCATTGAAGCAAGCCTACTTCAGCACTAATGACCGTCACAAAAAATCATTGTAAAGAACTTGAATTCTCTGCCCTCCCCCGCGTCACGCGGGGGTCCTTGCTAGTAAGTAGTATAATAGCAGACAAATCGCCAGTAACAGTTGTATCAATTGTCCTTGTCATATTCCATGGTTTTAATATCCAAAAATTATTGTCGGCATCTCTTTCTGCAAGCAATAATCTCCAATCAGCTGAGATAGTTGTGTCTCTAGGTGGTAAGTAGGCTGAAGCCAATCAGAACCTTGCGCCTGTAGATGAATAGTGATTGATACAGTAACAGACCTTGTAGTCAAAAAGGATACATTCTAAAATCTTCTGAAGTTCATGTCGATGGTGAGTTCTAAATAGTATATACAGTTGTGAAATACGCGTAGTTTCCTTTTTGATCCGGTTATACTTGTTTTTGAAGTAAGTGTACCACTTGTCATAGTATGAAAACCTTATATTCACAAATGAGGAGGCTAAACCATAAACGTGGAGAGCATAATCATAAAAGAACAATGGGTTAATTTTGCATTCTCCCCGTTGTACTCCATTGAAACAAAATCAGTTCTAAACTCCATTCTTGAAAAATAAAACATTGCCTACAGTAGAATTCTTTATCTATAAGAGTTGTAACTATTCAATATAAATATACATGAGCATGAAATATTAGGAGAAGATGCTAACCATATGGATAGTCTCTGCCAAATGATGTTTTCATCACAAGGCAAGCTTCAAAGAGAAATTGGTTTGTGTATTGACTGTCTGTTATTCCAACAGATTTTTTTCACTTCCGTGTCAACTTGCACGCTGGTCCTAATAATATCAGCATTCGTTGGTCCAGTTGCTGAAATAAGAGCAAAGAAAATCAACCTCTCAAACGCATAGAGAAATAATTACACAGTTAAATGCACAAAGAACAAAGCATTTACTGAGAACAAATTCAGGCCCTGTTAAATTCTCTTCTACTTGTGTTACGTGTGTATAAACTTGACGTGCACACTCATCATCTGGGAGTATGCTTCTAGTTGTAGGGGCTTCTGAAGAAGTGGATGAGCGCCCACTGACACAAGTTGTTGGGATTTTGAACTCCTAAAAAGAGAGTTCATCATAAGTACAATGAAATTGGGCATCTTCTGTGCAGAAACAGGTAATAAATCACCTAAATGAAGTAACTCCCTCGTATATGGAACCAAGCTGTAAATCTAGCAGACCGTTGTTTTTCCTATCCAATACCGAAAAGGTAATCACGTGTACATTCTTCACCACAACTAACATTCTGAGTCGGCCATAACACTGAAGCTGAATTTATCATTTTTCAATTTCAATTTTTTTGAATTATTATAAAAAGAGTCAATCAGTAAATCAAATAATATTACAAAAATCTTTTAGTCCCACTGAAGCAAGAAATCCAGACCCCAAGAATTGTTTTGTCACTATGTTATTTCTGAAACAAACAAAAAAGAGCAGTATTTTCTCTAGAAACAGTGTCCCCGACATTAAATGTGCCCTCAAATTGATATTGCTACCAGTCTAGCTCAATATTTCCCTAAAAAGAACACCAGATTGGTCATCAGACCTGGTTACTACATACGTGACTCGGATTGCAAACTAAATGTCCATAAAGGAACCACAATACATAACTGAGTACTACTCATTTGGGTGCGGATGGGCGTGGCGGTATGCATCAAGCCTTCGATCTTGCTATTGTTAGAATTTGTGCACAATCAAGCGGAAATAATTGCGAAGAACGAGCCGCGAGAATAAGCGACAAGCAATCGCAAACCGAGATATTTACGTGGTTCACCCAATTTGAGCTACATCCACGGCAAGGGCATCGGAGAGATTTTCCACTATCAAAAAAGAGAAAGAAGTACAAGAAGGCAATAGCCTAAACCCTCAAACTCTCAAAGAGAACCCTCTCCAAACTTTCTTTGTCACAGGAGATGATCTACACGGCTAACCACTCAGAGAGGCATTTATAATAGAAAAACCCTCAATTAGCTTTAACAAAAGATTAATCTTGACCATCCATCCTCTGATCCGACTCCTAATTAGACTAGAGACGCACATGAGTCAAAAAAAAAAAAAAAAAAAAAAAAAAAAAAAAAAAAGAAAAAAAAGGAAGAAGAACACCTGTATTTACTTCATGTGGTCTGAACTTGATGTGGGCCGAGACTGGGAATCACAAACACATACAGAAGGCTAATATCCAATAGAATTTAAGTTCCACCTGCTGCTACAACTCTTTTATACAAGAGTTCTTAATTGGGAGGAATATTCAAAGGGTTTTGAGGCACAAATTTCAACAGCCATCATGATCCAGCAGTAAAGAAAATTTAATATTAGTATGAAAAGGATAATTTTTCCTCATTTCAATGGGCATGAGCATAACAATTTATAGACAATTCATAAAATTCTAAAGACCATTTGCACTAAGTACATTAAGATAAATTTTCTATGATGATGTACTTTCAGTATCACCCCTCATTGAATACTTCAATATATCTAGGCTCAGTACCAATGTTATTGAGCGGCAAGAATATGAGGCTGCATTTTTTTTGTTATTGAATAAGTTTAATTCTATTTTGTACATCACTTAGTAACATTAATTTAAATTTCCGAGTTTCTATCTATCTATATCTATATCTATCTATCTATCTATATCTAGATCTATATCTATATCATTCTCCCTTTAAAAGAGTGAGTACTAGAAAAACTTTTTCTACCCCAAAATGCTCTTCTTCTTTCATAAATTTAACAGATTTACCTTTATTTTATTTTATTTTTATGTTACTCAGAAATCAGAAAATCTAAAGCTCTAAACCTTCGTTCCTTTCCTTCTCCGTTCCATCGGTTACGATTTTGCTCCGGCAACGCAGTCCCACTCTCTCTACCTCATCAGTTGGCAATTATGAAATTACAAAGATGCTTATTATCACGAAGCTTATTAATATCCTCATCATCACCAAACTTTCTCTGCCATCTTCTCCTCAAATATCAGATTTTAGGCATCATGAAGGTTCAGGTTGGAAACAGAGAAAATATCTGGGTATGATTTTATCAATTTCTAAATTTTTATTTTTATTTTGAAACTTCTTAGTCTGTGCGATATCTTTCTTCAAGTAAAACTAGGTATGATGTTTCATTTTGGAATTAAGCCTAACACCAACCTAATTTTTTGGAGCAATTTAGGTTCTATGCATTAGAATTTAGTTTCTTTTCTTGCACTGCAATTAGTTTTTATGGCAATTGATATTTTTTTAATTTCTTCAGTTTTCATGTATTATTTACAGGATTAAGGTTTTGGCGGTTGCTGATTGTCCCATCTATCAAGGTAAATATTAATATTTGATATTATTTTAATGTGGATTTATTTGATTATATATTTTATTTGATTGAATTGAAATAGAAAACAAATTCATTTTTTTACTATGCATGCTTTTATTTAGTTTCAATTTATATTTTTGAGTAGACTAAAACCTAAGTTGCATGGAAGCAGTGCAGTCTTGATGCGGGTGTGGAGTACGGGACTCGGCAAAGCTGTAAAATGTAGAATGCAGTGTCCATATATATATATATATATATATATATATATATATATATATATATATATATATATATATATATATATATATATATATATATATATGAGATTAATGTGTGTCCTTGTCATATGAGGGATTTTCCTCATATACTTAGATGTACAATCTCCACCAAGTATCTTTTAATAAAATAAGAGACATTCTCTCTCCTACTTTATTAGCTTGGTGGAGATTGTGCCACCTCAGCATATATGAAGAATCCCTCATGTGACAAGGATACCCATTAATATATATATATATATATATATATATATATATATATATATATATATATATATATATATATATATATATAATTAATAATGTACATGTGATCTTTTTTCCACTTTATTTGTCATTAGAATTAAAATTCGATCACATTTTTAAGTTTCTTTTATCATATTGATTATCATAAATTGGAAACTACTCAAATTTTTACTAGATCCAAGCGACCTTTTAACTATATAGTTTTCAACTTGGGTATGGTGAAATGAACCCGACCCATATCTAACTAGTTTCAAGAAAAGATGTGAAGTGTAAGCTATCGTCCAAGAAGTGTTTGACAAGTGTTTTAAATCAACACATATATCGTATGATTGAGTACATAATGTAATAAATGCATGCATATATTCAAGAAGTGTCAGAAGTTTGGAGTGCGGAAAGTGTAGTGCGTGTATATATATATATATATATAATTAATAATGTACATGTGATCTTTTTTCCACTTTATTTGTCATTAGAATTAAAATTCGATCACATTTTTAAGTTTCTTTTATCATATTGATTATCATAAATTGGAAACTACTCAAATTTTTTACTAGATCCAAACGACCTTTTAACTATATAGTTTTCAACTTGGGTATGGACTGAAATGAACCCGACCCATATCTAACTAGTTTCAAGAAAAAGATGTGAAGTGTAAGCTATACGTCCAAGAAGTGTTTGACAAGTGTTTTAAATCAACACATATATCGTATGATTGAGTACATAATGTAATAAATGCATGCATATATTCAAGAAGTGTCCGAGAAGTTTGGGTACGGGAAAGTGTCGGGTACGTGTCCGGTACGGGTACGGCTTCATTATAAAAGTACCGAGGTAACATAGACTAAAACACATAAAAAAAAGCTGGGTATGATATTTGGATATGTGAATGTTCTTAGATTTTAAATAAAATTAGATATGATATTTGGATATGTGAGTGTTCTTAGATTTCAAATAAAATTAGGTATGATATTTTGATATGTGAATGACTACCATTCAGAAACTTTTGCATAGAGCCTCATTAATTATCAATTGGTAATGAATATATTCTTCAATTTTTTCTTTCTTTCTTTTTTTTTCTTTTTTTTCATACAATGCTTTGACGTGTAGTGTTTAATTATCAATGCTTTTTCCTTCAATTGATTGTTGTTGTCATTCAATGGTATATATAGCCGCCATTATAAGCATGTTCCATGATAAAACTAATCATTGAGCCTGTCATTAAACTGTCAATTTCATGTGTATCCTCTCTTGTTGACGGCAAGAATAGTAGTTTTGAGGTTTTCAGATGGAATAGATATGTGTTTTGACTAATCACTTTTGGTCATCAGGAATCACCAAATAACACTAGTACAAACATGCCCAGTCCTAATTGGTGTCTGGAACCGTTGGGGCAAGTTAAATCAGTCCCAACGGTTCAAACTGTTGGGGCCGGTGAAGTTTACGTAAAAACTTGGGGGGAATTTCCCCCCTAATTTTTTTAACCGAAAAAAAAAAGGAAAGAAAACACGTTTTCACAATCCCCCCAAACTTGGTCACTCTCTATCTCTCTCTCTCGTTCCCGTTCCCAAATCTACCGCCGGCCGGAGCACTCTCTTCTTGTTCTCCTCCCCGGCCTTCCTCTCAAAACCCCCAAAATCTAACCGGCCCTAACCTCCTCTCTCCGCTGAAAACCCTAGCTAGCCCTAATTTCTCCTCCTCTCCGCTGTTGCTCCTGAATTCCGACCATCATCGACACTCTCCAAGGCTGCCACCAGAAGCTTCGCTGCCGCCTGCGATAGAAGCTCCTCAACTCATCATTTCCCTTTCATACGTGCGCTTTTTTTTTATTTGACTTAATCGAGTTTTGGGAATTTTTGTGATTTTTGGGGGTTTTTTATGTGGTTTGGTTTGATTTAGTGCAGGTTTGTTTCCCAAATCTACCGCTCCCTTCGTCCTACTCGCCATCCAAAGCTCGGCCTCGCGCTGTTCGAAGCTCAGCCGAAAACCTTAGATCTCCCGTAGTCGAAGCTCAGCCGAAAACCTTAGATCTCCCGTAGCCGACACCAAGTTCTCATCCTCCACGCCGGCCTCCTCCTCCTCCGCCGCCCTTCTGCTCCAGATCTCCAACCGCCCTCCTCCTCCATGCCGGCCGCTTCTTTTTCCTCCATCATCACGTTAAAAAGGTATGCAAATTTTGATCTTTTTTTAAAATTTCTAGAAATTTTATGCAATTACTCTGGAAATCTGAGCAATCTTCTTCTAGTACCCTTAGCTGAGTCCATCATTTCTAGCTTATTGTTGTTAAATTTAATCTTGGTTGGTGCTTTGTTGTTTTCTTCCGTAGTGACTTAACCTTCAACTTGGTAAATTTGCTTCTTAAAAGTTAAGACCTACCTCACATACTTATCAGAGGTGAAAGGATCCGAGGTTGTTTTTGCTTCCATATGCAATCACTTTCATTTTTCACTCCAGGACAGAGCCAAGTTAAGGCGAGGGTATCGAATACGCATGTAGTATGTGGATAATTTGCTACATTTGCTAATGTTTCAGGTATGGATGAAAATAGAAATTGTTTGAACAACTTTCCACCTGTGAAATTGGACAGCACATCAGAAAATAAAATTATATCCCTCAACCCTTTGTGCAATTTCGGAGATTTGATGTAGTGCAAGAGACTTTAAGAGTTGTTTAGTGAAAGAGCAATACAGAGCTTTCGATAGAATATCGACTTTGTTGATCCTATTTAAATTGTAATTATACTCTTTTACTGTACAATTATATTTAAATTGGACTATAAGTTGCGGAATCTCAATCTTGTTTAGCTCTAGTCACTGTAGTATTCCTATTGTTGGAGTTTTGATTCATTATATGTTTTCCATGTTTTTGCATCAAACTAAGTTAATTTTAACCTAGTCTAGCTTCACTTGAAATCTGTATTTAGTTTTTTGCTGGTGGGCTTTCAGCATAGCTAAAATTTAAGCACACTAAAGGCTGTTTCGAGGTTTATGTGGTCTAATGTAAAGTAGCTCAAGTCAAGAATATATCTCGATGTTTTTTTTTTTTGCACATTATGTACGTTGATTAGATTGTCTTTAAGTTCCTTCACTGGAGGTATCCTATATTGAGCGTGAGTTGTGAGCGCCTGATATAGTTGTGTTATTATTTGCATTACCTGCTTGGTCAAGATCAACTTAAATCTATCATGATAAGTTAACTCTTGATTGCTGTAGTACTACTTAATTCAATTTACCCGTGTACTTGGCGTGTATCAACAACTACTAATGATAATTTTTATCACTTTCTAATTCCAGGCTACATTAGAGTTGAACAAAATTCTAACTATTTCATACAGTTAAATCCACATCTTTTCGTGTACTCAAGAGTATCGAGGCTCTTGTAGGAGCTATACATCCAAAAGAAGAGCAAGATAATTAGGTATGCAAAAGAGAACTTGAATCAATATTGAGTTGGAAATGTGTATGGTATCCCTTTATGGATTTTAGAACTATTCTTATGTATTGTTTGTGTAATTGTTTGATGTTTTTTTATCAGTGTTAGTGTTCACAGAGTTTTGATAATAGTTCAGTGGTATCTGTTACGCCTAATTCACTGTGAATTCAAGTTGTTTTTGTTGTCATTACGATGATCTTTTTTACGTCAATCGATTTGTTATCAACTAATGATTAATGAATTTCACACTTCTCTTATTTATGTATATTTTGGAAGTGGGAAATATTGATCTAGTGCCTTTCAGTGACCCTTAGAAACATATTTATTTGCTTGAAATTGTTAAGTGAAGAGGAAGCAAGCAATCTTTTTCTTCGAAATACTTGGATCAAAATCGTTTACAGTTTAGTCTATTGTTGTGACCGATGCTTAAAACAAGACCTAGTTCGTGAAGAGAAGCTAAGGCATGTACAACAATTTCTAGTTTCTTTTAGTGATTTTAATATTCTTATACCTTTGAGTAAAATTGGATTATCCAATTTCTTTAGCTTCATTCTTATAATGCCATGCTTGCTTGTAGATGCCGGAATTGTGAGCGGTTGCATTGACATCTTGAGCCCTACCCAGTACGTTTGCCTCTAAAGAGGTTTTTCTCATCCAGTATTGATGACTATTTTTTTTCACCATATGCATTCTTCTTGATAAATATTTGCAAGCATGATTTATTCTGCCATGGGCTTGCTATAGTGACTCAGTTACACCTTATGTTAATTTTTAGCTTGAATTTTCCAGGATCTTCTATCAAGTGCAAATGTTGCGGAGCAACATGAAGTGTGGGATGTTTTAAGTGTTCCTCCAGAGGTATGGATGTTAGTTTCCTCAAAATGTCATTTTTCTGAGAATTGATATTTCCCTTTGTGTTTGAAGAAGTACTCTTTCGAAAAATCCACATCTGTGATGAAAACATTGGCGGTACGTGCCTGCTTAATTTATTCTACTCTTGTTTTGTAAATTTTTATGTATGCCTAATGTTTTATTATAACCTCTGATAAATTGTTTATTTCAGTAATCATGCTGCTTGTATCTTAGTTCATTGTTATTTTCGTTGTATATTGTTCCAGTTAAGAACTGAATGTATCTTATAATTTCACAGCATTCGAGAAGGCGACCTCAAGTAGATAACGAAGATACATTTGTTCTTGTGGATTGCATCAAAGAGCAGCTTTTCTGGTTTTCCTTTTGATGATAGTTGCATGGATTGTGATCTTAAAGAACTGTTAAGTTGAGAATGTATTATTTAAGTATTTATATCATATGGTTGTTTGTTCATGTTGTACATATGGATATTTGATCTGATGAGTACATTGATTTCTCTTCAAATGTATATAATAGAATTTTTCTTGGATCAAGAATGTAAGGTTAAAGGATTTGTATGTCTCTATTAAGAGTGTGATTAATTTAGCAGCTTGGCAATAAATTTTTTTTTAAAATATAAGGGACTTGCCCCAACAGTTGTAACTGTTGGGGCAGAAATCAGCCCCAACGGGTACAACCGTTGGGGCATGCTTTTTTCAATTTTTTAAAATTAAAATAGAAATTTACTTGCCCCAACAGTGGTAACCGTTGGGGCAATTTTTTCAACCGTTGGGGCATGCTTCAATTTTTAAAATTAAAATAGAAATTTACTTGCCCCAACAGTGGTAACCGTTGGGGCAATTTCAACCGTTGGGGCAATTTCAACCGTTGGGGCATGCTTCAATTTTTAAAATTAAAATAGAAATTTACTTGCCCCAACAGTGGTAACCGTTGGGGCATGCTTCAATTTTTAAAATTAAAATAGAAATTTACTTGCCCCAACAGTGGTAACCGTTGGGGCAATTTCAACCGTTGGGGCATGCTTCAATTTTTAAAATTAAAATAGAAATTTACTTGCCCCAACAGTGGTAACCGTTGGGGCATGCTTCAATTTTTAAAATTAAAATAGAAATTTACTTGCCCCAACAGTGGTAACCGTTGGGGCATGCTTCAATTTTTAAAATTAAAATAGAAATTTACTTGCCCCAACAGTGGTAACCGTTGGGGCATGCTTCAATTTTTAAAATTAAAATAGAAATTTACTTGCCCCAACAGTGGTAACCGTTGGGGCATGCTTCAATTTTTAAAATTAAAATAGAAATTTACTTGCCCCAACAGTGGTAACCGTTGGGGCATGCTTCAATTTTTAAAATTAAAATAGAAATTTACTTGCCCCAACAGTGGTAACCGTTGGGGCATGCTTCAATTTTTAAAATTAAAATAGAAATTTACTTGCCCCAACAGTGGTAACCGTTGGGGCATGCTTCAATTTTTAAAATTAAAATAGAAATTTACTTGCCCCAACAGTGGTAACCGTTGGGGCATGCTTCAATTTTTAAAATTAAAATAGAAATTTACTTGCCCCAACAGTGGTAACCGTTGGGGCATGCTTCAATTTTTAAAATTAAAATAGAAATTTACTTGCCCCAACAGTGGTAACCGTTGGGGCATGCTTCAATTTTTAAAATTAAAATAGAAATTTACTTGCCCCAACAGTGGTAACCGTTGGGGCATGCTTCAATTTTTAAAATTAAAATAGAAATTTACTTGCCCCAACAGTGGTAACCGTTGGGGCATGCTTCAATTTTTAAAATTAAAATAGAAATTTACTTGCCCCAACAGTGGTAACCGTTGGGGCATGCTTCAATTTTTAAAATTAAAATAGAAATTTACTTGCCCCAACAGTGGTAACCGTTGGGGCAATTTCAACCGTTGGGGCATGCTTCAATTTTTAAAATTAAAATAGAAATTTACTTGCCCCAACAGTGGTAACCGTTGGGGCAATTTCAACCGTTGGGGCATGCTTCAATTTTTAAAATTAAAATAGAAATTTACTTGCCCCAACAGTGGTAACCGTTGGGGCAATTTCAACCGTTGGGGCAATTTCAACCGTTGGGGCATGCTTCAATTTTTAAAATTAAAATAGAAATTTACTTGCCCCAACAGTGGTAACCGTTGGGGCAATTTCAACCGTTGGGGCATGCTTCAATTTTTAAAATTAAAATAGAAATTTACTTGCCCCAACAGTGGTAACCGTTGGGGCATGCTTCAATTTTTAAAATTAAAATAGAAATTTACTTGCCCCAACAGTGGTAACCGTTGGGGCATGCTTCAATTTTTAAAATTAAAATAGAAATTTACTTGCCCCAACAGTGGTAACCGTTGGGGCATGCTTCAATTTTTAAAATTAAAATAGAAATTTACTTGCCCCAACAGTGGTAACCGTTGGGGCAATTTCAACCGTTGGGGCATGCTTCAATTTTTAAAATTAAAATAGAAATTTACTTGCCCCAACAGTGGTAACCGTTGGGGCATGCTTCAATTTTTAAAATTAAAATAGAAATTTACTTGCCCCAACAGTGGTAACCGTTGGGGCATGCTTCAATTTTTAAAATTAAAATAGAAATTTACTTGCCCCAACAGTGGTAACCGTTGGGGCATGCTTCAATTTTTAAAATTAAAATAGAAATTTACTTGCCCCAACAGTGGTAACCGTTGGGGCATGCTTCAATTTTTAAAATTAAAATAGAAATTTACTTGCCCCAACAGTGGTAACCGTTGGGGCAATTTCAACCGTTGGGGCATGCTTCAATTTTTAAAATTAAAATAGAAATTTACTTGCCCCAACAGTGGTAACCGTTGGGGCATGCTTCAATTTTTAAAATTAAAATAGAAATTTACTTGCCCCAACAGTGGTAACCGTTGGGGCATGCTTCAATTTTTAAAATTAAAATAGAAATTTACTTGCCCCAACAGTGGTAACCGTTGGGGCATGCTTCAATTTTTAAAATTAGCAGATTTTGCTTAATATATGTCCCCTTCTTGAATCTGCATTAAAACTTAGATTTGGGAAATTGAGGGGCCGTTTTAGAAGATGATAGTAAAGATGCATTGCATTACCTTTCTAATTTCCAATTTTTTTCCAGTCACAATCCATAACAATATAAGTGGTTTAGAAATAGAAAACAGCAGGGACAAGGTATATTTTAGAAAACATTATATAGGAACTATCAAATGTAAAGAACAAAGATTGTATAACTTTTATACCTTTCTAACTATTTTTGTCACACCTAATTTCGAAACAAAAATTATAAAAATGTGTATTCGCACAATACAGCTGCATTTGATGGAACATTAGAATCAATATAGACAAGTAAAAATTGAGAGAATTGGACCCATTCCGGTCAGTACCAATGGGAGATACTGAGAGAAAACAAAGGCTTCACACCTCGGAATGACGCATATAGCTCTAAAGTTAGGGCAAATTTCTCGCTGAATTTAGAATGGTTAGACAATATTGATAAATTTGTTTAGAGCTCTGCTTTAAGGTGGAAATTTTACTTTTAAACATCTGATTTAGCCTGAACTAGAACTTCAAGCTTTAGCAAGAAATAAATTAAGCCCCTTAAATTGATTAAACTCAAGCATGGACAAGGGACAACTCTACAGTATCATATACCCACAACTCAAACTTTTTCCCCCTTAGATTGATTAAACTCAAGCATGGACAAGGGACAACTTTACAGTATTATATACCCACAACTCAAGCTTTTCTTCTTTGTGGATAAGTAGCAGATTTTGCTTTAATATCTGTCCCCTTCTTTAATCTGCATTAAAGCCTAGATTTGGGAATTTTAGGGGCCGTTTTAGAAGATGATGGTAAAGATGCAATGCATTACCTTTCTAAACATTCAACTCACCAGAAAATACCACCTACTATCAGAAAATTATATGGCAGTTTGATGATAATACCTAAAAGTCTAGACAAAGTTCATGGTAGTTTATTATCTGGAATTCATGATAATTTTGTAAACATAGATAAAAGTTCGTGGTATTTAATTTATCTGTAGCTATTTCGACTTAGAACTCAGAGGAGTTTAAACTTGTACTGCTACATCATATATTGGTGGCTCATGATTTGCATTTTGGACTAATATATAGACTAAATATCATAAAACTCCCCCCTTTAAATTTGGACAATTATTAGAAACCACATTTAACTTTCAAAATATTAGAAAACCCTCCTAAAATTTAGGAGTTATCAGCAAACCCCCTTTAAGAATAATTGTGTTGAGGTTTTCAGATGGAACAGATATGTGTTTTGACTAATCTCTCTTGGTTAATTTCCCAATTCATGCTTAGGCTAAAGAAAGTTAGTGAGAATTGTGGGTCTCTATTTTGGGTTATGTTCCTTTAAATTGTTGTATAAGTAGTAATTCCTTCAGCTGTTTGTTGTGGAAGTAGTAATTCCTTCAACTGCAATGCCAATGGAAGCTTATTATTATATGACAACTTCAAAAATCCCAACGCATAATTGCTTATAATATGGATAATATTTAATCAGGTTTATGGCAAGCATGAAATAAAACCAGCTAAGAAAAGAGAAAGCACAAATGTGTGTCAAATTATAAGTGGTGCTTAGGGAAGGAAATGGAGGGGAACAAAGAAGTTAACTCAAATATAAAATCCATAACACTATAAGTGGTTTGGAAATAGAAAACAGCAGGGACAAGGTATATTTTAGAAAACATTATGTAGGAACTATCTAATGTAAAGAACAAAGATTGTATAACTTTTATACCTTCCTAACCATTTTCTTTGTTATTTACATTAGATATTTTTTACAAAAAGATTATAACGAAACTTGATAAAGCATATCAAGACAAGTAGATTGAATCAGTAACACAGTTCATGAAAAAGTGTATTCGCACAATACATTTGCATTTGATGTAACATTAGAATGTCCAGGTGAGCCATGTCTAGATAAATTAGTTTGAGTTCATATATGAACTTTCAAACAATATATGTATAGGACCCAATGTGCGAATATTAAGAAAGAGGGGTTGTTATGGTCATAACCACTAATTAGTGATTAAAGAGAAAAACCAAGTGTTGACATGGATAAACACTTGCTTGTCAACTAGGAGCGACACGAACCTCCACACCCGACCCACGGGGCGGCCTGCACTTACCGACCTCGCCACGGTCCGTTAAACGACTATCGCCATAGCCGACGCGAAAGGCGGGGTAGGTCGGCCCATCAACAACTCTCTCCCGCGGACGACGCGAAAGGCGGTACCAGTCGTCCTTCCAACCCGTTATCTATCATAACCCCTTCCAACCCGTTATCTATCATAACCCCTTCCAACCCGTTATCTATCATAACCCCTTCCAACCCGTTATCTATCATAACCCCTTCCAACCAGTCGTCTGCCTCTCCAGACAATGCGAAGCGAATCTAGGCCCCTTTTCTTAGCCACCCGCCCTGCGGGGCGGCGAAGGCGGTACTAGTCGTCCTTCCAACCCGTTATCTATCATAACCCCTTCCAACCAGTCGTCTGCCTCTCCAGACAATGCGAAGCGAATCTAGGCCCCTTTTCTTAGCCACCCGCCCTGCGGGGCGGCGAAGGCGGTACCGGTCGTCGCCTCTCCGGACAATGCGGCGAATCTAGGCCCCTTTTCTTAGCCACCCGCCCTGCGGGGCGGCGAAGGCGGTACTAGTCGTCCTTCCAACCCGTTATCTATCATAACCCCTTCCAACCAGTCGTCTGCCTCTCCAGACAATGCGAAGCGAATCTAGGCCCCCTTTTCTTAGCCACCCGCCCTGCGGGGCGGCGAAGGCGGTACTAGTCGTCCTTCCAACCCGTTATCTATCATAACCCCTTCCAACCAGTCGTCTGCCTCTCCAGACAATGCGAAGCGAATCTAGGCCCCCTTTTCTTAGCCACCCGCCCTCTGGGACGACGCGAAAGGCGGTACTAGTCGTCCCCTTCAACTGATTACTCTAATGGACGCCTCAAGAGGCCGTGCGAGTCGGCCACCCGGCCTCAGCTCCCCCCTCTCTCATCCTATGTGGTTCCCTCCACTCGAGCAGCGGTTATCACGATTTTCGGGCCCATCAACATCGCATTAAATACACTGACAGCCCCTTAACTCCCCCATCTCTCACGGTATTTAAGGCACCTCGGACCCATGCAACTACAGGAGCCGTCAATCCCATCCCATTAATGGCGAATAGACCACACTAACCCTCAAATTACTCGCAATATGACACCTGTAAAGGCCAGCCACCATAGCAGACAAAGAGGTGCTCAGCCAATCACTGGCTCACACGTGGAAGAGAGGGCTGACTCATCAGTGGTTTCTTAGCCAATGGAAAGACGAAAATACCCCCGCAACCCTAGGTATAAGTAGCAACGTGAACAACAAACCAGGTAAGTGATTTTTCTCTGAGTGAATTCCTGCTCTATTGAATTTTCTCCCCATTACTAACTTGACCGTCGGAGGAACCACCGGAGATCCCAACTCCGCCTCTTCCACAGGTGTTCTCTGGCTGTAGGTGAACCCCCAGACCGGAGCAGCGTCACCGGACATTAGGAGAGAAGGCAGACTCCGCTCTCTTAAAAGCTAAACTCACACCGAGGTTAGTGACTGTGATTATATACATCAACAGTTTGGCGCCCACCGTGGGGCCTCCTTTCTTCTTCTTGCAATCATGTCTAGCGGTGATGATCTTTTCGGGTCGGGGAACCTACCGGCGGGCTATGTCACTCAAGCCCAACTCCAGAATCCACCGAGAAGATCACTCAAGCCATGCAAGCAACCATGCAGACCCAGCTCAAAGCTTTTGCCGATGAGCTCTTCACTCGCCTCCCTGCTCTCGCGGCGCAGCCAGCGCCATCAGCAACGGCGGCGGACCAGCCCTCCGCCAGCCGCCATTCCACTGCTCAAGGCGATCGCCGTTTCGTCTTGAGGCAAACCCCGCTCCCGGAGACTCCTCATATTGATAAATCAAGGAGGGATCACCAAGAGCGCGCCGCCTCACCGCTGCAGAGGCAGCCGACTCAAGGCGCCAATTCCAGACACCGTCCCCTCGCCTTTGACCTCACCGATGAGAGCCCTACTCCTAGCCAAGGCGCAAAGGAACCGGCGAGCCTGACCTCGGACCTCACTGCTGCGGCCTACACTCCCAACTACCCACCAGCGCACGGGCGACTACAATCAGGTATATCAACCTGTCATCGATGCCATTGGAGGGAACACTCCCTTCACCGACTCCATCATGAGAGCGCCGGCCGAAAAGTTCAAGATGCCGACGATGGACAAGTATGGGGGCGATAGAGACCCGGCCGAGCATGTTCAAGACTACCACAACACCATGATCACGATGCAGGTTCCAAAAGCGACTATCTACCGTTGCTTCCCCGTCACTTTTACAGGGAGCGCCAAACTTTGGTGGAACTCATTGGAGAAGAAGTCCATTGGAAGCATCGAAGACTTGAGCCGGAAGTTTATCCACCATTTCTTGGCCAACGCCAAGCCCAAACTGTCATCCAGTGTGCTCATCCAGACCAAGCAAGAGCCGGGCGAGAGCCTCAGGGCCTACATTAAGAGATTTCAAGCGAAGAGGCTAGAAGTCAAAGATCAAGGGAACAAAATCGCTATGGCAACTCTGGTGGCGGGGTTACGACCGGACGACTTGTCTAAAGCCCTCAACAAGAAGCCCATCAGAAGTTATGAGAATTTGATGTCCAAAGCCCATGCTTACATGAACATGGAAGAAGCAGAAGCTTACAAGATCGCCACAGAGGTCGAATCCAGCAAGGCGGCAACTCCTGTTTTGGCATCCACCCCACCGGCAGCACCAACATCTCATCATCCTTCTCAGTCGACTACCTATGCAGCTCCCCACGCGACTCCGGCCGCCCCTCCTACTAGGTCGGCCCAAGATCCACCTCGGAGGGAAGAGCCCAGAAGTATCCCAAGGAATCCTCCTCCCAAGAACAACCGCAATGGTCGGTTCGACAGGAGAGAGGATAGAAGAGCAGACTCTCCCCCTCCAGTGTTTACAGTCCTCAACACATCTCTTTCTGGGGCTCTGGACAAGGCCCAGAGGGAGGGACTCCTCCATAAGCCCCCTCCGCAGATGAGGACGGATCCAAACAAGAGAGATCCGCGACGATTTTGTCGATACCACAGAGATCACGACCACGACACCCGAGACTGTCATGTTCTAAGGACATTGAAGACCTCATTCAGAGAGGCTTCTTGAAGAACTTGATCTACCGGGAGCAGCATCCCAAGAGGGACGACCACAGACCTCGCTCTCGATCTCCCCGACCTCGACCCAACTCGGAGCACAGGGAAGTCGGACAAGGGAGTCGGGGGGTTATCAACACCATCAGCGGGGGTCCCACTTTAGGAGGTGAGTCCAACAACGCCCGAAAGAGGTATGCCAAGCATGCTTTGCGGGTGAACAGCTGCGACAAGAAGCAAAAGGCAGATGTGTCCATCTCTTTCAGCGAGGCCGACTTGGAAGGAGTCGAGACACCTCATGATGACCCCATCGTCATATCGGCCGACATTTACGGCTTCAAGGTGAAGAGGATCATGATTGACACCGAGAGCTCTGTCGATATATTATTCTTGGACGTGTTCAACCGCATGGGTATTGACAGATCCAAGCTCCAGCCGTCTTTGGGTCCTCTGATTGGTTTCACAGGACATTCTCAGCTTCCAGAGGGACAAATCACCCTTCCCCTGACTGTTGGGCAGCCCCCATACCAATCGACTGTTGACGTCCAGTTCGTAATGATGGACATCAAGTCGGCGCATAACGTCACTTGGGTCAAACATCCCTCCACCACTTGCGAGCCATCCCGTCCACCTATCATCAGATGATCAAGTTCCCGACATCAAGAGGGGTCGGGATAGTCCGGAGTGACCAGAAGGAAGCCCGAGCTTGCTATGTTCTCTCCACCAAGGGGAAAGGAGTCGCGACCGCCATGCCTATCGAGAAGATGACTCACCAGCTCAAGGAGAAGATGGAGCGCGAAAGGACGACTCCGGTTGAAGACCTCCATGAGATCCCTGTCGACCACAAGGGCGAGAAGACGCTCAGGATTGGGTCCAGCCTCCGGAACCATTAAGAGGTGAGATAATTGCTTTTCTTTTATCTAATCTTGATGTGTTTGCTTGGGATCCAGAAGACATGCCAGGCATTTCACCCGATGTCATTTGCCATGAGCTCTCCGTCGACCGACACGCCAAGCCAGTTCGACAAAAGAAGAGCCACACAGGACGGCGGCAAAGGCGGCGAAGAGGTCGGCGGCTCTAAAGCCGACTTCATTCGGGAGGTCCAGTATCCCGAATGGTTGTCCAACGTCGTCCTAGTGAAGAAATCTAGCGGCAAATGGAGGACATGCGTCGACTTCACCGACCTCAACAAAGCATGCCCCAAGGACAGCTATCCTCTTCCCCGCATCGATCAGTTAGTGGACGAAAGTGTAGGGCATCAGCTGTTGAGCTTCTTGGACGCTTTCTCAGGTTACAACCTGATCCGCATGGCGGAGCATGATCAGGAGAAGACGTCCTTTATCACCGACCGAGGCACCTTTTGCTACAAAGTCATGCCCTTTGGTCTCAAGAACGCCGGTGCGACTTATCAGAGGCTGGTCAACAAGATCTTCAAGCCCCAACTCGGCCGCAATGTGAAAGCTTATGTGGACGACATCCTGGTGAAGTCGAGACTCGCAGCTGCCCACATTGCCGACCTAGAGGAAACCTTCGCCACCCTCCGACGCTACCGCATGAAGCTCAACCCGACTAAGTGTGCTTTCGGGGTACAGTCGGGAAAATTCTTGGGGTTCATGATCACCCAAAGGGGCATTGAGATCAACCCGGAGAAGATAGAAGCCATTGAGCGACTTCCCGAGCCGCGCACCATGAAGGACATTCAGAAGCTCAATGGAAAGATAGCCGCCTTAGGACGCTTCCTCTCCAAGTCAGCTGAGAGAAGCCTCCCATTCTTCAAAATACTTAGGGGGACCAAGGACCCCAAGAAGAAATTGGAGTGGACTGAAGAGTGCTGCGCCGCCTTCAGAGAACTCAAAGCTTATCTGAGCACCAAACCACTCTTGAGCCAACCAGTGAAAGGGGAAACCCCGTACCTATACTTGGCCGTCTCACCTGAAGCTGTGAGCTCGGCGCTTGTCCGAGAAGAAGACCACATCCAGAAGCCGATTTACTATGTCAGCCGGATCTTAAGAGCAGGGGAGCTGAACTACCCCTTGGTCGAGAAAGCATCCTTCGCCCTCATCACCACTGCTCGTAGGCTTCGTCCGTACTTTTAAGCACACCCTATCATTGTGCGGACGAGCCTGCCGATGAAGAAGTTCCTGGGGAGTCCCACCACATCTGGGAGGATGGTTGCGTGGTCGATCGAACTCAGCGAATATGATGTACAGTTCGAGCCCAGGACCACCATTAAGGGGCAAGCTTTGGCCGACTTCCTTGTAGAGTCCACCTCGCCGGATGGCGAACCGGCTGACCTCGCCGTTCCTGCTCAACCGACATCCCCCAAGCGGGCCGAACAGGCAGTGGCACCTCCCCCATGTCCCGACCTTGAGAACGACTCTCCCGAAGTCGCCTCTTGGTGGGAGTTGAAGGTGGATGGATCTTCAAGTGAAGCCGGGAGTGGGGCCGGTATCGTCTTACGCAGCCCTGAAGGAACAATCACAAAACAGTCCATCGCCTTCAAGTTCTCCGCCTCGAACAATGAGGCCGAGTACGAAGCCCTCATCACCGGCCTGCAGGCCGCCCTGGCGGTCAAAGCCGAAAGCTTAAATATGATGGCCGACTCTCAACTGGTTGTTCACCAAGTTAACGGCAAGTACGCTGCCAAAGACAAGAGGATGGCTCAGTACCTGAAGATTGTCAAGGACCTGCTGACCAGCTTCACCAACTTCAGGATCGCCCAAGTCCCTCGTGCCCGCAATGCTCGAGCGGACGCCTTGTCGAAGCTCGCATCAACCAGCTCCATGAGCAGCTCCGGACCCATTTTCGCCGACACACTCTAGCGTCCCAGCATTGCAGAAGCTCCCTCAGACGTCATGCAGGCAGATACTCCCCATGAGTCTTGTTGGATGGACCCTGTCATCCAATTCTTGATCACCGGCTCCTTACCCGCAGACATGGCCGAAGCGAAGAGTTTGCAGAGGACTGCCTGCCGTTACCTCATGATTGACGGCCAGCTCTACCGGTCGTCCTATTAAAGCAGCGGAGTTGGACCTTATCTTCGATGCCTTCGTCCGATCGAAGCTGATTATGTTTTGAGGGAAATCCATGAAGGCATCTGTGGCAACCACCCAGGGGCGAGAGCTCTCGCCCAGAAGACCATACGCCAAGGATATTATTGGCCGACCATAGTGGCCAACTCCCGGAGGCTCGTCTCCAGATGCAAGAAGTGCCAACTCTTTGCAGAGATCCCCAGAGCCACTGCCACAGAGCTGACTTCTATCTTCAGTCCCCTTCCTTTCGCCCAATGGGGCCTAGATATACTAGGGCCGCTCCCCCTTGCTTCGGGGCAACGCAAATTCCTAATAGTCGCCATCGACTACTTTACCAAGTGGATTGAAGCCGAGCCTTTGGTGAAGATTGGGGAGAGCAACATTACCGGCTTTGCGTGGAAGTCAATCGTGTGTCGGTTCGGCGTCCCCTGCTCATTCATCACCGACAACGGTACCCAATTCAGCAGCGGGGGATTCCAAGATTTTTGTGAAGAATGGGGGATCAAGCTCAAATTCGCTTCGATAGCCCATCCCAAGTGCAATGGACTAGCAGAAGCTGCTAATAAATACATCCTCCAAGCTCTGAAGAAGAGGGTCGACAAAGCAGTTGGCAATTGGGTCGAAGAGCTACCCAGCATCTTATGGTCGTACAGGACGACCCACAAGAGTTCAACTGGTGAAACTCCCTTCATGCTAGCTTATGGAGCAGAAGCGGTAACCCCAGTGGAGGTCGGCATGCCCACTATCCGACTCTAATATTTTGATGAAGAGGTAAATTCCACTGGACTTCGGATGCAACTAGACTTGGTGGATGAGGTTCGAACGACCGCTCTGCACAGACAAGTCATCAATCAACAGCGGATCGCCCGATACTACAACAGCAAGGTCCGACCAAGGAGATTCCGAGTTGGCGACCTGGTACTAAGGAAGGCGGCATTTGACAAGGACACTAGGCGTGGCAAGCTGGCGCCCAATTGGGAAGGGCCCTACACCGTCCTTGAAGAGCTGCGCCGGGCGTCTGGGCTTCGAAGCCCCGATGGGAGAGTCCTACAGCATCCTTGGAATATAGAGCACCTCAGGAAGTTTTTTCAATAATTTTGCATTGTAAATCTTGTTCAATCGATTTCAATACAATTCAGTACTCTACTCCTAATTATTGTTGTTTGTCACAAATTATGCAAGAAATGCTAAAGCAACTGCACGGCCGAATCTAATGGCAATCGATCCCTCAGCAGCGTAGTAAGGCTCCTAGCTCACTACTTGAGTTGGAAAAACCCGATCGCACCGGCCGAATCAAGATGATTTCCTAGTCGAAATCGAGTCAAGCTGACCCTGTTCGCTAAGTGGAGTCAAGAAATCCTTCTCGCTAAACCGAGTCAAGAAACTCTTCTTGTTTAGCCGAGTCAAGGAGCTCTTCTCGCTTAGTCGCAACAGGTGATCTTGCCCACTTCACTAAGGAAACAAGTCCCATTCGCTAAGTGAAAATTGGGTTATCCAACCTCGATAGATTGAGCTAGGGCCCCCTGCGCTCGCTCGTCAACTCGAATGAAGCCACGACGCCAAAACAACTATCGGCCTTGCCGAAAAAGACCTAGACGCCCAGTCCTAGGCCCCGACCTACGCGGTCGTCCTCTACGGAGTCGTCGCTCCCCCGGGGGCCGACTCAGGCTTGCTCTTTGCCTCAAAACAGAGATCGGCCTTGTCGAAAAAGACCTAGGCGCCCAGTCCTAGGCCCGACCTCTGTGATCGTCCTCTGAGTCGTCGGCTCCCGGGGCCGACTCAAGCTTGCTCTTTGCCTCAAAATAGAGATCGGCCTTGCGAAAAGACCTAAGCGCCAGTCCTAGGCCCGACCTCTGTGATCGTCCTCTGAGTCGTCGCTCCCGGGGCCGACTCAAGCTTGCTCTTTGCCTCAAAAGCAGATCGGCCTTGTCGAAAAGACCTAAGCGCCAGTCCTAGGCACCCGACCTCTGTGATCGTCCTCTGAGTCGTCGGCTCCCGGGGCCGACTCAAGCTTGCTCTTTGCCTCAAAACAGAGATCGGCCTTGTCGAAAAAGACCTAAGCGCCCAGTCCTAGGCCCGACCTCTGTGATCGTCCTCTGAGTCGTCGGCTCCCGGGGCCGACTCAAGCTTGCTCTTTGCCTCAAAGCAGAGATCGGCCTTGTCGAAAAGACCTAAGCGCCAGTCCTAGGCACCCGACCTCTGTGATCGTCCTCTGAGTCGTCGGCTCCCGGGGCCGACTCAAGCTTGCTCTTTGCCTCAAAAGCAGATCGGCCTTGTCGAAAAGACCTAAGCGCCAGTCCTAGGCCCGACCTCTGTGATCGTCCTCTGAGTCGTCGGCTCCCGGGGCCGACTCAAGCTTGCTCTTTGCCTCAAAATAGAGATCGGCCTTGTCGAAAAGACCTAAGCGCCAGTCCTAGGCCCGACCTCTGTGATCGTCCTCTGAGTCGTCGGCTCCCGGGGCCGACTCAAGCTTGCTCTTTGCCTCAAAAGCAGATCGGCCTTGTCGAAAAAGACCTAAGCGCCAGTCCTAGGCCCGACCTCTGTGATCGTCCTCTGAGTCGTCGGCTCCCGGGGCCGACTCAAGCTTGCTCTTTGCCTCAAAACAGAGATTGGCCTTGTCGAAAAAGACCTAAGCGCCCAGTCCTAGGCACCCGACCTACGCGGTCGTCCTCTGCGGAGTCGTCGCTCCCCCGGGGGCCGACTCAGGCTTGCTCTTTGCCTCAAAACAGAGATCGGCCTTGTCGAAAAAGACCTAGGTGCCAGTCCTAGGCCTCGACCTACGCGATCGTCCTCTACGGAGTCGTCGCTCCCCCGGGGGCCGACGCATGCTTGCTCTTTGCCTCAAAACAGAGATTGGCCTTGCCGAAAAAGACCTAAGCGCCCAGTCCTAGGCACCCGACCTACGCGGTCGTCCTCTGCGGAGTCGTCGCTCCCCCGGGGGCCGACTCAAGCTTGCTCTTTGCCTCAAAACAGAGATCGGCCTTGCCAAAGGAATCGCCGATGAAGATCCGGACGCAACGCAAGCCTTAAACGTCCAACTTGTGGGTTGATAGCTGTAAAGTCGCTGCCCCCGCAGGGGCCAACTCCGTAGGTCGTAGGCTCAACCTAAACGTTGCCGACCCAAAGAACCACAGCTTGCGATTGGACCAACTCGGTGGGCCTGAGCCCACGGGGGCCGATTGGATTTCGGTTGATTAATAATGTTCATTATAAGCCTCACAGGGGCTGACTAGATTTCGGTTGATTAATAATGTTCATTGTAAGCCCCACAGGGGCCGACTGGATTTCGATTGATTAATAATGTTCATTGTAAGCCTCCACGGTGACTAGATTTCGGTTGATTAATAATGTTCATTATAAGCCTCCACGGTGACTAGATTTCGGTTGATTAATAATGTTCATTATAAGCCTCCACGGTGACTAGATTTCGGTTGATTAATAATGTTCATTATAAGCCTCCACGGTGACTAGATTTCGGTTGATTAATAATGTTCATTATAAGCCTCCACGGTGACTAGATTTCGGTTGATTAATAATGTTCATTATAAGCCTCCACGGTGACTAGATTTCGGTTGATTAATAATGTTCATTATAAGCCTCCACGGTGACTAGATTTCGGTTGATTAATAATGTTCATTATAAGCCTCCACGGTGACTAGATTTCGGTTGATTAATAATGTTCATTATAAGCCTCCACGGTGACTAGATTTCGGTTGATTAATAATGTTCATTATAAGCCTCCACGGTGACTAGATTTCGGTTGATTAATAATGTTCATTATAAGCCTCCACGGTGACTAGATTTCGGTTGATTAATAATGTTCATTATAAGCCTCCACGGTGACTAGATTTCGGTTGATTAATAATGTTCATTATAAGCCTCCACGGTGACTAGATTCGGTTGATTAATAATGTTCATTATAAGCCTCCACGGTGACTAGATTTCGGTTGATTAATAATGTTCATTATAAGCCTCCACGGTGACTAGATTTCGGTTGATTAATAATGTTCATTATAAGCCTCCACGGTGACTAGATTTCGGTTGATTAATAATGTTCATTATAAGCCTCCACGGTGACTAGATTTCGGTTGATTAATAATGTTCATTGTAAGCCCGGGGCCGACTCAAGCTTGCTCTTTGCCTCAAAAGCAGATCGGCCTTGTCGAAAAGACCTAGGTGCCAAGTCCTAGGCCTCGACCTCTGTGATCGTCCTCTGAGTCGTCGGCTCCCGGGGCCGACTCAAGCTTGCTCTTTGCCTCAAAAGCAGATCGGCCTTGTCGAAAAGACCTAGGTGCCAAGTCCTAGGCCTCGACCTCTGTGATCGTCCTCTGAGTCGTCGGCTCCCGGGGCCGACTCAAGCTTGCTCTTTGCCTCAAAAGCAGATCGGCCTTGTCGAAAAGACCTAGGTGCCAAGTCCTAGGCCTCGACCTCTGTGATCGTCCTCTGAGTCGTCGGCTCCCGGGGCCGACTCAAGCTTGCTCTTTGCCTCAAAATAGAGATCGGCCTTGTCGAAAAGACCTAAGCGCCAGTCCTAGGCACCCGACCTCTGCGGTGCGTCCTCTGAGTCGTCGGCTCCCGGGGCCGACTCAAGCTTGCTCTTTGCCTCAAAAGCAGTCGGCCTTGCCAAAGGAATCGCCGATGAAGATCCGGACATAGCGAAGCCTTAAGCGTCCAACTTGTGGGTTGATAGGCGTAAAGTCGGCGCCCGCATTCAACTCCGTGGGTCGTAGGCTCAACCTAAGCGTTGCCGACCCAAAGAACCACGACATTCAACCGAGGTTAGCCTACAGCGGTGAACCTCGACATTCAACCGAGGTTAGCCTACAGCGGTGAACCTCGACATTCAACCGAGGTTAGCCTACAGCGGTGAACCTCGACATTCAACCGAGGTTCGCCTACAGCGGTGAACCTCGACATTCAACCGAGGTTAGCCTACAGCGGTGAACCTCGACATTCAACCGAGGTTAGCCTACAGCGGTGAACCTCGACATTCAACCGAGGTTAGCCTACAGCGGTGAACCTCGACATTCAACCGAGGTTCGCCTACAGCGGTGAACCTCGACATTCAACCGAGGTTAGCCTACAGCGGTGAACCTCGACATTCAACCGAGGTTAGCCTACAGCGGTGAACCTCGACATTCAACCGAGGTTCGCCTACAGCGGTGAACCTCGACATTCAACCGAGGTTAGCCTACAGCGGTGAACCTCGACATTCAACCGAGGTTAGCCTACAGCGGTGAACCTCGACATTCAACCGAGGTTCGCCTACAGCGGTGAACCTCGACATTCAACCGAGGTTAGCCTACAGCGGTGAACCTCGACATTCAACCGAGGTTCGCCTACAGCGGTGAACCTCGACATTCAACCGAGGTTAGCCTACAGCGGTGAACCTCGACATTCAACCGAGGTTAGCCTACAGCGGTGAACCTCGACATTCAACCGAGGTTAGCCTACAGCGGTGAACCTCGACATTCAACCGAGGTTAGCCTACAGCGGTGAACCTCGACATTCAACCGAGGTTAGCCTACAGCGGTGAACCTCGACATTCAACCGAGGTTAGCCTACAGCGGTGAACCTCGACATTCAACCGAGGTTAGCCTACAGCGGTGAACCTCGACATTCAACCGAGGTTAGCCTACAGCGGTGAACCTCGACATTCAACCGAGGTTAGCCTACAGCGGTGAACCTCGACATTCAACCGAGGTTAGCCTACAGCGGTGAACCTCGACATTCAACCGAGGTTCGCCTACAGCGGTGAACCTCGACATTCAACCGAGGTTAGCCTACAGCGGTGAACCTCGACATTCAACCGAGGTTAGCCTACAGCGGTGAACCTCGACATTCAACCGAGGTTAGCCTACAGCGGTGAACCTCGACATTCAACCGAGGTTCGCCTACAGCGGTGAACCTCGACATTCAACCGAGGTTAGCCTACAGCGGTGAACCTCGACATTCAACCGAGGTTAGCCTACAGCGGTGAACCTCGACATTCAACCGAGGTTAGCCTACAGCGGTGAACCTCGACATTCAACCGAGGTTAGCCTACAGCGGTGAACCTCGACATTCAACCGAGGTTCGCCTACAGCGGTGAACCTCGACATTCAACCGAGGTTCGCCTACAGCGGTGAACCTCGACATTCAACCGAGGTTCGCCTACAGCGGTGAACCTCGACATTCAACCGAGGTTCGCCTACAGCGGTGAACCTCGACATTCAACCGAGGTTCGCCTACAGCGGTGAACCTCGACATTCAACCGAGGTTCGCCTACAGCGGTGAACCTCGACATTCAACCGAGGTTCGCCTACAGCGGTGAACCTCGACATTCAACCGAGGTTCGCCTACAGCGGTGAACCTCGACATTCAACCGAGGTTCGCCTACAGCGGTGAACCTCGACATTCAACCGAGGTTCGCCTACAGCAAAGGAATCTCTGATCCAAAAGGCTGACCAGCTGTAAGCTTCGAACAAGACTTGCTCAAGAGGCGAGGCTCGACATTCAACCGAGGTTAGCATGTGAAGCGAAGCTCAGCGATCATGAGGCGAGGCTCGCCAAGCAGCGAGGCTCGACATTCGACGAGGCTCGCCAAGCAGCGAGGCTCGACATTCGACGAGGCTCGCCAAGCAGCGAGGCTCGACATTCGACGAGGCTCGCCAAGCAGCGAGGCTCGACATTCGACGAGGCTCGCCAAGCAGCGAGGCTCGACATTCGACGAGGCTCGCCAAGCAGCGAGGCTCGACATTCGACGAGGCTCGCCAAGCAGCGAGGCTCGACATTCAACCGAGGTTAGCCTACAGCGGTGAACCTCGACATTCAACCGAGGTTAGCCTACAGCGGTGAACCTCGACATTCAACCGAGGTTCGCCACGCAGCGGAACCTCGACATTCAACCGAGGTTCGCCACGCAGCGGAACCTCGACATTCAACCGAGGTTCGCCACGCAGCGGAACCTCGACATTCAACCGAGGTTCGCCACGCAGCGGAACCTCGACATCCAACCGAGGTTCGCCTACAGCGGTGAACCTCGACATTCAACCGAGGTTCGCCACGCAGCGGAACCTCGACATTCAACCGAGGTTCGCCACGCAGCGGAACCTCGACATTCAACCGAGGTTCGCCTACAGCGGTGAACCTCGACATTCAACCGAGGTTCGCCTACAGCGGTGAACCTCGACATTCAACCGAGGTTCGCCACGCAGCGGAACCTCGACATTCAACCGAGGTTCGCCTACAGCGGTGAACCTCGACATTCAACCGAGGTTCGCCACGCAGCGGAACCTCGACATTCAACCGAGGTTCGCCACGCAGCGGAACCTCGACATTCAACCGAGGTTCGCCTACAGCGGTGAACCTCGACATTCAACCGAGGTTCGCCACGCAGCGGAACCTCGACATTCAACCGAGGTTCGCCACGCAGCGGAACCTCGACATTCAACCGAGGTTCGCCACGCAGCGGAACCTCGACATTCAACCGAGGTTCGCCACGCAGCGGAACCTCGACATTCAACCGAGGTTCGCCACGCAGCGGAACCTCGACATTCAACCGAGGTTCGCCTACAGCGGTGAACCTCGACATTCAACCGAGGTTCGCCACGCAGCGGAACCTCGACATTCAACCGAGGTTCGCCTACAGCGGTGAACCTCGACATTCAACCGAGGTTCGCCACGCAGCGGAACCTCGACATTCAACCGAGGTTCGCCTACAGCGGTGAACCTCGACATTCAACCGAGGTTCGCCACGCAGCGGAACCTCGACATTCAACCGAGGTTAGCCTACAGCGGTGAACCTCGACATTCAACCGAGGTTCGCCACGCAGCGGAACCTCGACATTCAACCGAGGTTCGCCACGCAGCGGAACCTCGACATTCAACCGAGGTTCGCCACGCAGCGGAACCTCGACATTCAACCGAGGTTCGCCACGCAGCGGAACCTCGACATCCAACCGAGGTTCGCCTACAGCGGTGAACCTCGACATTCAACCGAGGTTCGCCACGCAGCGGAACCTCGACATTCAACCGAGGTTAGCCTACAGCGGTGAACCTCGACATTCAACCGAGGTTCGCCACGCAGCGGAACCTCGACATTCAACCGAGGTTCGCCACGCAGCGGAACCTCGACATCCAACCGAGGTTCGCCACGCAGCGGAACCTCGACATTCAACCGAGGTTCGCCACGCAGCGGAACCTCGACATCCAACCGAGGTTCGCCACGCAGCGGAACCTCGACATCCAACCGAGGTTCGCCACGCAGCGGAACCTCGACATTCAACCGAGGTTCGCCACGCAGCGGAACCTCGACATTCAACCGAGGTTCGCCTACAGCGGTGAACCTCGACATTCAACCGAGGTTCGCCACGCAGCGGAACCTCGACATTCAACCGAGGTTCGCCTACAGCGGTGAACCTCGACATTCAACCGAGGTTCGCCTACAGCGGTGAACCTCGACATTCAACCGAGGTTCGCCACGCAGCGGAACCTCGACATTCAACCGAGGTTCGCCACGCAGCGGAACCTCGACATCCAACCGAGGTTCGCCTACAGCGGTGAACCTCGACATTCAACCGAGGTTCGCCTACAGCGGTGAACCTCGACATTCAACCGAGGTTCGCCTACAGCGGTGAACCTCGACATTCAACCGAGGTTCGCCACGCAGCGGAACCTCGACATTCAACCGAGGTTCGCCACGCAGCGGAACCTCGACATTCAACCGAGGTTCGCCACGCAGCGGAACCTCGACATTCAACCGAGGTTCGCCACGCAGCGGAACCTCGACATTCAACCGAGGTTCGCCACGCAGCGGAACCTCGACATTCAACCGAGGTTCGCCACGCAGCGGAACCTCGACATTCAACCGAGGTTCGCCACGCAGCGGAACCTCGACATTCAACCGAGGTTCGCCACGCAGCGGAACCTCGACATTCAACCGAGGTTCGCCACGCAGCGGAACCTCGACATTCAACCGAGGTTCGCCACGCAGCGGAACCTCGACATTCAACCGAGGTTCGCCACGCAGCGGAACCTCGACATTCAACCGAGGTTCGCCACAGCGGAACCTCGACATCATGAACCTCGACGAGGGTGTCGTCCAATAGTCGTGAACCTCGTCATTTTAAGCCTCGCCCGGCAACATGAGGCCACCTCCAGAAGGGATGAGCCTCGCCCAAGCAACGAATCTCGCCAGCACGAGGTCTCCTCTAAACAGGACGAACCTCGGCAGGGCTGAACCTCGCCGCCAGAGCCAAAGGAAATGGCAACCTCGCCAGGCTGACCAAACTCGATTCAAGGAGTCTCTTTCATATGAGGCTCGTTTTGAGAATCAGCGGGGGTACACCCGCCGATCTCGTGATTATCTCACGCATAAGCGTGATGCCAATCAAATGCGGTCTCATTCAGCGTGAGAAGCTCATCTACGCGGCGCTTGATGTTCATCAACGCATCAACCGGTTTTGGCGGTTATCGACCCGTCAATTAGGCGGGCGGTTCCACCATAAAGGCAAGCGGCGCGAGGTCATGGAGTGACCATTAACATGGTTGGGAGGGCGGGAGCAAGACCGATAAGCGATCTGAATCGTCGACCGAGTACTCCCCAGGTTTACGAGGCGCATTAATCAATAGTCAAGGTGCCTACCGAAGCACCCGTCTTCGCACCAGGGCGGCAATCCCGTTTGATTATAGCCAGTTGGCTGGGGGTCCTTCTGAAGAATTGGAGAACTCTGCCATCGCTACATCTCAACCTTCAAATACTGATTTCGGTGTCGGGCCGTGTCCTCATGGCGAGCGAAGAAGAGATGACACGAAGAATTGAAGAACAACAGGCTACTATTCTTGCGCAACAAGAATATATCAGACGCTTAGAAACGATGATGGAGAAACTTGTGGGCAAGAAGAAGATGGACGAAGGAGGATCCAAATCGAAGCAGGAAGGCTACGACGAGGATCATGATGTTCACTCAATGTCATCTGAAGCAGAGTCAAATCCGCATACAAAAGAGCAAGATCATATGTTGCGGGATTTCCAAAAGCATTGGATGCTCTCAAACTCAAAGGCGATCTAAGAATTTGGGGGTGGCGAGGCCATATCCTATGGAATGGGATGATGTCCCATATCCTCCGAAATTCAAGCCACTTAATTTAGTGCAGTTCGACGGAAAGAGTTCTCCGTCACAACACATCTACTATTTCCAAGCGCAAACCGGGCATATAACAGGTAACGATCCTATTATGACCCGATTATTCATCGGCACTCTTAAAGAATTAAGCCTTGAATGGTTTGAAGGTTAGAGCTGGTTCTGTCGGCTCTTGGAAAGATTTGCAAAGGCTTTTATGGCCCGATTCTTTGATGGCGACAGAGGTGTCTATGGCCACTTTGTTGGCGAAAAGCAAAAGGGAGTCGCGTCGGCACCGTCAGCGATTCGGAATCGAGTCCTTGCACTCCGGGACCAAGCCCGGGCAACATTCATCGGGATGTGCAGAGCCAACCTCTCGATCAACATACTTTCAAAGATGGAGTGCGGTTGAAGCACACTCTTGGAAAGTGGTGAGGCGAGGCGAACAAGTTGAGAACATGCTTGTGAGGATCGGCAGGAACCTCACGATCCTCGTCATAAAGGGGAATGTCGAACAACTTTATTCCTCAAAAGCAATCGAAGGGAAGGAGACCTTGTTTGTGGAGACCCAACCTACTTGAGATCCTTCAGCGAGAAATCGAATATTTCGACACGTCCTCAGGAAGTATAATTTTAAGGATGACAGGTCATACCAATCCTAAAACTTTACTCAAAATGAACAAGATCACGCTTCGAGAATAAAGAGCGGAGGAGGCTTCAAGGCGGATGATCCAAAATCTGCATGTACCATCGAATGGTACACCGCCCGAAACGACATCGTGCTACATTTTGAAGGACAAGATCAAGTCTTGTTAGAGGCGGTGTTATGACTCTGCGGGAGGATGAGGAAGAAGGTAATGCGCGCACAATGGCTCTCAATTTGGTGACTTTTGGAATTCAAGTGCAAGATGGTGTAAAACCGATCCATAAAGCGAAGCGAGTTGTGAACTTTGATCTTGACATAGGGAGGCACAAGGCATGATCCCTACACTCGCCGAAGCGAGTATATATGGAGTTCACCCGACTTGTTATCGGATGAACAATGGACCGTCAAAGTCTAAAGGGAAGACTTATGCGCTACCTGCCGGAGGAAAAGAACAAATCAATGATTCCATAGAGCAACAAATCACCATTTGCTGAATTTGTACGGCGTTGGCTACGAGGTGGGAAAGAGTTCTCAAAGAGGTACCGAGGCAATACCGATGCACCATCAAAGCGATCATTGAGCCCAAGACAAAATCCGCTGAGCTTAGGAAGGACACACGAGACTTGAAGGCCCCTTTCGATTCGATGTTTTAGCCTAACTCTCAACATCCGGCGAGGATCATTTTATTGAACTCTTCGGCTTTCTCAATCTACGGAGAAGCTCTGCGAGAAGCATTGGCGGACAAGCGAGGCCTTTCTCTCACTTCCCGAGAAGCTCACGAAGTTTAAGCCCAATGTCACGAGGTCTTCAAGGGGCGATACCTTGCATTACCTTCTCCTCGGAGGACATGCAAGTGAAGAACCCGAAGCATGATAGGCCATTATACTTTACCGGCTACATCGGCTCTGTCCGAATCAACCGAGCTCAAGTGGACCCAGGATCTGCGTTGAGTATCATCCCGTTGAGAATTATACAACATCTTGGGATACCGCTACATCGTTTAGCGACGACCGGGACTACCATTTACGGTTTCAATGCCACCAATTCGTCCCTTGGGCAAAATCAAACTCGGATGCGGATAGGAGACTTGAAGGGGCGTCACGCTCGTCATTGATCTTGATACATCCTATAATACGCTGTTGAACCCTTGGATCCATGAAAACTTGATCGTCCGTCTACATTGCATCAATGCATGAAGTATATAGATGAAGAGGGATGGTTAAAACATTGGTGCGGAAAGGCAACCATTCAAGGTGTGGAGAATTATTTTACGGATTACGTCCACTACCTTGAGGAAGGCCAAACCGATGAACCACGGTCGAGGACTATGGCGGTAATGAAGGCGACATAGAGTCCGAACAAGGAGTTGTTTTCAATGATGTAAAACCTTTTGTAATCGATCCAATGATCCCGATGACGATAACGCTTTCAATGAAGATTATGATTTAGCTTACGACCGTGTTAAAGTCATCTTGACTTAATGTCGAAATTTCGCCACGCTGTATGTCGAACCTACATTGCACATGCCAATTCGGTCATCGTTCATGATGACCCAAAGGCACTAATTCTTCTGGCGGTTTTGTGGTATCACCGATAATGATCGAAGACATTATCTTTGGGCAAAGTCAACAAACCATTACAGGCGAGGTGGAACAACCCGGCGAAGAAAAAGAACCCCAACTTTCATATTTCGCCGACGGCGCAACATTTGATGAAGAAAATGGGGTATGACTTCCTTCGAAAGAAGGACTAAACCTGAAAGGCATCGTGGCACCGATCCGATCCGCCATGTCCCTAAGGCCACCGATGATTACTATCATAAAACTTCGTAAAGGGTTGGGATATGAATCACCATCGTACTCATGGCATGTCGAGACCGGATTCGACCAGAGCACTCATCGTCTGAACAGTCTCGATTCAAGTCAAGCAGACATGAATTGCGGTCCACGATGGCCAATATGGCTGGCCGATCAACTTGAGATTCAAGAGGATGATCGGTTGTCATTATTGAAGATCCGCTAAGTCAACAGCGGATGCTGGGAACATCGCTTTGAACAACGAGAACCGCCACCGATGACAAAATAGTCAGAGTTGATATGGGGATGAAGCTAATCAAAGCCCATATTCATAGCGATAGTTTGTGGTGAAGAAAGGAGGGCCTTATCGCTTGGTACGGAATACATCGATGTCTTGGCTTGGAGCTATGAAGACATGCCGGTTTAGACCCTCAAGTGGCTATGCATTGCCTTAACATCGGAGCCAGCGCTAAGCTCCTAATAACAAAGAACGACGCATTTTCCCCTCAGTCATGAAGGCCATTGAAAAGAAATCGAGAAGGCGATCAAAGCGGATTCATTCGGAGGTTCAACACCCGATTGGGTAGCCAATATAGTACTGTCTTGAAGAAAAATGGACAGATCCTACCGCGGCGCTGACTATCGAGACCTAAATTGGCATGTCAGAAAGATGATTTTCCTTTACCAATCCACGGATATTATAAATCGACAACACATGTGGATTGAAAGGATGTCCTTTATGGATGGCTTTTAGGTACAATCAAATCAAAATGCACCCGATGATGAAAAGCACACCGCCTCCGAACAGGCCGTAAATATAATCGTTATACGCTTATGCCTTTCGCTTGAAAAACGCGGGCTACATACCAATTCATGACCACTATCTTCCCAAAACATTTATGAGGACAAGAGAATGCTATTTAGACGATTTGGTGGTCAAGAGTCGCCACAAAAGTGATCATTTACGACTTGAGGGCGACATTTGAGATAATCGCGGGCACATCGGTGAGGATGAACCCGGCTAAGTCTTTTAGGGAATGTCTAGTGGCAAGTTTAAGGATTAGTGGTCACGGCGGATGGTATCGCCTCGACCGGACAAAGTCAAAGCTATCCAAGAACTTCCACCTCCTAGAAGCCTCGTGGAGCTTCGGCTCCTGGATGCTATTTACATTCGCAGATTCATCTCCAATTTATCGGGAAATGTCAACCATTCTCAAAGCTCATGAAGAAAGGTGTATCGTTAGTTTGGGATGAAGATTGTCGGAAGGCATTGAAGAGATCAAAAGCGTATCTTTCTAATCCCCGTGTTGGTTGCACCTAAATCGGAAAGCCATTTCGATTTACATCCGCGCCATGTATGCGCTAGTGCTCTTTCACTGCGTCAGCAATCTACGACAATGGCTATTACCTCAACAACGTTTATTGTATCAATATCCTCCCATTGAAGGAATGTTTGGCTTTGGTCTTACCATCCAAAGATGCGGCACTATCTAGTGGGGCCGGACCATACCGTCATCTCGAATTAACCTATCACGGTATTCATGACCCACCGCACGCTGAATGGTCGAATGGCTAGATGGGCATTGTTGCTATCTCGATCACGACATTCACTTCAAACCTCGAAGCGATGAAGGGTCAAGGCGTGTGTGATCTTATGGCTAACCATCCATTGAAAGGAAAGTCGAATTGTATCAAGACATGCACGATGAACCTTATGAAGCTAATCTGGTCTCTAAGGAGCAGGTATGGCGGTTGTTCTTTGTGAGCCTCGAGAGCAACCCCCGATGGCCCCGCTGTAGCCTGAGTGGGGTAGTATTGATATCCCCACAAAACCACGCGGATACCGCTGAAATGTGTCGTTGTCAGAACCATGCACCAATAACGTGGCGGAGTACAATGCGTTATTGGTTGGTCTCGACATAGCCAAACATTTGGGCGTGAAACACCTTGAAGCATTTGGGGATTCGCAGCTAGTCGTAAAACAACTAAGAGGAGAATACTAAGTCAGGCACGAGGACCTCATCCCTCATCATCGTGACCATGACTTTAGTGACTCCTTTGAAAGCTTTTACATTGATCATGTACCCCGCTTGCAACACTTGTAAAGCGCTGCCGCTTCTTGCAGCCACGCTAGCCCCGCCTCGAGAATGCTACTTTCGGCAAGTTATTGTGTCTAGTCGGCAACTATTTCGGCCAAAATATGCATTACAGTCCAAGCAGCCGAGATCTAACCTAAGTCACTTGAAGCACGAGATCATGGTTTCCGATCATCGACTATGTCTTGCATGGGATATTGCGAAGACATAAAAGAAAGGGAGTCAATTCGCCGGGCGAAGGCCAAGATTTTACTATGATTCCCAACTCTGAGACCTTATATAGAAGGTCATATGATGGATTCTTGCTCCGATGTTTGTCAACTAAGGAAGCGAGCAAGTCTTGAAAGAAGCTCACGGCGGTGTTTGTGGAGCGCACCGGCTGGACCCAAGTTATGGGACGGTTCGTGAACTTCGGTTATTATTGGCCGACAATGGTAGGGATCTTTGTGGCCCAGCTAAGCGATGCCATGCATGCGGATACATGCTAACTACCTTCATCAACGCGGAACACTTGCATCCTACATAGCGTCGGCCATTTGAAACATGGGGAATGGATATTGTTGGTCCAATCTCTCCACCTTCTTCAAAAGGACATCGCTTCATATTGGCGATCACTGATTATTTCTCAAAGTGGGCTGAAGCCGTTCCGTTGAGATTGGTCAAGACAAGTGACGTGATTAAATTTGTCAAACATCACGTCATATACCGATATGGGGTCCCAAGGCAGATTGTCCACGACAATGGTCCCCAATTTGTCAGTCATGCCTTCACGCGATTCAGCGATAAATTCCGAATCCGGAATTTAGCATCAACAGCTTACTACCCTGCTGCGAATGGACAAGCTGAAGCCTTTAATAAGACGATCATCAAGATCCTTACTAAGATGGTCTCTTCGAACAAAAAGGATTGGAACGACAAGCTGGGGCAAAGTTTGTGGGCCTACCGCACAACGGTTCGCACACCGACGGGTACCACCCCATATTCTCTAGTTTATGGTTGTGAGGCCATTTTACCGTTAGAGATTCAAATCCCATCGCTGCGAATAGCGTTATCCACCGGAATGACAACCGAGGAAAATCATCGCCCGGCCTTGAGGAACTTGAAATCTTTGGGCGAAAAGTGACTACAGGCTCGGCAGCATCGAGCTTTACGGACCAGTTTCTAAAGCATTTGACAAGAAAGTCCGATGTCGCATTTTCAAGGAAGGCGATCTTGTTCTCGCTGTCCGACGCCCAATGATTTTGAACTCCAAAAAGAAGGGGAAGTTTGAGCCAAAATGGGAAGGGCCATTCGTAGTGGAATCAGTTTACTCGAATGGAGCATACCGCCTGACCAATCAAGAAGGCGACAGAATCATGATGCCTATTAATGGTAAGTTTCTGAAAAAGTACTACCCATAGTCTTCTTTCAAACTCCCACTAAGTTGTCATGTTAACAATCACCTCGATAACTAATTCCCTCCAAATTCTCTGCCAATCCTCATCAATAGGATGGCGGGACCTAACTATCATGTTAACAATCACCTCGATAACTAATTCCCTCCAAATTCTCTGCCAATCCTCATCAATAGGATGGCGGGACCTAACTATCATGTTAACAATCACCTCGATAACTAATTCCCTCCAAATTCTCTGCCAATCCTCATCAATAGGATGGCGGGACCTAACTATCATGTTAACAATCACCTCGATAGTTCCTCAAGATTTCCTCGTCAATCCTCTCAAAGCGGGATGGCGGGACCCTCCAGAATCATTTCCTAAATGATTTTGTTCGTAATCCTTGTTGTTATACTTTCCGTCGAACAACTTGATTGCTTTTTGATCGCGATCGTTATACTTTTATGTCAGCGAGCGATTGATCATTTCCAAATAGTGGCCTACCATGCGATGTGCCTCTATTTGACCATAGTCGTTATACTCCCATGTCCTTTGAGCGATTCGGCTACCCCAGAATCATTTCCTAAATGATTTTGTTCGTAATCCTTGTTGTTATACTCTCCGTCAGCGAACAACTTGATTGCTTTTTGATCGCGATCGTTATACTTTTATGTCGAGCGATTCGATCATTTCCTAATAATGGCCTACCATGCGATGTGCCATTATTTTGGGTTCGTCTTTGCCTAAGAAGACAAAGCGGGGTTCGTCTTTGCCCGGGAGAAGACAAAGTCTACCGCGGCCAATCCCGTGTAGCGGTTGTTATTAAGCGGCGGTGAATCTATGTCTCTCGACATAGGGGACTTTATCTCGATCCCTTATTTGAGATTAGTCTCGTCTAACACCGTGGCGGGTAGTCTATTCAGTGAGAAAGGCGAAGTCTACGTATTCAACATCGTAGCACTAAGAAAGTTAACTCTCTTAGCACAGCGTTACATGTGGGGCGGACCTAGACAATCCGCATGCTAGCGATTCAAGCGGTAGTGGTAAAGGCACATCAAATCCGTTGATAGGCTGGGGGTTTGCTAAAAATCCTAGAGGGCGATCATTAGCTACAAGTGAAGAATTCAAATTTACCGTGTTCATTAGAAGGTTCCTCGCTCAGTACGGCGACCATTTTACAAGTCTTCATATCCAAAGTGTTCGGACTCCATTCAACCACATTCACGTCGAAAACTTTGGAGGGTTTTAGAGCAATAAAATTGCCTTAATCCCTACGACAACTTCGGGATGAGCAAAAGAGCTTAAGCGTCCATCTGAGTGAAGTCAGGTCCGCCTAAAGGTTAAGTTCACCCGAACGCGTGACTTTACAAAATAGACAAAAGTGCTGATATCTCTTAAACCGGGAGGAACTGGGCCAAATGACCGGGGCGATTGGCTCCGTCTCGTCGAGATGGTCGATTTCTATATATAATTCGTCCAATTCCGACGTACGGTTTGAAAGTTACGACCTGTTCTTCATAGCAGACGAGGCTCGCCAAGCAGCGAGGCTCGACATTCAACCGAGGTTCGCCAGGAGTGAACCTCGACATTCAACCGAGGTTCGCCACGAGTGAACCTCGACATTCAACCGAGGTTCGCCACGAGTGAACCTCGACATTCAACCGAGGTTCGCCACGAGTGAACCTCGACATTCAACCGAGGTTCGCCACGAGTGAACCTCGACATTCAACCGAGGTTCACCTACGGCGATGAACCTCGACATTCAACCGAGGTTCACCTACGGCGATGAACCTCGACATTAGTGAACCTCGACATTCAACCGAGGTTCGCCACGCAGCGGAACCTCGACATTCAACGAGGTTAGCCTACGGCGGTGAACCTCGACATTCAGCGAGGTTCACCTACAACGATGAACCTCGACATTCAGCGAGGTTCACCTACGGCGATGAACCTCGACATCCAACCAAGGCTAGACCGGTGCAAGCTTGAACAAGACTTGCTCAAGAGGCGAGCTCGACCTCAACCACGAGGTTCGCGACGCGAAACGGCTCGCCAGCCATGAGACGAGGCTCGCCAAGCAGCCAGGCTCGACATTCAACCGAGGTTCGCCACGCAGCGGAACCTCGACATTCAACCGAGGTTCGCCACGCAGCGGAACCTCGACATTCAACCGAGGTTCGCCACGCAGCGGAACCTCGACATTCAACCGAGGTTCGCCACGCAGCGGAACCTCGACATTCAACCGAGGTTCGCCACGCAGCGGAACCTCGACATTCAGCGAGGTTCACCTACAACGATGAACCTCGACATTCAGCGAGGTTCACCTACAACGATGAACCTCGACATTAGTGAACCTCGACATTCAACCGAGGTTCACCTACGGCGATGAACCTCGACATTCAACCGAGGTTCGCCACGCAGCGGAACCTCGACATTCAACCGAGGTTCACCTACGGCGATGAACCTCGACATTCAACCGAGGTTCACCTACGGCGATGAACCTCGACATTCAACCGAGGTTCACCTACAACGATGAACCTCGACATTCAACCGAGGTTCGCCACGCAGCGGAACCTCGACATTCAACCGAGGTTCGCCACGCAGCGGAACCTCGACATTAGTGAACCTCGACATTAGTGAACCTCGACATTAGTGAACCTCGACATTAGTGAACCTCGACATTCAACCGAGGTTCACCTACGGCGATGAACCTCGACATTCAACCGAGGTTCGCCACGCAGCGGAACCTCGACATTAGTGAACCTCGACATTAGTGAACCTCGACATTCAACCGAGGTTCACCTACAACGATGAACCTCGACATTCAACCGAGGTTAGCCTACGGCGGTGAACCTCGACATTCAACCGAGGTTCACCTACAACGATGAACCTCGACATTCAACCGAGGTTCGCCACGCAGCGGAACCTCGACATTAGTGAACCTCGACATTAGTGAACCTCGACATTAGTGAACCTCGACATTCAACCGAGGTTCGCCACGCAGCGGAACCTCGACATTCAACCGAGGTTCACCTACAACGATGAACCTCGACATTCAACCGAGGTTCGCCACGCAGCGGAACCTCGACATTAGTGAACCTCGACATTCAACCGAGGTTCGCCACGCAGCGGAACCTCGACATTAGTGAACCTCGACATTCAACCGAGGTTCACCTACGGCGATGAACCTCGACATTCAACCGAGGTTCGCCACGCAGCGGAACCTCGACATTCAACCGAGGTTCACCTACAACGATGAACCTCGACATTCAACCGAGGTTCACCTACAACGATGAACCTCGACATTCAACCGAGGTTCGCCTACGGCGGTGAACCTCGACATTGAGTGAACCTCGACATTCAACCGAGGTTAAGCCTACGGCGGTGAACCTCGACATTCAACCGAGGTTAAGCCTACGGCGGTGAACCTCGACATTCAACCGAGGTTCGCCTACGGCGGTGAACCTCGACATTGAGTGAACCTCGACATTCAACCGAGGTTCGCCTACGGCGGTGAACCTCGACATTGAGTGAACCTCGACATTGAGTGAACCTCGACATTCAACCGAGGTTAAGCCTACGGCGGTGAACCTCGACATTCAACCGAGGTTAAGCCTACGGCGGTGAACCTCGACATTCAACCGAGGTTCGCCTACGGCGGTGAACCTCGACATTCAACCGAGGTTAAGCCTACGGCGGTGAACCTCGACATTCAACCGAGGTTCGCCTACGGCGGTGAACCTCGACATTCAACCGAGGTTAAGCCTACGGCGGTGAACCTCGACATTCAACCGAGGTTAAGCCTACGGCGGTGAACCTCGACATTCAACCGAGGTTCGCCTACGGCGGTGAACCTCGACATTCAACCGAGGTTCGCCTACGGCGGTGAACCTCGACATTCAACCGAGGTTCGCCTACGGCGGTGAACCTCGACATTCAACCGAGGTTCGCCTACGGCGGTGAACCTCGACATTGAGTGAACCTCGACATTCAACCGAGGTTCGCCTACGGCGGTGAACCTCGACATTCAACCGAGGTTCGCCTACGGCGGTGAACCTCGACATTGAGTGAACCTCGACATTCAACCGAGGTTCACCTACAACGATGAACCTCGACATTCAACCGAGGTTCGCCTACGGCGGTGAACCTCGACATTCAACCGAGGTTAAGCCTACGGCGGTGAACCTCGACATTCAACCGAGGTTCGCCTACGGCGGTGAACCTCGACATTGAGTGAACCTCGACATTCAACCGAGGTTCGCCTACGGCGGTGAACCTCGACATTCAACCGAGGTTAAGCCTACGGCGGTGAACCTCGACATTCAACCGAGGTTCGCCACGCAGCGGAACCTCGACTCGAGCATCGAGTGAAGCATCCTCTCGCTACCAAACAACCCACCTTAAAAGAGGAGTCAAATCGACCTTCTCTTCCTCTGTAATCGAAGGAATTTGATTGTAAGACATTCATTCAATCAATAAATATTTTTTCGACCCTACACCCACGGGGGCCGGCTTGATTTCGGTTAATTTATAATGTTCATTGTAAGCCCCACAGGGGTCGACTTGATTGCGGCTGAACTAATAATATTCGTTGTAAGCCCCACAGGGGCCGACCTAATTTCAGTTAACAGACAATGCCGATCGCATGCCATAAAAAAAAAGAGAGAGCCGAAAATAAGTCGAATGGGCAGCCACCATCACTGAAATGTAGCCTTTCATTGATAATCCAAGCAAAGTAAATTTACAATGGTCTGCGCGACCGAAATACCTAAATAAAAAAGAAAAATAAAAAATACAAGCCCAAATGAACATTCTAATCGTCGCTGTCGCCACCATCGATGTCTTCGTCTTTACCGTCATCCCCGCTGCTCACCTCGGCGCCCAAGCCGACTCTCACCTAAGAAGGGAAGTGTCGCAATAGTTACAGAAATTAATGAAAGGGTGCCGAAACGACCTAGGAAATCTGAGTGAAGTACTGCCAAAGGATTTTAAGTGTTGGCCCCATGGTTTCATATCAGCATAATAACTCGGAATCCATGGATGCAAACAAAGCTGTCCTTCCTCGGAGATATACTCGGCACTCCAACTGTTCCTCACTGAAACAGACACGGTGACGATCACGAACCGTGCCCCAATTGCTAGATGCAAACGAGGGGTTTTTCCCCCTTCTTCCTAGCAGATCGGAGCAACTGTCGCCGGTGCTCTCAACTGGAAACCCCCGGAGATGGTAAGCTCCGGGGAGAGCACCCATCTCCGTGCCCCAACCATCTTTTGACGAAGCTCGCCGGCGCTCTTAGCTTGAGACCCTAGAAATGGAAACCGGAGCCAAACTGATCGCTAACCTAACGGGAACACGAAGAATTGAAAGCTGCTTTCTCCCCTATTTATAACAAAGCCCATAAATGCTAGGCCCCCTCGTATTTAATAGGGGAAATTAAGAACGTGGAACTCGAAGCGTCACCTCGTAAATCACAGAAACGCCTTTTCATCCCCAATGGGGGCTTACCGCCCAACCCAAAAACCTAAGAGTCGAAGATTCAAAAACAGCACGCTGATGATAGCTGCGCTCCACTCGAGAAATGAATTGATACTCCCTCCATAGCCGTCCGCGACCATACGACGAAGTGATCGACTCGACCCATCTAGGTCCGACCAACAATCGGACGTAAAATTACCAACCAGGTCGACCAAGCTATGACTATCGTACGGCCCATTTATCATGTCGTACAAACCATGACACCTCGCCTGCCTCATAGATGACAGCCAAATCTAGCCAAAGTCACTGTCGTTGCAGAGCCTAAAAAAGGCATCACAGAAAAAAGAGAGTTCGACGTAGAAGAACGCAAACTAAATTTTCATTCATAAGTGAAGTATATTACAAATACGCGGCGGTCTTTCCGACCAAAACCAAAAAAAAAAGAAAACGAACAAAACGCTAGGGCGACCTAATCTCCTCCCTCGTCGCCATCTCCCTCTTCTCCGTCCTCGCCCTCATCTTCCTCGTCGTCCTCATCCTCATCAGGGTTGTCCTCGGCGCCAAGTTGCACTCCTGCTCCTCTGGCTTCCAGGCTCTACAGGACGCGCAGAGAACTCTCCACCCTGGGAGGATACGCAAGACTCAACGTCGGGAACGCGTCCGAAGGAAGTTGGGCTTTTAAGTAGTCGTAGCTCGCTTTAACAGCCAACGACAGCTCTACTTTCCCCATAGGCCCTTGCCTATACTCTTCAACGACCTCCTTCTTGCCTTCCTCCGACGTTACAAACTTAAGCCGGGTCTCGATCGATCGGGCGTCATCCAAAGCCGACCGATGAGCCGCTTTCGACTCATCCAGCTCGACCCGCAAGTTCTGGCTCTCGAGTCTCGCGGCTTCCATTTGGCTCTCCAGCCCCCCGACTTGAGCCTTCCACTCCTCGATCTCCCTTTCGGAGCCTTCGACCGTCCTCTTCAACTGGGCGACCTCTTCCCTCAACTTTTTGACGACGGCCGTCCGCTTCGAGTGATGAGTCTGGAGGTTAGCAATCGTGGATTGCTTAGCCGCCAGCTCAATGCGCCACTTGGCGCCGACTTCCGCCTTCTCCGCCTCGAGGGCGACCACCCTCTTCTCAGCTTCTCCTCGGCTCGCCTTCTCTTCAACAAGCCTCTTCGCCAAGTTGTCGGCTACTCTCATCATGCATGACAGTTGGTTGAAGAGCTCTTCTCCGACCAAGGCTCCTCAAGTTTGATAACTCAAGAGAGCTAATCATAAGCCGGTTGAAGGTATTTCCTCTAGGAGCTCCCTATCTTTTGGGAGGGTGAATTGCTCCGAAGCGACAAGCTGCCCCCATCCAGAAAGAAGCACCGAGCCTTCTTTATGGAGGAAATGGTCTGAGATAAACCTGTCACTTTGGGAAGGTTCCTCCCTTACGGAGTACCCTTCCCACAGATCACCAATGAGCTGGGTTTGGAGGTCCTTCCACCTCGAGCCGCCGACCTCGGCGACCCGGTGATAAAAAGGCAGCTCTATGCCCAAACTATTGAGTAGGCTCAAGAGATTTGACCCCGAAGCCGGATCATCTGAGACGACCGCCTCCTCCCCCGACCTCTGAGCTGGCTCATCTGAGGTCGTCTCTACAACCCGGTCGACAGGGGCCTCCTCGGTCACGGCTGCGACCCCTTGTGCTTGTTGGTCGGGAACTTCGCCGACCTAGGGACGTGATTCCCCCTCGAATATGACCTCAGTGGGCGGAGGCAAGGAAGAAAGAATTTGCGGGGGCGATTCTCCCCCAGCAGTTGGGAGTTCCCCCGCAATGCCCTCGTCCTGTCCGAGGACTGCCCCCTCGGTCGTCCCTTTGGAGGTCGATCCCCTCGACTTTTTTGTCTTCTTCTTCTTCTTCTTTGGTTGGTCGACCTCAGAAGTATACGGAGCCCTCTTCACTTGCAGCATAGACGCCAGCTCTTCAAACCTCTCCTCCACATGCTGCTCCTCTGCAGCCGACAGTCCTCCTCCCCTAGCCCTCTTTTGGGGAAGTTGCAGCTCTGTAACTTTTGTCGAGCTAGGACCCCCACTTTTGGGATCCTCAACCCACTGAGAAGCCACCTCTAGCAGCTCCTTCTCTTTCTCCGCATCGACCCCGGTCGGTCGAACGAACGACAGCCCCGCCATCCTCAACGAAGCATTATCGAATAGGTTGTGACCCTTCCGAGATCCCAAATAATGTCGAAATTTCTCCAGGTCGCGCCTCTCGTCCGCTGAGAGAGGAAAGTTTTTCAGGCCGTCCTTGTTGATCTCCGGCCATGAACGGCAAGCCAAGACTGCGTCAGCCCTGAAGACCCAGACGAACTTGTTCTTCCAGTCCTTGTTCAAATCTGGGATCTCAACAAACCGACCGCCCACATACCCAAAAAAGAAGTGGGCGTCTTTCTTCGTCGCCCTCACCGTGACGAGATTGCCGAAGAGCTGAAGGGTCGGCGTCACCTTCACTCGATGACAGATCACCAAAAACGCCGTTATCGTGGCAATGGCGTTAGGAGCGAACTGCATCGGGGACACCCCAAGCCGCTCGCACAGCTTCTTCACGAACATCGGTAATGGGAGGCGCAATCCGTTGTTCAAATGCGCCATGTACAATGGCAGCTTGTCTGCGCTGTGATCGATGATAGCACTATCCTTCTCTGGTAAGGAAACCGTAAATTCTCCAGGGAGATCGTACCTCTCATGGAGACCTTCCAGATCCTCCTCCTTCATCTTCGACTGCCAAGACTTGAGCTTGGCAATACTATCAACGGGGACGGAGGTAGAAGCAGCCATGGCAGAAAGCTTTGAAAATTTTGAGTAAGAGAAAGAAGAAAACGGGTCTTTAGAAGGCACAAAAAGAAATCCCCAAATAGGGTAAAAGTATATATAGGTATCTAAGACGCCCACGTGTCTAGTCCTAGACGGCGCTTCAATTTTAAAATCCAACGGTTTGGATTGACGCTCGGATACGAACCACCTCTTGGAAATTGAAAGGCCCACCGCCTTTACGACCCACGTCTCTTCGCTCGAAATTCAAAATGCCTCTGACAGCTAAAGTACCGCTGACGTCAAGTCCTATCTTCTATAGTGGCGCTCTCTGTTTGCGCCTAGAAAACTAACCACCTTTTGTCTGGTCCCGACCGGCTTCATCCGGTCGACCCAACGAACCAACAAATTAAGAACAAGTAACCTAAAAACCGACTCAGAGCCAATAAGAAGCCATCTCGAGTCGATCATCCTATGGGAGGTTATACCAGCCATCTAAGCCGTGAACGCAACCAAGTCGTGACATCAGGTCGCTCAACCCACTGAATCATTTTAACTATCAAACACAGCACGAGATATAGTTATGAGAGCAGAAAGAACTTTTATTGTATTCATTTATTTGGTAACAAGTACAAAATATACAAACCAACAATTACATGATAGCTGAAAACTCAAAACCTAAGCTACTGACCTGAGTCGGCCTCACTCAAGGAACCGTCACTTGATGACTCTTCCCCCTCTTCCACCTCGGCCCCGCCATCGCCTAGATCATAACCGGCTCCTGCCGCCTCAAATCTTGAGAGGAGACCTATCTGGCCGGCTATGCTTGGAGGGTTTTGAAGCCGACCAGGGACACCCTGATACTCAAGCGGAAGTTGCTTGACCATGAAGTCGCTACCCGCCTTACAGGCCAGAGCGACCTCAACCTTTCCCAACGTACTGCATCGAAATTCTTCGATGATGGCCGTCGGCTTTTCTCCGTTATGGACGACCGATGGTCGCTTGACTCCAGATATTTTATCCTTTCCTCTGCCCTACTCAAGGACTCCTTAAGTTGAGCACATTCTTCTGTGAGTCATTGACGGGCAGCCGACTCCTCCGCCAACTGAGTTTTGGCGTGCTGCGCGACCTGCTTCTCGAGCACGACCTGCGCCATTGCCAAGTCGCGCTCCCTATAGACTTCGTCGGATGACCCGGATCGTCCTCCACCATTCTAAAGATGTTGCCGGAGTTCTCCGATCTCAACCAACATTCTTGCGCCAGAGGCCTTGAGCTCCGCGATAACTTGCTCCTTAACCTCCGTTTCACGTCACCAATCATCAAGCTCGGCTTGTTTAATCGAAAGCTCCTTGATTACTTGATCAAGCTCTTCGTTAGCGCCGGCCCCAGGAGATAAATGCTTCTTTCGAAGCCTTTCGTAGGCTTGATGGCCCTGACTCAGCCGACTGAACAGCTCTTGCTCCATCAAGCAACCCCTGGTCAAGTAACTCCGCAGGATTATATGCAGGCCGATATCGGGAATCATCTTCAAAACCTCCCGGTCCTCGGGCAAATTGAATTGCTCTACCGCCTTCCCTTGTACATAGCTCGACCTTAACACCGATGAGCTGGCGTCCATATACCACGCCGGCCTGTATCGATGTTCCACATCAGGCTCCCCTTCATAATGGCCGACGGGGGAGAGCGTCCCCATCATCAAGTCGCTTACCTTATTCCAATCCCCCTCAACCTCGGCCGCGTAATAGGGAGAGGGCCATCCCGCAGGGACAAAACCCGTCCCCTGGCCACCGGCCGGCTCCTTTCCTTGCCGGTGAGAGGATACCCCTTGGTGGCCAACCCCACGTCCCGGCTCTGCATTGCTCCTCCATTGTGTACCGACCCCCCTGGGTGTCTCTCCTGGCGCAGCTTCAGGAACGACACCAGTGGCTCGGCGACTGACCCCCTCCTCGGCTTCAGCCGATAGCCGGTCATCCTCCCATTCCTCTGATTCCAATAACTCCTCTTCCATCAGATTCTCTGCACTCTCTCCCGCCCATCTAGCCCCTCGAGGACCATGGCTAGTTTTCTTTTGCCAAGTTCTCCAGTAATCGGACCCACCGCCTAGGACGACACCCTCGGTCATCTTCTCACGTCCCGTAGCGGTCGTCCCAACGGCGACCTCCTCGCCTCCTTCCTGCTGAGGCTGAACCCCCTCCAGAGACGACTCGCGCCGCTGCCGTTTAGCCGGTCGAGCCAACCCCTCTTTGGATTCTTCAATGGACCCTTCATCCGAAGCCGACTCGGCCCTCGGCATTCTCCCAATCATCCCCTCGAAAGTCACGTTGTGAGCCCTCGCCTCATCGGAAGGGCCGGGAGGGGTTGAAGAAATTCCATGAAACCGCAAGACCGACTTGTCAAGCAAAGTACCCATCGTGCGCCCCGTGTATTGGAGGATCTGCTCCAACTCCCGATGGTTCTCGGTCGACAGAGGCTTAGGCTCTAGGGTTTCCTTCTAATCTCTGGCCAGGACGCACACCCTAGGTTCGAGTCATCCCCCGTGACCCAGACGAACCTATCTTTCCATCCTTTAATCGACTTAGGCAGATCGAGGATAACCTTGAATTCCCTCGACATCTGAAGATAATAATGGGGCGTCTTCTGAACGGTTATGCCGACCAAATGGCTTAGCATACTCATCTTTGGCCGAATCGAGAGCCAACGACAGATGACGGTGAAGCCGACCAATATGGCTATCGAGTTAGGCGTCATTTGTATTGGAGACACGCCCAACTCATCAAACACCTTTCGAAGAAAGGGATGCAGCGGCAGCCGAAGGCCACACTCTAAGTGCTTGAGATACAGAGGAGCCCTCTGGTCACCATGGCTGTACACCGGAGAGGATTTCACCGGAGCCTCCAACTTGTAACCCTTCGGCATATCAAACTTCGAGCGCAAAGACTTCATCTGCGTCTGGATGACCTTCGAACGGAACTCATCAAGCTGCTTGTGACGATCAGAATCCATACCAGGTCTGTATCGCTCGTCAGAGGATCGCCTGAGTTCGTGGTTGAAGAAGAAAGTAAAAGCTTCCTTCCCCCTCACCGCTCGTATTTATACGGGGGCCCGCTGACACCGCGCCCTTTCGTGATCAACGGAGGAGATTAAAACCCCGCTCCTGAGGCGCCGCCTCGGGAGATGAAAAACCTCTCCCATCTGTTCCCAGAGGGCCCCACCATCGAGCCCAGAAGGCGAAATGCCAATGGCCAAAAAACTGCCTGCTGACATCAGCTACGTCCCATCAATAGAACGTTCGAGCCTCTTCCGGAGCTCCCTTCCGACCAAGGCTATACTACTTATTTTACTTGGACTCGTTTCCAATCGACTCCAAGCGAAAGGGGCCAACTGTTATGGTCATAACCACTAATTAGTGATTAAAGAGAAAAACCAAGTGTTGATATGGATAAACACTTGCTTGTCAACTAGGAGCGACACGAACCTCCACACCCGACCCACGGGGTGGCCTGCACTTACCGACCTCGCCACGGTCCGTTAAACGACTATCGCCATAGCCGACGCGAAAGGCGGGGTAGGTCGGCCCATCAACAACTCTCTCCGCGGACGGCGAAGCGGTACCGGTCGTCGCCCGACCAATTGGCCTCCGGAGCTATTCCAAGTCGCTCGTCCCCCCGGACGACATGGGGGATGACCAGCTATCACCTTCCAACCGCTAGTCCGCTCGGACGACGCGAAAGGCGGTACTAGTCGTCCTTCCAACCCGTTATTTATCATAACCCCTTCCAACTAGTCGTCTGCCTCTCCAGACAATGCGAAGTGAATCTAGGCCCCCTTTTCTTAGCCACCGCCCTGCAGGGCGGCGAAAGCGGTACTAGTCGTCCCCTTCAGCGATTACTCTAATGGGCCTCAAGAGGCCGTGCGAGTCGACCACCGACCTCGGCTCCTCCTCTCTCATCCTATGTGGTTCCCTCCACTTTCGAGCAGCGGTTATCTGATTTTCGGGCCCATCAACATCACATTAAATGCACTGACAGCCCCTTAACTCCCCCATCTCTCATGGTATTTTAGGCACCTCGGACCCATGCAGCTACAGGCGCCGTCAATCCCATCCCATTAATGACGAATAGACCACACTAACCCTCAAATTACCCGCAATATATACATCAACAGGGGTTATTGCTGCTTTGAAAGTTAGTGACTGTGATTATATACATCAACAGGGGTTATTGCTGCTTTGAAAGTTAGTAAACTGAGAGCAAGAACATGGAGAATGTTGAGTTGTTTTTGTACAGTAATTGTGATGAGCTTTTTGGGCGGTTGACGTTGTTGTTTTGTGTTCGTCTTTCATAGGAATGCTTAGTAGTTAGTAATTTACTACTTTTATACAGTAATTGTAAGCTCAAGATTTTCTAACTGGTTTTGAGGAACTTTATATGTAAATGTTGTAGCATATATGCAAGTATGTGAATGTGTGGGCATACATGCATACATATGTATGCATGTACGTAGGTAGATATGTAAGACTAGGAGAATTTTTGTCATTCCCTCTTGCACCAATAATGAGTTAATTCCACCAAGCTGTTAAAGCAGCCAACAACAACGACAAAAGAGATAAAACATGCATAGATCACACCAAAAAAAAACACCTATATGACTGAGAGTATTCACCAGAATTATTCAATTTATAATGTAGCTAAATCCTAAACATAAATATAAAACTCTATTTTGAATTAAGTAGAGAATCACGAAAATTTGAGAAAATATTAATAACACTTTTAGAAAATAATATTTAATTTTTAAATACTAAATATAATATTTAATATTTAAATACCGGAAAAATAACATTTAATATTTAAACACTAGAAAAATAATATTCAACTTTCAAATGGTAGAAAATAATATTTAATATTAGAAAAGCAATATTAGAAGATCGTGTCGAAAAATATTATGAAAATAATACTAGAAAAATACGTACCGAAAATATTAGAAAAATACGTATCGAAAATTCACGGGTGTTACATCCTACCCCCCTTAAAACAAATTCCATCCTCGGAATTAAGACAACCCAAAGACAGAGATATGGATTAAGTGAAGGGTAATGAACTACAACCTCAAGTTAACAAATCTTGAAGCGATAATATAAAGAACAAAATTATGCTAACGGTAACAAGTTAGATACAAACATAACAATTCAAGGCTAAAGACAACAAACAAAAAGTAAATGCAACATTTAATGACTAAAGTTAACAAACCCCAACATAAAGGTAAAAAAAATAATATATAAGACAAACAATTTAATGACTTAAGATGACAAACCTCGATGGAAAATAAAAGTAAAGATAACATAATTAAGCGAAGGGTAATAAACCGCATCTTAAGAATAAGTCAAAAGGTGGTAAGGACATAGGTGTCAAAATTTAACACAAAACTATCAAATTAAAATAACTCAAATAAGCAAAAATTTCATTTCAAAAGGTAGCAAACCTTGACCTAAATATACCAAGATTCGGTGACAATACTCACCTTAAAGTTAACAAAAATTCAAGGTGAAAATAAATATAACAAAATATGCTAAAGGCATAAAGTTATAAAGAAAATATCAATTCATAACTATAAGTAACAAAGTTTAAAATGAACATAATAATTAATGGTTAAAAGTTATAAATTTCAACAAAAGTTCACAAGATAAAGGTAACGACTATGACAAATGATCTAAAAAGACAAAGTGACAATTAAGCCAAAGTCGTGACCAAAGATAATAAACCTTAACTTAAAGATACCAAATCTCAACTTAATGATACCAAAATCTAAAATTTAAAAATAAAAATATCATCTTGTTGTAACAAGTGTGTAATAGATAACCTTTTAATGAAAAAGAATTTATAGCTAAAGGCGATAAAATTCAAAGCTAGTAATAGTTAATAGCTAGAGTTAACAAAGTCCAACAAGATAATAATTTAAGGTTAAAGGTAACAAAGTTTAAATCAAATTTGATAAATTTTAACTCAAGGATAACAAATAGGAAATAAGCATAGTACGATTAAGCCAAAACGCTAATAGCTAAATGTGACAAACACCAACGTAAAGGTAACAATGCTTAACCGAAAGTGATAAAATTGAAAACAAAATGTACTTTATCTCAAAGTATCAAATAAAAGAAAATTTAAAGGTAACACGATCAAGCGGAAGGATTATAGCTGTAGCTGTACATCTCAACTAAGGATAATAAAATTAAAAGGCGACAAAATAAGAACAACTATGCCAAAACATAATAAATTAGACACCAATGTAGCAATTCAAAGCAACAGGTGAGAATAAATAAACGTAGGGGCAACATTGAATAACTAAAGGTAGCAACATCGTTAACATGGTAATAATTATAAATAAAGGTAACGCAATTAGCTAAAAGGTTCATAGCTAAAATTGACAAACCAAGATGTAGAGATAAAATGTAAAGGTAAGAAATTAAGGTAACAAACTTACGCTAATAGTAGCAAGTACACAAAGCTATCCATTAATCATTATCATGTTTGTACATCAATCCTAAGCGTTATATCAATATAATACGTAAAAATATGTATATAGTACTTATAAATCGTAAAATAGTGTCAATATATTCTAACCAAAATAACAAATAAATAAAAATGTTGTAGCCAAAGAAAAATTTATAAAATACATATATTGAAAATTAAATTATGCAAATCAATACAACATATCGTTAAGCATATAAAATCCATACTAAGTACAAAACACAATCCTCATCACAAACATACATAGATAAAACATATAAAATCAATAATGTTTGTTAATTTTAATTGAACATGATTATTTATCAAATTAATAAGGAAGCATATATAATCAAGCAATTAAGATTTACACAATCAAAAGTATTTACGTAAATCATATATATATATATATATGCATAAAATAAATTAAGTATATAAATCGAATAATAACATAGTCTAAAACTATACAATATAGCACTATGTGTGATAAATAAAATATTGTAATAACCAAAGACGAGGAAAGAAGCTCTAGGAAGAGTGTGTAGTCACGAAGCGATGGTATAACAAGCGATTGAAAAGCTCAGGGGTCCAAAAGTGATAAGCGAGAATGGAAGAACAATAACCTTGCCTAATGCGGACAAGATAAATCGACTAACTTAGTACTCTTAAACATATCCTATCATGGTTGTGGAGAAAGATGGGAATCAAATTCATTCGAGGAGAACAAGGAAATCGAAGTCAAAATCGAGGTAAGATAGGGACTAAAATATAACTACGGGATAAGGGTCAAACATAGTCTTATGGATGAAATAGTGATATCGTCTAAATTATTTATCTTATTCTTCTTGTGAAACTTCGGGTTGTGAGCTGAGATCGTGACTAGACACGGCGGTCGATTGATGCGCCTGCATGGGCCACCACCAAAACACAATCCTCATCACAAACATACATAGATAAAACATATAAAATCAATAATGTTTGTTAATTTTAATTGAACATGATTATTTATCAAATTAATAAGGAAGCATATATAATCAAGCAATTAAGATTTACACAATCAAAAGTATTTACGTAAATCATATATATATATATATATATGCATAAAATAAATTAAGTATATAAATCGAATAATAACATAGTCTAAAACTATACAATATAGCACTATGTGTGATAAATAAAATATTGTAATAACCAAAGACGAGGAAAGAAGCTCTAGGAAGAGTGTGTAGTCACGAAGCGATGGTATAACAAGCGATTGAAAAGCTCAGGGGTCCAAAAGTGATAAGCGAGAATGGAAGAACAATAACCTTGCCTAATGCGGACAAGATAAATACGACTAACTTAGTACTCTTAAACATATCCTATCATGGTTGTGGAGAAAGATGGGAATCAAATTCATTCGAGGGAGAACAAGGAAATCGAAGTCAAAATCAGGTAAGATAGGGACTAAAATATAACTTACAGGATAAGGGTCAAACATAGTCTTATGGATGAAATAGTGATATCGTCTAAATTATTTATCTTATTCTTCTTGTGAAACTTCGGGTTGTGGTGAGATCGTGACTAGACACGGCGGTCGATTCGATGCGCCTGCATGGGCCACCACCAAAAACCTGTCACGCCCCGCTTCCCAAAATACCCGGAAGCGGTACGTGAACAAGTCCGCGACGTATTAGGTTGAGAAGAAATATAAATAAAATAAAACATTTCTCCTCAATCTAATACGCCAAGCGTCAAGTAATAATAATAATAATCACAGTCACAGATCCCAATCACAACCGGTAAGAATAAAATAATAATCCAGAACAGGAAGTACATATCACCAAATAAAATAATATCCAAGACTATAAAAGAGTCCACATGTCTGAACAATACATGTAGCTAAGACTAGAGAATCATAAAATAAATGTCAACTGAGCTAAAAAGAAAATTCAGAAAGAAGTCTAAGGTTCATCAACTCACGAAAACAAAGGGAACTAAGCTTATTTCGATCTACTCCGTCGTGCGGAAGGTTCTCTGGCGAGAAACTCGGCTCAAGTGTATTTGCATCTTGGACTGTCCGTCATCTAAATCTGACGTACACCAAGAGAATGGAGTACGTCAGCGTGTATAACACACGGCAAGATCCCATAAGAAATAGCGGTATAATAATAATACAAATGAATGCAAGTAATCAGAAAAATGCGAACGAATATAATAGTGTGAAGTGGTGCATGCATACAACTAGAACTGACCATCCAAATAACCGGAAATCTCGTTACTCTAAACAACGGTGGCGGGTAACTCACCATTCATCATAGTCTCGGATCTACATCTCATTTAAAGTCAAGGTTCATATTAATCGGATAGCGGCGGTTCATTATCCTCTGGCGCATCAATACCGCGGAACAACGAGCGGTCAAAGGACTACCGCAATCGGGTTCGGCTTGTTGGGACACAAGCGAGACTTCGGTGAATACAAAAGTACAGCCCGCGTCGCGAAGCGATTCACGGGCCCAACAAACCGGCCCCAAGTCGCGGAAACAAGGTCACAGCGCAGTGCGGAAGATACATAAGCGACCACATCAGAATACATGAACCAAGACTTTCCCATCCACGGTCTCGGGTAAATCAAGTCAACGATGCCGATATCAAACACGGGTTCACCTCCTAAGCATGGTCAACACACACATGTCACTAGGTCATGTTCATGACAACCAAATCCCTAAGTCATGAACTACTACGGTTCTGGACACAACAAGACTACGATATAGCGCAATTAACATGTCGTATGTGCAATATTACTCTACGTGTGATTGTGGTGTATCATGAGCGATAGCGTGAATAACTATCAACAACGGTACAATATGAAAATGTGAAATAAGAGAAATTAACCACATGAAATGACGTAGTTTTCAACATAAATTCCCGGAAAATCCTTTAACTAATTCTCAACATAATTATCCAATATTTCAATTAAAATATACTTTTCTCTTTAATTTTATTTATGAGCGATAACTATTTTCTTTTCATAAAACACCTCTATTTCTTTTCTTTTTAATAAAACCTCTTAAAATATTTCAAAAATTCTTTTTCTCCCAAATAATTACTTTAAGTCATAACAATTACTTAAAAATACTTTTTATTCAAAGTAACTTATTTTCACCAAATAATTTCTTTAAAAATATTTTCATAATTATAATAAATACTAGAAATATCCTAAAATACATTCTTTCTTCCAAATAGCATGAAATTAATCATGGATCAATTCTAACCTATCCAATCATCACGGATAATTTTATACTACCAAATATTCATCGAAAATGTAAAGGTTAAGCTAGCAAATGATATCAAAGCAGTGCAGTGAACCATACATATCTGAAATAATTCATAAATAATCTAAAAGTATAAAATACGAGTCAGCAATTATCGGGATCTTGCATATAATAATTCATAAATAATCTAAAAATATAAAATACGAGTCAACGGGTATCGGGATCTTGCATATAATAATTCATAAATAATCTAAAAATATAAAATACGAGTCAACGGGTATCGGGATCTTGCATATAATAATTCATAAATAATCTAAAAATATAAAATACGAGTCAACGGGTATCGGGATCTTGCCTATAATAATTCATAAATAATCTAAAAGTATAAAATACGAGTCAGCGGGTATCGGGATCTTGCATATAATAATTCATAAATAATCTAAAAGTATAAAATCTGAGTCAGCGGGTATCGGGATCTTGCATATAATAATTCATAAATAATCTAAAAGTATAAAATCTGAGTCAGCGGGTATCGGGATCTTGCATATAATAATTCATAAATAATCTAAAAGTATAAAATCTGAGTCAGCGGGTATCGGGATCTTGCATATAATAATTCATAAATAATCTAAAAATATAAAATCTGAGTCAGCGGGTATCGGGATCTTGCATATAATAATTCATAAATAATCTAAAAGTATAAAATCTGAGTCAGCGGGTATCGGGATCTTGCATATAATAATTCATAAATAATCTAAAAGTATAAAATCTGAGTCAGCGGGTATCGGGATCTTGCATATAATAATTCATAAATAATCTAAAAGTATAAAATCTGAGTCAGCGGGTATCGGGATCTTGCATATAATAATTCATAAATAATCTAAAAATATAAAATCTGAGTCAGCGGGTATCGGGATCTTGCATATAATAATTCATAAATAATCTAAAAGTATAAAATCTGAGTCAGCGGGTATCGGGATCTTGCATATAATAATTCATAAATAATCTAAAAGTATAAAATCTGAGTCAGCGGGTATCGGGATCTTGCATATAATAATTCATAAATAATCTAAAAGTATAAAATCTGAGTCAGCGGGTATCGGGATCTTGCATATAATAATTCATAAATAATCTAAAAGTATAAAATCTGAGTCAGCGGGTATCGGGATCTTGCATATAATAATTCATAAATAATCTAAAAGTATAAAATCTGAGTCAGCGGGTATCGGGATCTTGCATATAATAATTCATAAATAATCTAAAAGTATAAAATCTGAGTCAGCGGGTATCGGGATCTTGCATATAATAATTCATAAATAATCTAAAAGTATAAAATCTGAGTCAGCGGGTATCGGGATCTTGCATATAATAATTCATAAATAATCTAAAAGTATAAAATCTGAGTCAGCGGGTATCGGGATCTTGCATATAATAATTCATAAATAATCTAAAAGTATAAAATCTGAGTCAGCGGGTATCGGGATCTTGCATATAATAATTCATAAATAATCTAAAAATATAAAATATATATATATATATATATATATATATATATATATATATATATATATATATATATATATATATATATATATATATATATATATATATATATATATATATATATATATATATATATATATATATATATATATATATATATATATATATATATATATATATATATATATATATATATATATATATATATATATATATATATATATATATATATATATATATATATATATATATATATATATATATATATATATATATATATATATATATATATATATATATATATATATATATATATATATATATATATATATATATATATATATATATATATATATATATATATATATATATATATATATATATATATATATATATATATATATATATATATATATATATATATATATATATATATATATATATATATATATATATATATATATATATATATATATATATATATATATATATATATATATATATATATATATATATATATATATATATATATATATATATATATATATATATATATATATATATATATATATATATATATATATATATATATATATATATATATATATATATATATATATATATATATATATATATATATATATATATATATATATATATATATATATATATATATATATATATATATATATATATATATATATATATATATATATATATATATATATATATATATATATATATATATATATATATATATATATATATATATATATATATATATATATATATATATATATATATATATATATATATATATATATATATATATATATATATATATATATATATATATATATATATATATATATATATATATATATATATATATATATATATATATATATATATATATATATATATATATATATATATATATATATATATATATATATATATATATATATATATATATATATATATATATATATATATATATATATATATATATATATATATATATATATATATATATATATATATATATATATATATATATATATATATATATATATATATATATATATATATATATATATATATATATATATATATATATATATATATATATATATATATATATATATATATATATATATATATATATATATATATATATATATATATATATATATATATATATATATATATATATATATATATATATATATATATATATATATATATATATATATATCCTATCATGGTTGTGGAGAAAGATGGGAATCAAATTCATTCGAGGAGAACAAGGAAATCAAGTCAAAATCGTAAGATAGGGACTAAAATATAACTTACAGGATAAGGGTCAAACATAGTCTTATGGATGAAATAGTGATATCGTCTAAATTATTTATCTTATTCTTCTTGTGAAACTTCGGAATGTGAGCTGAGATCGTGACTAGACACGGCGGTCGATTGATGCATACATGAGCCACCACCAAAACACATCACGCCCGCTTCCCAAAATACGAGGCGATGCGTGAATAACTATCAACAACTGCATAATATGAAAATGTGAAATAAGAGAAATTAACCACATGAAATGACGTAGTTTTCAACATAAATTCGGAAAATCCTTTAACTAATTCTCAACATAATTATCCAATATTTCAATTAAAATATACTTTTCTCTTTAATTTTATTTATGAACGATAACTATTTTCTTTTCATAAAACACCTCTATTTCTTTTCTTTTCAAAGAAAACCTCTTAAAATATTTCAAAAATTCTTTTTCTCCCAAATAATTTCTTTAAATCATAACAATTACTTAAAAATACTTTTATTCAAAGTAAATTATTTTCACCAAATAATTTCTTTAAATCATAACAATTACTTAAAAATACTTTTATTCAAAGTAAATTATTTTCACCAAATAATTTCTTTAAATCATAACAATTACTTAAAAATACTTTTATTCAAAGTAAATTATTTTCACCAAATAATTTCTTTAAATCATAACAATTACTTAAAAATACTTTTATTCAAAGTAAATTATTTTCACCAAATAATTTCTTTAAATCATAACAATTACTTAAAAATACTTTTATTCAAAGTAAATTATTTTCACCAAATAATTTCTTTAAATCATAACAATTACTTAAAAATACTTTTATTCAAAGTAAATTATTTTCACCAAATAATTTCTTTAAATCATAACAATTACTTAAAAATACTTTTATTCAAAGTAAATTATTTTCACCAAATAATTTCTTTAAATCATAACAATTACTTAAAAATACTTTTATTCAAAGTAAATTATTTTCACCAAATAATTTCTTTAAAAATATTTTCATAATTATAATAAATACTAGAAATATCCTAAAATACATTCTTTCTTCCAAATAGCATGAAATTAATCATGGATCAATTCTAACCTATCCAATCATCACGGATAATTTTATACTACCAAATATTCATCGAAAATGTAAAGGTTAATCAAGAAATGATATCAAACCGGTACGAATCGAACCATACATATACGAAATAATTCATAAATAATCTAAAAATATAAAATACGAGTCAATCCGCATCGATCTTGCATATAATAATTCATAAATAATCTAAAAATATAAAATACGAGTCAATCTGCATCGGATCTTGCATATAATAATTCATAAATAATCTAAAAATATAAAATACGAGTCAATCCGCATCGATCTTGCATATAATAATTCATAAATAATCTAAAAATATAAAATACGAAGTCAATCCGCATCGATCTTGCATATAATAATTCATAAATAATCTAAAAATATAAAATACTAATCAACCGCATCGGATCTTGCATATAATAATTCATAAATAATCTAAAAATATAAAATACTAATCAACCGCATCGGATCTTGCATATAATAATTCATAAATAATCTAAAAATATAAAATACGAGTCAATCTGCATCGGATCTTGCATATAATAATTCATAAATAATCTAAAAATATAAAATACGAAATAATCCGCATCGGATCTTGCATATAATAATTCATAAATAATCTAAAAATATAAAATACGAGTCAATCCGCATCGATCTTGCATATAATAATTCATAAATAATCTAAAAATATAAAATACGAAGTCAATCCGCATCGATCTTGCATATAATAATTCATAAATAATCTAAAAGTATAAAATACGAGTCAGCGGGTATCGGGATCTTGCATATAATAATTCATAAATAATCTAAAAGTATAAAATACGAGTCAATCCGCATCGATCTTGCATATAATAATTCATAAATAATCTAAAAATATAAAATACGAAATAATCCGCATCGGATCTTGCATATAATAATTCATAAATAATCTAAAAGTATAAAATACGAGTCAATCCGCATCGATCTTGCATATAATAATTCATAAATAATCTAAAAGTATAAAATACGAAGTCAATCCGCATCGATCTTGCATATAATAATTCATAAATAATCTAAAAATATAAAATACGAAATAATCCGCATCGGATCTTGCATATAATAATTCATAAATAATCTAAAAATATAAAATACGAAATAATCCGCATCGGATCTTGCATATAATAATTCATAAATAATCTAAAAATATAAAATACTAATCAACCGCATCGGATCTTGCATATAATAATTCATAAATAATCTAAAAATATAAAATACGAAATAATCCGCATCGGATCTTGCATATAATAATTCATAAATAATCTAAAAATATAAAATACGAAGTCAATCCGCATCGATCTTGCATATAATAATTCATAAATAATCTAAAAATATAAAATACTAATCAACCGCATCGGATCTTGCATATAATAATTCATAAATAATCTAAAAATATAAAATACGAAATAATCCGCATCGGATCTTGCATATAATAATTCATAAATAATCTAAAAATATAAAATACTAATCAACCGCATCGGATCTTGCATATAATAATTCATAAATAATCTAAAAATATAAAATACGAGTCAATCTGCATCGGATCTTGCATATAATAATTCATAAATAATCTAAAAATATAAAATACTAATCAACCGCATCGGATCTTGCATATAATAATTCATAAATAATCTAAAAATATAAAATACTAATCAACCGCATCGGATCTTGCATATAATAATTCATAAATAATCTAAAAATATAAAATACGAGTCAATCTGCATCGGATCTTGCATATAATAATTCATAAATAATCTAAAAATATAAAATACTAATCAACCGCATCGGATCTTGCATATAATAATTCATAAATAATCTAAAAATATAAAATACGAGTCAATCCGCATCGATCTTGCATATAATAATTCATAAATAATCTAAAAATATAAAATACGAAATAATCCGCATCGGATCTTGCATATAATAATTCATAAATAATCTAAAAATATAAAATACTAATCAACCGCATCGGATCTTGCATATAATAATTCATAAATAATCTAAAAGTATAAAATACGAGTCAATCTGCATCGGATCTTGCATATAATAATTCATAAATAATCTAAAAATATAAAATACTAATCAACCGCATCGGATCTTGCATATAATAATTCATAAATAATCTAAAAATATAAAATCGAGTCAGCGGGTATCGGGATCTTGCCTACAGGTGGGACGGCACGAGCGGCCAGCGCCACCGTTCTTTATCCATTGTTCGTCGTTGCGCACGGCGGATCGACGGGCTAATTCGTGGAGCTGAATGGCGATGACTGGATGACGAGCGTGGGTTCGGGGTTGCCGTAGGGGGCATGGCGCGTCGAGAAGATGAACGGGGCTGATCTGTGCACACGGCGGTGAACAAGCGGCGATGGTGAATAAACTTGGCAGCCTGCGGTGTGCAGGTACACAGGGCTGCCACGACACTCGAGGAGGCTTCACAACGACACGGGCAGTGTCGACGACAACGGCTAGGCGGCTGTTGGGTTTGTGGTCGTGGCCGGCGGCGTTCGGATCTGTGGCGAGGCACGGCGATGGGGGTTGCGGGTAGGGGGTGACGCGGGTCTTAGCGGAGGAGGTGCTGCGGGTGGCGGGTTGAGGAGCAGGGGGCTGGTGGCGGGGAGGCTGAACGGCGGCGGGTCTGGGCGGAGGTGGCAGCGGCGTGGGCTTGGGCTCGGGTGGAGGGGAGCGGGGTGGTGGAGGCGGTGAGGAGATGAGGACGCGGTGAGGGGGTGAGGCGCAGCCGGCGGTGACTTGGGATCGGCGGAGGGAAGAGGATGGATGGAAGGGAGACTGGAGGGAGGAGGGTGGAAAAGGAATGGAAAGGGTGGAGGGTGGAGGAAGGGGGGGGGGAGGGAGGGTCGGGTGGAGTGGAAGGATCTGGAATGGGAGAGAAGGAGAGGAGAGAGAGAGTACGGGTTTGGTTTAAAAACAAAATATTATATATATATATATATATATATATATATATATATATATATATATATATCCTCTATATATAAAAGGCCTAGAGTGCAAGCATCGCTCACTTTTAATCGCTCATTGTCCGGATCACTGCTCACATTTCATGCTCACGCCACAAAACATCTTTTAACTTAACACATTTATGGAAAACACATTTAACTTTTAAAATTACAACCAACATTAAATTCAAGGAGATTTCATATCTAAAACAAATTCAAGGAAATATAAACAACCCCAAAAATTATAATTTATAAAAACATCCCCTAAAAGTTTTAACTTTGCAAAAACACCCAAAACTTTTAAAATTTAAAAACAAGCTAAAAATTTAATACTTACAGAAAAAGCTTGAAAATTTAAAACATACACTAAAATCTATAAATTGCAACCAGCCCCTAAAATTTTAGATTCTGCAAAAACACCCAAAACTTTCAATTTTGCAACAAACACCCTCAAAATTTTAAAATTTACCCCAACACCTGAAAACTAAGTTTAAAAATAAACTTAAGATTTCAGATCTGAAACATTACAATGAAATTTCAAAAGATACAAACAACCCCCAAAGATTTAGAATTCTGAGAAAACACCCAAAACTATAAATACTTGTAAAAACACCATAAAATTATAATTTATAAAAAAATAAGAGTTTTAAACGAAACCAATAAACTGAAAATCAACATCCACGAAAAATTTTAACTTTGAAAAAAATAATACAAAACTTTTCAAAATTAGCAAAACTAAGCTCAAAATTTTAAAACTTCTGAGAAAAAGCTTGAAAATTTTAAACCTACACTGAAAATCTATAAATTACAAGCAGCCCCTAAAATTTTAGATTCTGCAAAAACACCCAAAACTTTTAAATTTGCAACAAACACCCTCAAAATTTTAAAACTTATAGAAAAATCATTAAAATTTCAAACCTAAAATAAAAATCTATAAATTGCAACCAGCCCCTAAAATTTTAGATTCTGCAAAAACACCCAAAACTTTTAAAATTTAAAAACAAGCTAAAAATTTAATACTTACAGAAAAAGCTTGAAAATTTAAAACATACACTAAAATCTATAAATTGCAACCAGCCCCTAAAATTTTAGATTCTGCAAAAACACCCAAAACTTTTAAAATTTAAAAACAAGCTAAAAATTTAATACTTACAGAAAAAGCTTGAAAATTTAAAACATACACTAAAATCTATAAATTGCAACCAGCCCCTAAAATTTTAGATTCTGCAAAAACACCCAAAACTTTTAAAATTTAAAAACAAGCTAAAAATTTAATACTTACAGAAAAAGCTTGAAAATTTAAAACATACACTAAAATCTATAAATTGCAACCAGCCCCTAAAATTTTAGATCTGCAAAACACCCAAAACTTTTAAATTTGCAACAAACACCCTCAAAATTTTAAAATTTACTCCAACACCCTCAAAAGTAAGTTTAAAAATAAACTTAAGATTTCAGATCTGAAACATTACAATGAAATTTCAAAAGATACAAACAACCCCCAAAGATTTAGAATTCTGAGAAAACACCCAAAACTTTTAAAATTTAAAAACAAGCTAAAAATTTAATACTTACAGAAAAAGCTTGAAAATTTAAAACATACACTAAAATCTATAAATTACAAGCAGCCCCTAAAATTTTAGATTCTGCAAAAACACCCAAAACTTTTAAAATTTAAAAACAAGCTAAAAATTTAATACTTACAGAAAAAGCTTGAAAATTTAAAACATACACTAAAATCTATAAATTGCAACCAGCCCCTAAAATTTTAGATTCTGCAAAAACACCCAAAACTTTTAAATTTGCAACAAACACCCTCAAAATTTTAAAATTTTACAAAAACATCCAAAACTTTTAAATTTGCAACAAACACCCTCAAAATTTTAAAATTTACTCCAACACCCTCAAAAGTAAGTTTAAAAATAAACTTAAGATTTCAGATCTGAAACATTACAATGAAATTTCAAAAGATACAAACAACCCCCAAAGATTTAGAATTCTGAGAAAACACCCAAAACTATAAATACTTGTAAAAACACCATAAAATTATAATTTATAAAAAAATAAGAGTTTTAAACGAAACCAATAAAAGTTTTAACTTTGAAAAACACCCAAAACTTTTAAATTTGCAACAAACACCCTCAAAATTTTAAAACTTATAGAAAAATCATTAAAATTTCAAACCTACAATGAAAATATATAAATTGCAAGAAGTCCCCTAAAATTTAAAGCTTGAAAATTTAAAACATACACTAAAATCTATAAATTGCAACCAGCCCCTAAAATTTTAGATTCTGCAAAAACACCCAAAACTTTTAAATTTGTAATAAACACCCTCAAAAATTCAAAAGTACATACAAAATCTTAGAATTACAAATAGCCCACTAAAATCAGTAGAAACTTTTAAATTTGCAATAAACACCCTCAAAAATTTAAAATTAATAAGAAAATGTCAATATTTACAAATAGTCCCCTAAAAATCAATACTTACCGCAACTCCTGTGTTTTTTTGCGTAACTTTACTTGGACAACTTTGCCCTCGAAGTCTCTATATATCGATTTATAGAAAACACCTTTACCTTTTAAAATTACAACCAACACCCTCAACCAAAACATGTAGATTTTATAAAAAAAACATCCCCAAAATAAGCTCAATAAATTTATACTTACAGAAAAAGCTTGAAAATTTTAAACCTACACTGAAAATCTATAAATTACAAGCAGCCCCTAAAATTTTAGATTCTGTAAAAACACCAAACTTTTAAATTTGCAACAAACACCCTCAAAATTTTAAAATTTACTCCAACACCCTCAAAAGTAAGTTTAAAAATAAATTAAAGATTTCATATCTGAAACATTACAATGAAATTCAAGGAGAAACAAACAACCCCCAAAGATTTAGAATTCTGAGAAAACACCCAAAACTATAAATACTTGTAAAAACACCATAAAATTATAATTTATAAAAAAATAAGAGTTTTAAACGAAACCAATAAAAGTTTTAACTTTGAAAAACACCCAAAACTTTTAAAATTTAAAAACAAGCTAAAAATTTAATACTTACAGAAAAAGCTTGAAAATTTAAAACATACACTAAAATCTATAAATTGCAAGAGGCCCCTAAAATTTAAAGCTTGAAAATTTAAAACATACACTAAAATCTATAAATTGCAACCAGCCCCTAAAATTTTAGATTTTGTAAAAACACCCATAACTTTCAAATTTATAATAAACACCCTCAAAATTTTAAAAGTTATAAAATATGTGAATATTTCAAATCTACAAATAGTAGATTCAAAATCTTAGAATTACAAATAGCCCTCTAAAATCAGTAGTTATAATAAAAAGCACGTGCAGCATCAAGTGCTATAATACTAGTATATATATATATATATAGGGTTAGGGTTAGATTGAGGGGTATAGTACAACACATCAAATAGGGATTTATTATTATGATGATAATTAAACAAAATTGACATTCATAAAATTATTACACACATATATATATTCCTACGCACCAAATTCCAAGCTCGGGTTTACAAAAATCATTAATAATATCAATAATCAAGATTATAACCGAAAGTATTCACCGTAATTATTCAATTTATAATGTAGCTAAATCCTAAACATAAATATAAAACTCTATTTTGAATTAAGTAGAGAATCACGAAAATTTGAGAAAATATTAATAACACTTTTAGAAAATAATATTTAATTTTTAAATACTAAAAATAATATTTAATATTTAAATACCGGAAAAATAACATTTAATATTTAAACACTAGAAAAATAATATTCAACTTTCAAATGCTAGAGTAACTCTAAGAGCTCCACCTCCACCTGTGTAAGAACACCCAATGGAATCCAAAGAACTCAAAAAAATCAAAATTTTCTTTAAGTCCGGGATGTGTCTCACATCTGACAAAGTTCTCACTATCCCATCATGACACCGGATGCGAACTGTACCAATGCCAACTGTCTTGCAAACTGTATTGTTACCCATGAAAACTGATCCACCACTTATAGGTTTGTAAGTAGTGAACCAATCTTTATTTGGACACATATGATAAGACGCACCTGTATCCAAGATCCATTCTCTATCAGAACAGCCATCCAAGGGACATATCAGAAGAACCATCTCAAGAACAACGACAAGACGCCTTGCCGTATTAGTGAACCGAGGTTTCACCACGCCGGTTATCTTTCTTCTTTAGAGCATAGCATTCGACTGTAATGCCCTTTCTTGTGACAAGAGAAACACTCCACTGCTTTCTTGTTTTGGGTGACACGGACTTGAGCGATTTACGGATTGCCTTTATCACCCTCTCGATCTTCGATCTACCTCTCGCTAGCGACCATCACCGCCTATCTACCTTTCCCATTCAATTCATCAAGGTTTCCCATTCAATTCATCAAGGTTTTCATAGAATTCAAAGAGGCCTTCACATCCTCAAGACTTATGGATTCTCTTCCATACAAAGATAGAGTTGACAAAGTTTTCATAGGAGTCGCAAGGAACACAACACAATGAGAGCCCGGTCTTCATCATCAAGCTTAAGATCCGTGTTTTCATATCCATGATAATTTTATTAAATTCATCAAGGTGTTCTGAATGGGTGTACCTTCTTTCATCTTCGCGTGTAAAGCACGCTCGCGGTACAATCTCGTTGTAAGAGATTTCTTCAAATAGAGACTTTCGAGCTTTGACCACAACCTCACGCCGCTTCCTCATCGGCAACTTCACGAAGCACATTGTCGGATAATGACAATTGCAAGGCGCTGTAAGCCTTTTCGTCCATCTCTTCGATCTCAGCAGTAGTCATATCATCTGGGTATTTTCCATCGATAGCTTTAACCGTGTCTTCACATCGTAACAAAGCCTTCATCTTTATCCTCCATAGGCCGAAATTGTTCTGGCCATCGAATATTGACACCGAAAACTTCACAGAGGCCATTTGGAAGACTGAAAGCAACCCTAGAACCGAGAAGCTCTGATACCAGTTTGTTGGGATAAATCCGCAGCGGTCTGTTCAAGTGTACCAAAATTACACACTAAACAAATCAGAAAATAGAGAGACAATCACAAACACAAGAATTTACGTGGTTCGATCAAATTGATCTACGTCCACGGCAAGAGAGGGTTTCACTATATTTAAGCTGCCTTAACACAACATACAACTTCAGCTCACTTCTTTTGTCACTCAAAACAAGATTTTTAAAATAAGTGACACACACTCAAAAATTGAAAGAGAGTGTAAGAGACTCAAAAATGCGGAAGAGAGAGGGAAAAGGACTCAAATCAAATGTATCCTCCTGCCTACATTTTTCTTTGGCCGAACACCAGATAACCTCCTGCTAGCTTCCAAAAAATCAACATCCCTTAAATCAAGGGATGTTGAAAGCTCTTTAATGAGCCACCCCAAGTCATTCTTTACGGCTGAACTCAAGACAAAAAAAATCAAATAATGAGCCTCCTTATGTCAATATTTGTGGGCTCTTAACTTCAAATCAAATGGGACCCACTTTGCTGTAATTCAAGCCACAAACGAACAATTACCTATCTCATGTGCATTGTAGCTCATTAATGAAAGCTTGAATAGAGCTTGAAACGAATATGGGGAAGGTTGAGTTTGACATACCTGGTAAGAAGGTGAGTTATTCTTGTGTGGTGTTATAAAGTTCTTTTTTACCATCTCAGGATTGCCGTGCAAATCTTTAATGTAAATATATATTCTATAAACTATTCTAACTTTTATGTGTGTCTACGTGCAACAAGTTCATATTACTGAGTTTAAGGACTTAACAGACTTTTCTGCTATTTCTAATCATGAAGTTAACTTTCATTTGTTTGGTGATAATGCACAGTTTTTGTTCCATGTTAGAGCTGGATTTTGAAAGCTACCACTAATTTAAGTTTATGACATCCACATTTTCATACTTTGCTATAGTTTTTACATAGCCAATCATTTGCTGCTACAATAACCATTCCAAAGTTTTAGTTTCTTTAGGAAGTAAGGGTTTTATCCTTTGTTCAGTATTTTCTTAGGTAAAGCATTATTGGTGTTCTTGGTAAGAGAAAAAACAAGTAGTATTGGTTTTGCTATCCCTTTGTTCAGGTTTGAGGTAGCCACAACAATGTGATCTTTTGATATGGTCTGACATTTGAATAGTGGCTAATTGTCCAATGCTGTCATTATGTTTTTGGGAAGTCGTTAGCTTGGCTACATCTGAAAACTTCTGAGCAGGGTTAGAATGTCCTTTTTATTTGTTTAGTGGGTTGGTGAATTTGTCTTGAACCTGTGAGTCACTATAGAATCAGATGACATAAAGGGAGTTGATCTGTGATCTTTGTGGTGTAATGGATAAGTTTATTCTTTGTGAGAAAGGATTAACTTGATTCTGTAAAAACTATTTAATTATAGAGAAACCACAAAAAAACTCTTAAATCACATCAAAGTCACCTTAGACACCCATCAGGCTATTGCAAGATTTAAAGTTAATCCTGGAGTTTTCAAATTTAGGCAAGCCATACCTTATGTATTAAACTAGTATTATAAACTAGTATTATGTCACTTTCCTGGTCCCTCGGTTTTTAAATAATTAACTTGCATTTAATAATTCAGTTTCTAAACCATGATTAGATTAATAGTTTGAAAGATTAGATACAAAGACTCAACTCATTAGGTGATAAGAAAACATGGGGACAGTTTATCTATACATATGTAATTAAGTACTAAGTAGGCAGCTTACCTGCCCATTTTGTTTTCTAATGGATGTACTACCCTTGGCAGTATGCACAGTGGAAGAGTCTAACAAATCACATAGAAGAGAAGTGAGATACGTGGTGTGCATCGCTGAGCTAGTTCTACTGTTTTTTTTTAACATTCCCTTTCATTCGGCTGCTTCTATAGGCCCAAGAGCATGAAGAAATTTTAAATTAGGCTGACACCTTATGTTTTCAGAGAGATACCTGGTGGTCTATTGAGTTGTTAAGAAGTTTATGCAGGCATTCTATTTAGTTTTCTTGGTATCTGAAGTGCTTCTCAGCAATTTCCAGTGGCAAGGAAAGCAGTTGCTGGCACATTATTGGGTTTCGTAATAATTGCAATTGGTAGAATTAAGAATAAACAGCTCATACAGAATGATCAGGCCTGCTGTTATGTTGTAGCTAAAAATAATGTCCGACTTTGATTGATCTACAAGGTTGATAATCTAATCCAACTGTAGGTTTTGTGCTTAGATTCTCTTGTGACCTACTATTAGTATAATTTCAGGAGTTGTTTTAAGTCTAGACTGAACGATTCTTTCAGTATCCATGTCTGTGATCAATCTGTACTCGTTACAGCTGATAGTCTTATTAGATGAGACGAGGTAGGGAATAGGGATTTTTAGGCAGTGACCTAATTGCCATACTCAAGATAATGCTACTAGTACTTATGTATGTCAACAGGAAAAAAACTAGGAGAAGGAAGAATCAATCTGAAACCGTGTATGTTCCAAAGTCCACATAATTCTTAGAACTTTTTCACTGTTGATGAATTTATGAGATGAGTGACTGGCTGCTTGCTGTTGATAAGAATTTACTTTAGTGATTGATGATGTGAATTCCTAAATACAACTGTGTTGGATTCAAAATTTCTACTACTAACAACCAAGCAGATAGACTACACTCTATGTTTGAACAATTATTTGTGTTTTGATCGTTTGACTTGGATTATTAACCTCTCAATGTGTGGTTTTATTTAGAGCTTATTTTCTTAGCACTAAGTTACGTTCTTTCAATTCTTGTGCAATATACTTATCTTTTTATCTCAGTGCATGCAAGGAAACAGATGAAGATCCATGCTTATCGCTCACTGTGGGATTTGTTTGTGGTGAAGATTTAGAACTTAATCGTTTAATAGAGACCTTTTGACCTTTTGATTAAGTACCTATCCAATCATCACGGATAATTTTATACTCCAGAATATTCATCGAAAATGTAAAGGTTAAGCTGCATAAATGATATCAATGCAGTGAACCATACATATGAAATAATTCATAAATAATCTAAAAGTATAAAATCTGAGTCAATTGTCGGGATCTTGCATATAATAATTCATAAATAATCTAAAAATATAAAATACGAGTCAAGGTATCGGGATCTTGCATATAATAATTCATAAATAATCTAAAAATATAAAATACGAATCAGCGGGTATCGGGATCTTGCATATAATAATTCATAAATAATCTAAAATATAAAATGAGTCAGCGGGTATCGGGATCTTGCCTACAAGTCAGGGACTGGCAACGAAATGGCCAGCCTCCACCGTTCTTTATCCATTGTTCGTCGTTCGCGCCGCAGCGGATCAGCCAGGCTAATTCGTGGAGATAAGCGATGGCGGATGACAATGGTTCGGGGTTGCCGTGAGGGCATGGCGGCGTCGAAGATGAAGCGGGGCTGATCATTACCGCAGCAATTTGAACACCAGCGGCGATGGTGAATAAACTTCGGCCGAAGCCACGACGGTGACTGCGATGCGGGACTACCTGACACCGGAAACTTCACTGCGACGGGCAGTGTCGGCGGTTTCGCAACAACTAAGCGGCTGTTGGGTTTTAATGGTCGTGTATGGCGTTGGATCTATGTAAAACTCTGAATGGAAATTCTGGGTAAAAGTATATAGATCTCGCGGAGGAATTGCACAGGTGGGGTTGAAACAAAGGGCTGGTGGCAGGGAAAGCTAATTTCTTTAACAGGTCACAACAGAAAATGCTTAGCAATAAGGGCAAACTCAAGTGGAGGAAGCAAGTGAATTAAGCGGTAAAGAAGATAAAGGGAACGCAGTAAAGGTAAAACCTGCTCCAGCAGTAACAAACTCAAACGGAAAGGCACAAAGAGATGGAACAACAACGATGTGACAAGAAAAACAAGAAGGAAGAAACAACAACGGTCGACAACAAGGTCGAAGCAAGGGAAGAAACAGGTAAAGGCAGAGCAACGATCGCTGGGAGAAACGAACTGGAAAGAGCGGAAGGAAGCGATGCGAGCAAAGAAGAGGAAGGTCAGGGATAGAGAAACAAACGGGAAATATATAAATAATAGGAAATACAGGTTAGTTTATATATATATCAGGTCAAAGGTCACATTAAATCATCAAGATTTATTATTATGATGATAATTAAACAAAATTGACATTCATAAAATTATTACACACACATATATATATTCCTACGCACCAAATTCCAAGCTCGGGTTTACAAAAATCATTAATAATATCAATAATCAAGATTATAGCTGAAAGTATTCACGAAATTATTCAATTTATAATGTAGCTAAATCCTAAACATAAATATAAAACTCTATTTTGAATTAAGTAGAGAATCACGAAAATTTGAGAAAATATTAATAACACTTTTAGAAAATAATATTTAATTTTTAAATACTAAAAATAATATTTAATATTTAAATACCGGAAAAATAACATTTAATATTTAAACACTAGAAAAATAATATTCAACTTTCAAATGCTAGAGTAACTCTAAGAGCTCCACCTCCACCTGTAAGAACACCCAATGGAATCCAAAGAACTCAAAAATCAAAATTTTCTTTAAGTCAGGGATGTGTCTCACATCGACAAAGTTCTCACTATCCCATCATGACCTTGGGATCTTGACGTACTTGCCAATTGTCTTGCAAAGCTGTATTGTTACCCATGGCCCGATCCACCACTTATAGGTTTGTAAGTAGTGAACCAATCTTTATTTGGACACATATGATAAGGCCTTTTGTATCCAAGATCCATTCTCTATCGAACGACCATCCAAGGGACATCTTGTAAGAACCATCTCAAAGAACAACGACGTGACGCCTTTGCCGTATTAGTGAATCGAGGTTTCACCACGGTTATCTTTCTTCTTTAGAGCATAGCATTCGACTGTAATGCCCTTTCTTGTGACAAGAGAAACACTCCACTGTTTCTTGTTTTGGGTGACTGGACTTGAGCGATTTACGGATTGCCTTTATCACCCTCTCGATCTTGATCTACCTCGGCTAGCGGACCATCGGCGCTATGGTCCTTTCCCATTCAATTCATCAAGGTTTCCCATTCAATTCATCAAGGTTTTCATAGAATTCAAAGAGGCCTTCACATCCTCAAGACTTATGGATTCTCTTCCATACAGCATAGAGTTGACAAAGTTTTCATAGGAGTCAGGCAAGGAACACAACACAATGAGAGCCTGGTCTTCATCATCAAGCTTAAGATCCAGGTTTTTCATATCCATGATAATTTTATTAAATTCATCAAGGTGTTCCTGAATGGGTGTACCTTCTTTCATCTTCGATTATTGTAAAGCGCGCCGGGTACAATCTCGTTGTAAGAGATTTCTTCAAATAGAGACTTTCGAGCTTTGACCACAACCCGTGCCGTTTCCTCATCGGCAACTTCCGAACACATTGTCGGATAATGACAATTGCAAGTATTGTAAACCTTTTCGTCCATCTCTTCGATCTCGTGATAGTCATATCATCGGGTATTTTCCATCGATAGCTTTAGCAGTGTCTTCACATCGTAACAAAGCCTTCATCTTTATCCTCCATAGGCGAAATTGTTACGGCCATCGAATATTGACACCAAAACTTCACAGAGGCCATTTGGAAGGCTGAAAGCAACCCTAGAACCGAAGCTCGATACCAGCTTTGTTGGGATAAATCCTTGTAAAAACACCATAAAATTATAAATTTATAAAAAAATAAGAGTTTTAAACGAAACCAATAAACTGAAAACCAACATCCTCAATAAAAGTTTTAACTTTGAAAAAAATAATACAAAACTTTTCAAAATTAGCAAAACTAAGCTCAAAATTTTAAAACTTCTGAGAAAATGCTTGAAAATTTCAAACCTACACTAATAATCTATAAATTACAAGCATCCCCTAAAATTTTAGATTCTGCAAAAAACACCCAAAGTTTTAAATTTGCAACAAACACCCTCAAAATTTTAAAATTTATAGAAATATATGTGAATATTTACATATAGCCCCTAAAATCAATAGTTACCACAACTATTGTACTTTTTGTGTAACTTTACTTGGACAACTTTGCCCCCGAAGTTTCCACTCACATATGAAGCAAACACATGCAACGACGCCTACTTACTATATATATATCTCTATATCTCTATCTCTATCTCACTGCTCACCGCCACAAAACACCTTTAAATTAACACATTTATAGAAAACACCTTTAACTTATTAAAATTACAACCAACATCAAATTCAAGGAGATTTCATATCTAAAATAAATTCAAGGAGATATAAACAATCCCAAAAATTTATAATTTACAAAAACATCCCCTAAAAGTTTTAACGTTGCAAAAACACCCAAAACTTTTAAAATTTAAGAAAAATAAGCTCAAAAATTTAATACTTACAAAAAAGCTTAAAAATTTCAAACCTACACTGAAAATCTATAAATTGCAAGCAGCCCCCTAAAATTTTAGATTCTGTAAAAAACACCCAAAACTTTCAAATTTGCAACAAACATCCTCAAAAATTCAAAATTTACCCCAACACCCTAAAACTAAGTTTAAAAATAAATTGAAGATTTCAAATCTGAACATTACAATGAAATTCAAGAAGATACAAACAACCCCAACAGATTTAGAATATCTGAAAACACCCTAAAACTATAAATACTTGCAAAACCACCATAAAATTATAAATTTATAAAAAATAAGAGTTTCAAACAGAAACCAATAAACTGAAAACCAACATCCTCAATAAAAGTTTTAACTTTGAAAAAAACACCATAAAACTTTCAAATTTAGCAAAAACAAGCTCAAAATTTTAAAACTTCTGAGAAAATGCTTGAAAATTTCAAACCTACACTAATAATCTATAAATTACAAGTATCAAATCTACACTGAAAGTTTATAAATTACAAGCAGCCCCTAAAATTTTATATTCAAAGAAAAACACCCAAAACTTTTAAATTTGCAACAAACACCCTCAAAACTTAAAATTTATCCCAACACCCTCAAATACTAAGTTTAAAAAGTAAACCTAAGATTTCATTCAAACATTACAATAAAATTCAAGAAGATGCAAACAACCCCAAAGATTTAGAATTCTGAGAAAACATCCTAAAGCTGTAAATACTTGTAAAAACATAAAAATTATAAATTTATAAAAAAATAAGAGTTTCAAACGGAAACCAATAAAAGTTTAACCGAAAAACACACCACAAAACTTTTAAATTTAGCAAAAACAAGCTCAAAAATTTTAAAACTTATAGAAAAATCATTAAAATTTCAAACCTACAATGAAAATATATAAATTGCAAGAAGTCCCCTAAAATTTAAAGCTTCAAAATTTCAAACTTACGATAATCTATAAATTCCAAGTAACCCCTAAAATTTTAAATTTTACAAAAACATCCAAAACTTTTAAATTTGTAATAAACACCCTCAAAAATTCAAAAGTACATACAAAATCTTAGAATTACAAATAGCCCACTAAAATCAGTAGAAACTTTTAAATTTGCAATAAACACCCTCAAAAATTTAAAATTAATAAGAAAATGTCAATATTTACAAATAGTCCCCTAAAAATCAATACTTACCGCAACTCCTGTGTTTTTTTGCGTAACTTTACTTGGACAACTTTGCCCCTGAGTCTCTATATATCAGATTTATAGAAAACACCTTTACCTTTTTAAAATTACAACCAACACCCTCAACCAAAACATGTAGATTTTATAAAAACATCCCCAAAATAAGCTCAATAAATTTATACTTACAGAAAAAGCTTGAAAATTTTAAACCTACACTGAAAATCTATAAATTACAAGCAGCCCCCTAAAAATTTAGATTCTGTAAAAAACACCCGAAACTTTTAAATTTGCAACAAACACCCTCAAAATTTTAAAATTTACTCCAACACCCTCAAAAGTAAGTTTAAAAATAAATTAAAGATTTCATATCTGAAACATTACAATGAAATTCAAGGAGAAACAAACAACCCCAAAGATTTAGAATTCTGAGAAAACACCCTAAAACTATAAATACTTTAAAAACCATAAAATTATAAATTTATAAAAAAATAAGAGTTTCAAACGGAAACCAATAAAAGTTTAACCGAAAAACACACCACAAAACTTTTAAATTTGCAACAAACACCCTCAAAATTTTAAAACTTATAGAAAAATCATTAAAATTTCAAACCTAAAATAAAATCTATAAATTGCAAGAGGCCCCTAAAATTTAAAGCTTGAAAATTTTAAACCTACACTGAAAATCTATAAATTGCAAGCAGCCCCTCAAATTTTAGATTCTGCAAAAAACACCCAAAACTTTCAAATTTGCAACAAACACCCTCAAAATTTTAAAATTTATAGAAATATGTGAATATTTCAAATCTACAAATAGTAGATTCAAAATCTTAGAATTACAAATAGCCCACTAAAATCAGTAGAAACTTTTAAATTTGCAACAAACACCCTCAAAATTTTAAAATTTATAGAAATATATGTGAATATTTACATATAGCCCCTAAAATCAATAGTTACCACAACTATTGTACTTTTTGTGTAACTTTACTTGGACAACTTTGCCCTGAGTCTCTATATATCAGTTTATAGAAAACACCTTTAACTTATTAAAATTACAACCAACATCAAATTCAAGGAGATTTCATATCTAAAATAAATTCAAGGAGATATAAACAATCCCAAAAATTTATAATTTACAAAAACATCCAAAACTTTTAAATTTGCAACAAACATCCTCAAAAATTCAAAAGTACATACAAAATCTTAAATTACAAATAGCCCACTAAAATCAGTAGAAACTTTTAAATTTGTAATAAACACCCTCAAAATTTTAAAACTTCTGAGAAAATGCTTGAAAATTTCAAACCTACACTGAAAATCTATAAATTACAAGCATCCCCTAAAATTTTAGATTCTGCAAAAAACACCCAAAACTTTTAAAATTTAAGAAAAATAAGCTCAAAAATTTTAAAACTTATAGAAAAATCATTAAAATTTCAAACCTACACTGAAAATCTATAAATTGCAAGCAGCCCCTCAAATTTTAGATTCTGCAAAAAACACCCAAAGTTTTAAATTTGCAACAAACATCCTCAAAAATCAAAATTTTCTTTAAGTCCGGATGTGTCTCACATCCGACAAAGTTCTCACTATCCCATCATGACACCGGATGCTTAACTGCACTCAATGCCAACTGCCTTGCAAACCGTATTGTTACCCATCAAAACCGATCCACCACTTATAGGTTTGTAAGTAGTGAACCAATCTTTATTTGGACACATATGATAAGACGACTGTATCCAAGATCCATTCTCTATCGAACGACCATCCAAGGGACATATCAGAAGAACCATCTCAAAGAACAACGACAAGACGCCTTTGCCGATATTGACCGAGGTTTCACCACGCCGGTTATCTTTCTTCTTTAGAGCATAGCATTCGACTGTAATGCCCTTTCTTGTGACAGAGAAACACTCCACTGTTTCTTGTTTTGGGTGACACGGACTTGAGCGATTTACGGATTGCCTTTATCACCCTCTCTCGATCTTCGATCTACCTCGGCTAGCGGACCATCGACCGCCTATCGGTACCTTTCCCATTCAATTCATCAAGGTTTCCCATTTAATTCATCAAGGTTTTCATAGAATTCAAAGAGGCCTTCACATCCTCAAGACTTATGGATTCTCTTCCATACAAAGATAGAGTTGACAAAGTTTTCATAGGAGTCAGGCAAGGAACACAACACAATGAGAGCCTGGTCTTCATCATCAAGCTTAAGATCCAGGTTTTTCATATCCATGATAATTTTATTAAATTCATCAAGGTGTTCCTGAATGGGTGTACCTTCTTTCATCTTCGTAAAGTCACGCTTCGTGTACAATCTCGTTGTAAGAGATTTCTTCAAATAGAGACTTTCGAGCTTTGACCACAACCCCGCTGCCGTTTCCTCATCGGCAACTTCACGAAGCACATTGTCGGATAATGACAATTGCAAGGCACTGTAAGCCTTTTCGTCCATCTCTTCGATCTCAGCAGTAGTCATATCATCTGGGTATTTTCCATCGATAGCTTTAACCGTGTCTTCACATCGTAACAAAGCCTTCATCTTTATCCTCCATAGGCCGAAATTGTTCTGGCCATCGAATATTGACACCGAAAACTTCACAGAGGCCATTTGGAAGACTGAAAGCAACCCTAGAACCGAGAAGCTCTGATACCAGTTTGTTGGGATAAATCGCGTGATGCATTCAAGTGTACCAAAATTACACACTAAACAAATCGTAAAATAGAGAGACAATCACAAACACAAGAATTTACGTGGTTCGATCAAATTGATCTACGCCCACTAAGAGAGGGTTTCACTATATTTAAGTCGCCTTAACACAACATACAACTTCAGCTCACTTCTTTTGTCACTCAAAACAAGATTTTTAAAATAAGTGACACACACTCAAAAATTGAAAGAGAGTGTAAGAGACTCAAAATGCGGAAGAGAGAGGAAAAGGACTCAAATCAAATGTATCCTCCTGCCTACATTTTTCTTTGGCCGAACACCAGATAACCTCCTGCTAGCTTCAAAAATCAACATCCCTTAAATCAAGGGATGTTGAAAGCTCTTAATGAGCCACCCCAAGTCATTCTTTACGGCTGAACTCAAGACAAAAAATCAAATAATGAGCCTCCTTATGTCAATATTTGTGGGCTCTTAACTTCAAATCAAATGGGACCCACTTTGTTGTAATTCAAGCCACAAACGAACAATTACCTATCTCATGTGCATTGTAGCTCATTAATCAAAGCTTGAATAGAGCTTGAAACGAATATGGGGAAGGTTGAGTTTGACATACCTGGTAAGAAGGTGAGTTATTCTTGTGTGGTGTTATAAAGTTCTTTTTACCATCTCAGGATTGCCGTGCAAATCTTTAATGTAAATATATATTCTATAAACTATTCTAACTTTTATGTGTGTCTACGTGCAACAAGTTCATATTACTGAGTTTAAGGACTTAACAGACTTTTCTGCTATTTCTAATCATGAAGTTAACTTTCATTTGTTTGGTGATAATGCACAGTTTTTGTTCCATGTTAGAGCTGGATTTTGAAAGCTACCACTAATTTAAGTTTATGACATCCACATTTTCATACTTTGCTATAGTTTTTACATAGCCAATCATTTGCTGCTACAATAACCATTCCAAAGTTTTAGAATTCTGAGAAAACACCCTAAAACTATAAATACTTTAAAAACCATAAAATTATAAATTTCAAAAAAAATTAGAGTTTCAAACGGAAACCAATAAAAGTTTAACCGAAAAACACACCACAAAACTTTTAAATTTAGCAAAAACAAGCTCAAAATTTTAAAACTTATAGAAAAATCATTAAAATTTCAAACCTACAATGAAAATATATAAATTGCAAGAAGTCCCCTAAAATTTAAAGCTTCAAAATTTCAAACTTACGATAATCTATAAATTCCAAGTAACCCCTAAAATTTTAAATTTTACAAAAACATCAAAACTTTTAAATTTGTAATAAACACCCTCAAAAATTCAAAAGTACATACAAAATCTTAGAATTACAAATAGCCCACTAAAATCAGTAGAAACTTTTAAATTTGCAATAAACACCCTCAAAAATTTAAAATTAATAAGAAAATGTCAATATTTACAAATAGTCCCCTAAAATCAATACTTACCGCAACTCCTGTGTTTTTGCGTAACTTTACTTGGACAACTTTGCCCTGAGTCTCTATATATCAGTTTATAGAAAACACCTTTACCTTTTAAAATTACAACCAACACCCTCAACCAAAACATGTAGATTTTATAAAAACATCCCCAAAATAAGCTCAATAAATTTATACTTACAGAAAAAGCTTGAAAATTTTAAACCTACACTGAAAATCTATAAATTACAAGCAGCCCCTAAAAATTTAGATCAGAAAACACCAAACTTTTAAATTTGCAACAAACACCCTCAAAATTTTAAAATTTACTCCAACACCCTCAAAAGTAAGTTTAAAAATAAATTAAAGATTTCATATCTGAAACATTACAATGAAATTCAAGGAGAAACAAACAACCCCAAAGATTTAGAATTCTGAGAAAACACCCTAAAACTATAAATACTTTAAAAACCATAAAATTATAAATTTCCAAAAAAATTAGAGTTTCAAACGGAAACCAATAAAAGTTTTAATTTTGAAAAGCACACCACAAAGCTGCTCAAAATTTTAAAACTTATAGAAAAAGCTTAAAAATTTCAAACCTAAAATAAAAATCTATAAATTGCAAGAGGCCCCCTAAAATTTAAAGCTTGAAAATTTTAAAGCTACACCGATAATCTGTAAATTCAAAGCGACCCCCTAAAATTTTAGATTTTGTAAAAAAACACCCATAACTTTCAAATTTATAATAAACACCCTCAAAATTTTAAAAGTTATAAAAAATATGTGAATATTTCAAATCTACAAATAGTAGATTCAAAATCTTAGAATTACAAATAGCCCTCTAAAAATCAGTAGTTATAATAAAAAAGCACGTGCAACGCACGTGCCTATGTACTAGTATATATATATATATATAGGGTTAGGGTTAGATTGAGGGGTATAGTACAACACATCAAATAGGGATTTATTATTATGATGATAATTAAACAAAATTGACATTCATAAAATTATTACACACACATATATATATTCCTACGCACCAAATTCCAAGCTCGGGTTTACAAAAATCATTAATAATATCAATAATCAAGATTATAACCGAAAGTATTCACCGTAATTATTCAATTTATAATGTAGCTAAATCCTAAACATAAATATAAAACTCTATTTTGAATTAGTAGAGAATCACGAAAATTTGAGAAAATATTAATAACACTTTTAGAAAATAATATTTAATTTTTAAATACTAAAAATAATATTTAATATTTAAATACCGGAAAAATAACATTTAATATTTAAACACTAGAAAAATAATATTCAACTTTCAAATGCTAGAGTAACTCTAAGAGCTCCACCTCCACCTGTGTAAGAACACCCAATGGAATCCAAAGAACTCAAAAAAATCAAATTTTTCTTTAAGTCCGGGATGTGTCTCACATCTGACAAAGTTCTCACTATCCCATCATGACACCGGATGAACCGCATCAATGCCAACCTGCCTTGCAACCGTATTGTTACCCATCAAACCGATCCACCACTTATAGGTTTGTAAGTAGTGAACCAATCTTTATTTGGACACATATGATAAGACGCACCTGTATCCAAGATCCATTCTCTATCAGAACAGCCATCCAAGGGACATACTGTAAGAACCATCTCAAAGAACAACGACAAGACGCCTTTGCCAGATAGCCGACCGAGGTTTCACCACGCTGGTTATCTTTCTTCTTTAGAGCATAGCATTCTGACCTGTAATGCCCTTTCTTGTGACAGTAGAAACACTCCACCTGTTTCTTGTTTTGGGCTGACCTGGACTTCGAACGATTTCTGGATTGCCTTTATCACCCTCTCTGATCTTCGATCTACCTCTGGCTAGCAGACCATCAGCCTGCCTATCGGTACCTTTCCCATTCAATTCATCAAGGTTTCCCATTTAATTCATCAAGGTTTTCATAGAATTCAAAGAGGCCTTCACATCCTCAAGACTTATGGATTCTCTTCCATACAGCATAGAGTTGACAAAGTTTTCATAGGAGTCAGGCAAGGAACACAACACAATGAGAGCCTGGTCTTCATCATCAAGCTTAAGATCCAGGTTTTTCATATCCATGATAATTTTATTAAATTCATCAAGGTGTTCCTGAATGGGTGTACCTTCTTTCATCTTCGATTAATGTAAAGCCGCGCCGGTACAATCTCGTTGTAAGAGATTTCTTCAAATAGAGACTTTCGAGCTTTGACCACAACCCCGCTGCCGTTTCCTCATCGGCAACTTCACGAAGCACATTGTCGGATAATGACAATTGCAAGGCACTGTAAGCCTTTTCGTCCATCTCTTCGATCTCAGCAGTAGTCATATCATCTGGGTATTTTCCATCGATAGCTTTAACCGTGTCTTCACATCGTAACAAAGCCTTCATCTTTATCCTCCATAGGTCAAATTATTCGGCCATCGAATATTGACACCAAAACTTCACAGAGGCCATTTGGAAGACCGAAGCAACCCTAGAACCGAAGCTCGATACCGCTTTGTTGGGATAAATCGCGTGATGCGTTCAAGTGTACCAAAATTACACACTAAACAAATCGAAAATAGAGAGACAATCACAAACACAAGAATTTACGTGGTTCGATCAAATTGATCTACGCCCACGGCAAGAGAGGGTTTCACTATATTTAAGTCGCCTTAACACAACATACAACTTCACTCACTTCTTTTGTCACTCAAAACAAGATTTTTAAAATAAGTGACACACACTCAAAAATTGAAAGAGAGTGTAAGAGACTCAAAATGCGAAGAGAGAGGAAAAGGACTCAAATCAAATGTATCCTCCTGCCTACATTTTTCTTTGGCCGAACACCAGATAACCTCCTGCTAGCTTCCAAAAAATCAACATCCCTTAAATCAAGGGATGTTGAAAGCTCTTTAATGAGCCACCCCAAGTCATTCTTTACGGCTGAACTCAAGACAAAAAATCAAATAATGAGCCTCCTTATGTCAATATTTGTGGGCTCTTAACTTCAAATCAAATGGGACCCACTTTGTTGTAATTCAAGCCACAAACGAACAATTACCTATCTCATGTGCATTGTAGCTCATTAATCAAAGCTTGAATAGAGCTTGAAACGAATATGGGGAAGGTTGAGTTTGACATACCTGGTAAGAAGGTGAGTTATTCTTGTGTGGTGTTATAAAGTTCTTTTTTACCATCTCAGGATTGCCGTGCAAATCTTTAATGTAAATATATATTCTATAAACTATTCTAACTTTTATGTGTGTCTACGTGCAACAAGTTCATATTACTGAGTTTAAGGACTTAACAGACTTTTCTGCTATTTCTAATCATGAAGTTAACTTTCATTTGTTTGGTGATAATGCACAGTTTTTGTTCCATGTTAGAGCTGGATTTTGAAAGCTACCACTAATTTAAGTTTATGACATCCACATTTTCATACTTTGCTATAGTTTTTACATAGCCAATCATTTGCTGCTACAATAACCATTCCAAAGTTTTAGTTTCTTTAGGAAGTAAGGGTTTTTATCCTTTGTTCGAGTATTTCTTAGGTAAAGCATTATTGGTGTTCTTGGTAAGAGAAAAAACAAGTAGTATTGGTTTTGCTATCCCTTTGTTCAGGTTTGAGGTAGCCACAACAATGTGATCTTTTGATATGGTCTGACATTTGAATAGTGGCTAATTGTCCAATGCTGTCATTATGTTTTTGGGAAGTCGTTAGCTTGGCTACATCTGAAAACTTCTGAGCAGGGTTAGAATGTCCTTTTTATTTGTTTAGTGGGTTGGTGAATTTGTCTTGAACCTGTGAGTCACTATAGAATCATATGACATAAAGGGAGTTGATCTGTGATCTTTGTGGTGTAATGGATAAGTTTATTCTTTGTGAGAAAGGATTAACTTGATTCTGTAAAACTATTTAATTATAGAGAAACCACAAAAACTCTTAAATCACATCAAAGTCACCTTAGACACCCATCAGGCTATTGCAAGATTTAAAGTTAATCCTGAGTTTTCAAATTTAGGCAAGCCATACCTTATGTATTAAACTAGTATTATAAACTAGTATTATGTCACTTTCCTGGTCCCTCGGTTTTAAATAATTAACTTGCATTTAATAATTCAGTTTCTAAACCATGATTAGATTAATAGTTTGAAAGATTAGATACAAAGACTCAACTCATTAGGTGATAAGAAAACATGGGGACAGTTTATCTATACATATGTAATTAAGTACTAAGTAGGCAGCTTACCTGCCCATTTTGTTTTCTAATGGATGTACTACCCTTGGCAGTATGCACAGTGGAAGAGTCTAACAAATCACATAGAAGAGAAGTGAGATACGTGGTGTGCATCGCTGAGCTAGTTCTACTGTTTTTTAACATTCCCTTTCATTCGGCTGCTTCTATAGGCCCAAGAGCATGAAGAAATTTTAAATTAGGCTGACACCTTATGTTTTCAGAGAGATACCTGGTGGTCTATTGAGTTGTTAAGAAGTTTATGCAGGCATTCTATTTAGTTTTCTTGGTATCTGAAGTGCTTCTCAGCAATTTCCAGTGGCAAGGAAAGCAGTTGCTGGCACATTATTGGGTTTCAGTAATAATTGCAATTGGTAGAATTAAGAATAAACAGCTCATACAGAATGATCAGGCCTGCTGTTATGTTGTAGCTAAAAATAATGTCCGACTTTGATTGATCTACAAGGTTGATAATCTAATCCAACTGTAGGTTTTGTGCTTAGATTCTCTTGTGACCTACTATTAGTATAATTTCAGGAGTTGTTTTAAGTCTAGACTGAACGATTCTTTCAGTATCCATGTCTGTGATCAATTTGTACTCGTTACAGCTGATAGTCTTATTAGATGAGACGAGGTAGGGAATAGGATTTTAGGCAGTGACCTAATTGCCATACTCAAGATAATGCTACTAGTACTTATGTATGTCAACAGGAAAAAACTAGGAGAAGGAAGAATCAATCTGAAACCGTGTATGTTCCAAAGTCCACATAATTCTTAGAACTTTTTCACTGTTGATGAATTTATGAGATGAGTGACTGGCTGCTTGCTGTTGATAAGAATTTACTTTAGTGATTGATGATGTGAATTCCTAAATACAACTGTGTTGGATTCAAAATTTCTACTACTAACAACCAAGCAGATAGACTACACTCTATGTTTGAACAATTATTTGTGTTTTGATCGCTTGACTTGGATTATTAACCTCTCAATGTGTGGTTTTATTTAGAGCTTATTTTCTTAGCACTAAGTTACGCTTCTTTCAATTCTTGTGCAATATACTTATCTTTTTATCTCAGTGCATGCAAGGAAACAGATGAAGATCCATGCTTATCGCTCACTGTGGGATTTGTTTGTGGTGAAGATTTAGAACTTAATCGTCGCAATAGAGACCTTTTGACCTTTTGATTAAGTAGTAGACTCTTTGTTTTAATCATGGAGAAATTGTGATATGTACTTTGGACAAAAGCAATGATGAATCTCAATCCTATTACTATAATGTTGTTCTTCGTTGTAATGAATTGTTCATTATGTTAAGACTAAAGTTTGGTTAGTTTGTGTGTAAAACTTGGACTATTGTTCTTTGTTTGTGATATTACAAAGCAGGTAAAAATCGCTGCCATGAAGGGGGTAGCATTTGAATTTTTTTTAAAAAAATTGCATGCCTAAACCGTTATCATTGCTCTACCAACTGCTACCCTTGCTATATGTAAAATTAGGAAAACAACTGTTCTTGCCATCAAATCGCTCCCACACATTCAATTTGAAAGCGATACCACGGCAATGAAACTGCCACAAATGCTTCAAAGAAAACCCATTCCCATTGCTATAAAACCGCTCCCATAGCTTCAAAATACACCGCCCTCATTGCCAACAAACCGCTCCTATAGCTTCAAATCAAACCGCTCCCATATCTCTATAATCGCCACCATAGCTTAAACGTAGAACCGCCCCATAGTGCAACCGCCCCTATGACAACAACGAACAGCTTTATGAACCGCTCTAATAGGATTACCAACCGTCGCCTTAGACCAAAGAGAACGCCAGTATTAGAGTCGGATGTAGAACCATTCTCATAGATGTTACGCGACGGTTCTTGTATCTAGCGGGACGGTTTGCAACCGTTCCCATAGACCTGAAATGTGGTAGTGTGGGCCAGTTGAAAATAGGCATGTTAAGATCACACTACATGAAGTTTCCATGCTACATATCCATACTTGATCTCTGTTGTTCGTTGTATTGATATATGTGACCATTGATGGGTCTTGTTGCATCTTCGTAAAGCCGTCCGTCAGTACAATCTCGTTGTAAGAGATTTCTTCAAATAGAGACTTTCGAGCTTTGACCACAACCCATGCCGTTTCCTCATCGGCAACTTCACGAAGCACATTGTCGGATAATGACAATTGCAAGGCATCAGAAGCCTTTTCGTCCATCTCTTCGATCTCGCAGTAGTCATATCATCGGGTATTTTCCATCGATAGCTTTAACCGTGTCTTCACATCGTAACAAAGCCTTCATCTTTATCCTCCATAGGTCAAATTATTCGCCATCGAATATTGACACGAAAACTTCACAGAGGCCATTTGGAAGACTGAAAGCAACCCTAGAACCGAGAAGCTCTGATACCAGTTTGTTGGGATAAATCCGCAGCGGTCTGTTCAAGTGTACCAAAATTACACACTAAACAAATCAGAAAATAGAGAGACAATCACAAACACAAGAATTTACGTGGTTCGATCAAATTGATCTACGCCCACGGCAAGAGAGGTTTCACTATATTTAAAACGCCTTAACACAACATACAACTTCAGCTCACTTCTTTTGTCACTCAAAACAAGATTTTTAAAATAAGTGACACACACTCAAAAATTGAAAGAGAGTGTAAGAGACTCAAAAATGCGGAAGAGAGAGGGAAAAGGACTCAAATCAAATGTATCCTCCTGCCTACATTTTTCTTTGGCCGAACACCAGATAACCTCCTGCTAGCTTCCAAAAAATCAACATCCCTTAAATCAAGGGATGTTGAAAGCTCTTTAATGAGCCACCCCAAGTCATTCTTTACGGCTGAACTCAAGACAAAAAAAATCAAATAATGAGCCTCCTTATGTCAATATTTGTGGGCTCTTAACTTCAAATCAAATGGGACCCACTTTGCTGTAATTCAAGCCACAAACGAACAATTACCTATCTCATGTGCATTGTAGCTCATTAATCAAAGCTTGAATAGAGCTTGAAACGAATATGGGGAAGGTTGAGTTTGACATACCTGGTAAGAAGGTGAGTTATTCTTGTGTGGTGTTATAAAGTTCTTTTTTACCATCTCAGGATTGCCGTGCAAATCTTTAATGTAAATATATATTCTATAAACTATTCTAACTTTTATGTGTGTCTACGTGCAACAAGTTCATATTACTGAGTTTAAGGACTTAACAGACTTTTCTGCTATTTCTAATCATGAAGTTAACTTTCATTTGTTTGGTGATAATGCACAGTTTTTGTTCCATGTTAGAGCTGGATTTTGAAAGCTACCACTAATTTAAGTTTATGACATCCACATTTTCATACTTTGCTATAGTTTTACATAGCCAATCATTTGCTGCTACAATAACCATTCCAAAGTTTTAGTTTCTTTAGGAAGTAAGGGTTTTATCCTTTGTTCGAGTATTTCTTAGGTAAAGCATTATTGGTGTTCTTGGTAAGAGAAAAAACAAGTAGTATTGGTTTTTTCTATCCCTTTGTTCAGGTTTGAGGTAGCCACAACAATGTGATCTTTTGATATGGTCTGACATTTGAATAGTGGCTAATTGTCCAATGCCGTCATTATGTTTTTGGGAAGTCGTTAGCTTGGCTACATCTGAAAACTTCTGAGCAGGGTTAGAATGTCCTTTTATTTGTTTAGTGGGTTGGTGAATTTGTCTTGAACCTGTGAGTCACTATAGAATCATATGACATAAAGGGAGTTGATCTGTGATCTTTGTGGTGTAATGGATAAGTTTATTCTTTGTGAGAAAGGATTAACTTGATTCTGTAAAAACTATTTAATTATAGAGAAACCACAAAAACTCTTAAATCACATCAAAGTCACCTTAGACACCCATCAGGCTATTGCAAGATTTAAAGTTAATCCTGGAGTTTTCAAATTTAGGCAAGCCATACCTTATGTATTAAACTAGTATTATAAACTAGTATTATGTCACTTTCCTGGTCCCTCGGTTTTTAAATAATTAACTTGCATTTAATAATTCAGTTTCTAAACCATGATTAGATTAATAGTTTGAAAGATTAGATACAAAGACTCAACTCATTAGGTGATAAGAAAACATGGGGACAGTTTATCTATACATATGTAATTAAGTACTAAGTAGGCAGCTTACCTGCCCATTTTGTTTTCTAATGGATGTACTACCCTTGGCAGTATGCACAGTGGAAGAGTCTAACAAATCACATAGAAGAGAAGTGAGATACGTGGTGTGCATCGCTGAGCTAGTTCTACTGTTTTTTAACATTCCCTTTCATTCGGCTGCTTCTATAGGCCCAAGAGCATGAAGAAATTTTAAATTAGGCTGACACCTTATGTTTTCAGAGAGATACCTGGTGGTCTATTGAGTTGTTAAGAAGTTTATGCAGGCATTCTATTTAGTTTTCTTGGTATCTGAAGTGCTTCTCAGCAATTTCCAGTGGCAAGGAAAGCAGTTGCTGGCACATTATTGGGTTTCGTAATAATTGCAATTGGTAGAATTAAGAATAAACAGCTCATACAGAATGATCAGGCCTGCTGTTATGTTGTAGCTAAAAATAATGTCCGACTTTGATTGATCTACAAGGTTGATAATCTAATCCAACTGTAGGTTTTGTGCTTAGATTCTCTTGTGACCTACTATTAGTATAATTTCAGGAGTTGTTTTAAGTCTAGACTGAACGATTCTTTCAGTATCCATGTCTGTGATCAATTTGTACTCGTTACAGCTGATAGTCTTATTAGATGAGACGAGGTAGGGAATAGGGATTTTTAGGCAGTGACCTAATTGCCATACTCAAGATAATGCTACTAGTACTTATGTATGTCAACAGGAAAAAAACTAGGAGAAGGAAGAATCAATCTGAAACCGTGTATGTTCCAAAGTCCACATAATTCTTAGAACTTTTTCACTGTTGATGAATTTATGAGATGAGTGACTGGCTGCTTGCTGTTGATAAGAATTTACTTTAGTGATTGATGATGTGAATTCCTAAATACAACTGTGTTGGATTCAAAATTTCTACTACTAACAACCAAGCAGATAGACTACACTCTATGTTTGAACAATTATTTGTGTTTTGATCGTTTGACTTGGATTATTAACCTCTCAATGTGTGGTTTTATTTAGAGCTTATTTTCTTAGCACTAAGTTACGTTCTTTCAATTCTTGTGCAATATACTTATCTTTTTATCTCAGTGCATGCAGGAAAACAGATGAAGATCCATGCTTATCGCTCACTGTGGGATTTGTTTGTGGTGAAGATTTAGAACTTAATCGTCGCAATAGAGACCTTTTGACCTTTTGATTAAGTAGTAGACTCTTTGTTTTAATCATGGAGAAATTGTGATATGTACTTTGGACAAAAGCAATGATGAATCTCAATCCTATTACTATAATGTTGTTCTTCGTTGTAATGAATTGTTCATTATGTTAAGACTAAAGTTTGGTTAGTTTGTGTGTAAAACTTGGACTATTGTTCTTTGTTTGTGATATTACAAAGCAGGTAAAAATCGCTGCCATGAAGGGGGTAGCATTTGAATTTTTTTTAAAAAAATTGCATGCCTAAACCGTTATCATTGCTCTACCAACTGTTACCCTTGCTATATGTAAAATTAGGAAAACAACTGTTCCCCTTGCCATCAAATCGTTCCCACACATTCAATTTGAAAACTGATACCCTGGCAATGAAACTGTCACAAATGCTTCAAAGAAAACCCATTCCCATTGCTATAAAACCGTTCCCATAGCTTCAAAATACACCGTCCTCATTGCCAACAAACCGTTCCCATAGCTTCAAATCAAACCGTTCCCATATCTCTATAATCGTCACCATAGCTTAAACGTAGAACCGTCCCCATAGTGCAACCGTCCCCCTATGACAACAACGAGAACAGTTTATGAACCGCTCTAATAGGATTACCAACCGTCGCCTTAGACCAAAGAGAACGCCAGTATTAGAGTCGGATGTAGAACCATTCTCATAGATGTTACGCGACGGTTCTTGTATCTAGCGGGACGGTTTGCAACCGTTCCCATAGACCTGAAATGTGGTAGTGTGGGCCAGTTGAAAATAGGCATGTTAAGATCACACTACATGAAGTTTCCATGCTACATATCCATACTTGATCTCTGTTGTTCGTTGTATTGATATATGTGACCATTGATGGGTCTTGTTGCGACAAATGCTGTAATACCCTAAAGCATTTAACTAATATTAAGTATAAATTAGAATGTATATTAAATTAAGTGATAAATTATTAGACTTGCATGCAAGAACAAAGTGGCGTAAACAAGAATATACTTCCACTTACAAAACATGAAACAATATACTATCTTTTTCTTAATACTATAGTGTGTATCTGTTTTAACTAGTGAGTTAATAACAATTAGTAAATGAATAAGTGAGATGTAATCATTGTTTACTTGAGGCGGTGGAATGCTGAGTCAAGGGACACGTGCTTTGTAAGGGAATCTAGTAACTTAGATATAAGCAAGAGAAGATGTGTATGACGTTTAAGTGATTTTGATGTGTTCGCTCACGTATAGGCCTCATAGGTAAATTGCAGAGGTGTTGATGAACTGCATCAAGTGGAAAATAAGAATAAAAGAGAAGAAAGATGAGAGGAGTGGTGTAGCTGAGCGGGAGCGGTGCACATGAGCTTAGGACAAAATTGGCAGGCTAAAGTAAGTGATTCCTCCTCTTTTTAAATTCTAGAATAACCTTGAATAGTTTGCTAAACTATGTGAGTTGTTATCGTCATTTGAGGTACTAGTCAACTTCTTAGATCAATTTACAGAATTTAAACATAACTATGTCACTAGTTTTAAGACTTCAAACCACTGCATATTTATTTCACTACACTATACGAGATGAACATGATGCTACTTGTACAGTTTCAAGAAACGTACTTGCCAAAGCTCATCACTATAAGATAATTGCTAATAATAGAAGTGGTAGTATATAAACTTATCCTTTTAACCTATGAAAGTCACTTATGTTGTCACAAACATGTTGGTCAACCCACTTTTTCTCTTGTTATTCATTCACGTTGCAGGAACAAGAAAAGCTCTATGTTTAAACATAATAAGAATGATACTAGATGGCTTCAGGAAGGTATAATAATTAACTAAGGAAATAATAATACATATGACAAACAAATTAAGTGAATAAGAAAAATTGTTTCACACAAGCGGAGGTACGAAAATATTTTAGTCCTCTTCTACTTAACGTGAATGAGAAATGAACAAAGAAATGACAAAATTTAAGGAAAGAAATTTATAGTCTCAGTTATAAGGATATGTATATAATCACAATTTCTATAAAAGAATTTTAAAGTTGGCACGTGCATTGCACGCCCACTTCACTAGTGGTGTAAAAGCGGAAGGAAAGCGAGGGCAAGTTAGACCCGCCTCCTTCATATTCTCCATGGCGTGAAGCGAAGCGAACTGGGTCAGATGATCCTCGATCTTCACGACACGGTGAAGAAGCAGGGAGAAACCATGGAGAAACTGAAAAAAACGCTGATGGATCTAGCCACTGCCGCTGAGGAGCTTGACGAATCCCCGCCCAGATACAAGTTAATAAAGTTTTGATCTTAGTTTGCTAAATCTAGTGTTTGTCTCAGTATTTTCTTATTTTTTAATTTTCCCCAAATTATCAGATTCAGATCTACCAAAGAGCGCCAGGCTGCTGCAAAAGATACAGGTTAGTAATCTTGATCTTAGTTTAGTTAATTAGGGGTTTTCCCTAATTTTTTCTTATTTTTTCGTTTTCTTTTTTGGCTAATTCTCAAGTAATCTATTTGGTTTTAATTTAGCAATTTAGAACTGGATTTTGAAAGCTACCACTAATTTAAGTTTATGACATCCACATTTTCATACTTTGCTATAGTTTTACATAGCCAATCATTTGCTGCTACAATAACCATTCCAAAGTTTTAGTTTCTTTAGGAAGTAAGGGTTTTATCCTTTGTTCGAGTATTTCTTAGGTAAAGCATTATTGGTGTTCTTGGTAAGAGAAAAACAAGTAGTATTGGTTTTCTATCCCTTTGTTCAGGTTTGAGGTAGCCACAACAATGTGATCTTTTGATATGGTCTGACATTTGAATAGTGGCTAATTGTCCAATGCCGTCATTATGTTTTTGGGAAGTCGTTAGCTTGGCTACATCTGAAAACTTCTGAGCAGGGTTAGAATGTCCTTTTTATTTGTTTAGTGGGTTGGTGAATTTGTCTTGAACCTGTGAGTCACTATAGAATCATATGACATAAAGGGAGTTGATCTGTGATCTTTGTGGTGTAATGGATAAGTTTATTCTTTGTGAGAAAGGATTAACTTGATTCTGTAAAAACTATTTAATTATAGAGAAACCACAAAAACTCTTAAATCACATCAAAGTCACCTTAGACACCCATCAGGCTATTGCAAGATTTAAAGTTAATCCTGGAGTTTTCAAATTTAGGCAAGCCATACCTTATGTATTAAACTAGTATTATAAACTAGTATTATGTCACTTTCCTGGTCCCTCGGTTTTAAATAATTAACTTGCATTTAATAATTCAGTTTCTAAACCATGATTAGATTAATAGTTTGAAAGATTAGATACAAAGACTCAACTCATTAGGTGATAAGAAAACATGGGGACAGTTTATCTATACATATGTAATTAAGTACTAAGTAGGCAGCTTACCTGCCCATTTTGTTTTCTAATGGATGTACTACCCTTGGCAGTATGCACAGTGGAAGAGTCTAACAAATCACATAGAAGAGAAGTGAGATACGTGGTGTGCATCGCTGAGCTAGTTCTACTGTTTTTTAACATTCCCTTTCATTCGGCTGCTTCTATAGGCCCAAGAGCATGAAGAAATTTTAAATTAGGCTGACACCTTATGTTTTCAGAGAGATACCTGGTGGTCTATTGAGTTGTTAAGAAGTTTATGCAGGCATTCTATTTAGTTTTCTTGGTATCTGAAGTGCTTCTCAGCAATTTCCAGTGGCAAGGAAAGCAGTTGCTGGCACATTATTGGGTTTCGTAATAATTGCAATTGGTAGAATTAAGAATAAACAGCTCATACAGAATGATCAGGCCTGCTGTTATGTTGTAGCTAAAAATAATGTCCGACTTTGATTGATCTACAAGGTTGATAATCTAATCCAACTGTAGGTTTTGTGCTTAGATTCTCTTGTGACCTACTATTAGTATAATTTCAGGAGTTGTTTTAAGTCTAGACTGAACGATTCTTTCAGTATCCATGTCTGTGATCAATTTGTACTCGTTACAGCTGATAGTCTTATTAGATGAGACGAGGTAGGGAATAGGGATTTTTAGGCAGTGACCTAATTGCCATACTCAAGATAATGCTACTAGTACTTATGTATGTCAACAGGAAAAAAACTAGGAGAAGGAAGAATCAATCTGAAACCGTGTATGTTCCAAAGTCCACATAATTCTTAGAACTTTTCACTGTTGATGAATTTATGAGATGAGTGACTGGCTGCTTGCTGTTGATAAGAATTTACTTTAGTGATTGATGATGTGAATTCCTAAATACAAGCGTGTTGGATTCAAAATTTCTACTACTAACAACCAAGCAGATAGACTACACTCTATGTTTGAACAATTATTTGTGTTTTGATCGTTTGACTTGGATTATTAACCTCTCAATGTGTGGTTTTATTTAGAGCTTATTTTCTTAGCACTAAGTTACGTTCTTTCAATTCTTGTGCAATATACTTATCTTTTATCTCGGTGCATGCAAGGAAAGCAGATGAAGATCCATGCTTATCGCTCCTTTGTGGGATTTGTTTGTGGTGAAGATTTAGAACTTAATCGTCATAATAGAGACCTTTTGACCTTTTGATTAAGTAGTAGACTCTTTGTTTTAATCATGGAGAAATTGTGATATGTACTTTGGACAAAAGCAATGATGAATCTCAATCCTATTACTATAATGTTGTTCTTCGTTGTAATGAATTGTTCATTATGTTAAGACTAAAGTTTGGTTAGTTTGTGTGTAAAACTTGGACTATTGTTCTTTGTTTGTGATATTACAAAGCGGTAAAATGTTGCCATGAAGGGGTAGCATTTGAATTTTTAAAAATTGCATGCCTAAACCGTTATCATTGCTCTACCAACTGTTACCCTTGCTATATGTAAAATTAGGAAAACAAGCTGTTCCCCTTGCCATCAAATTCATTTAACACATTCAATGGGCAATGCTGCAATGTGAAAGAAAAAACTTCCCAACTATAAAACCCCTTCCCAATGCTATAAAATTCCTCATTAGCTGCAACAAACCGTCCCGCTAGCTTCAAATCAATCTTCAATCTCTTATCGTCACCATGCGCTTACTAGCGTGAACCGTCCCCATAGTGCAACCGCCCCTATGACAACAACGAGAACAGTTTATGAACCGCTCTAATAGGATTACCAACCGCCTTAGACCAAAGAGAACGCCAAGATAGAGTCGGATGTAGAACCATTCTCATAGATGTTACGACGGTTCTTGTATCTAGCGGGGCGGTTTGCAACCGCTCCCATAGACACGAAATGTGGTAGTGTGGGCGGTTGAAAATAGGCATGTTAAGATCACACTACATGAAGTTTCCATGCTACATATCCATACTTGATCTCTGTTGTTCGTTGTATTGATATATGTGACCATTGATGGGTCTTGTTGCGACAAATGCTGTAATACCCTAAAGCATTTAACTAATATTAAGTATAAATTAGAATGTATATTAAATTAAGTGATAAATTATTAGACTTGCATGCAAGAACAAAGTGGCGTAAACAAGAATATACTTCCACTTACAAAACATGAAACAATATACTATCTTTTTCTTAATACTATAGTGTGTATCTGTTTTAACTAGTGAGTTAATAACAATTAGTAAATGAATAAGTGAGATGTAATCATTGTTTACTTGAGGCGGTGGAATGCTGAGTCAAGGGACACGTGCTTTGTAAGGGAATCTAGTAACTTAGATATAAGCAAGAGAAGATGTGTATGACGTTTAAGTGATTTTGATGTGTTCGCTCACGTATAGGCCTCATAGGTAAATTGCAGAGGTGTTGATGAACTGCATCAAGTGGAAAATAAGAATAAAAGAGAAGAAAGATGAGAGGAGTGGTGTAGCTGAGCGGGAGCGGTGCACATGAGCTTAGGACAAAATTGGCAGGCTAAAGTAAGTGATTCCTCCTCTTTTTAAATTCTAGAATAACCTTGAATAGTTTGCTAAACTATGTGAGTTGTTATCGTCATTTGAGGTACTAGTCAACTTCTTAGATCAATTTACAGAATTTAAACATAACTATGTCACTAGTTTTAAGACTTCAAACCACTGCATATTTATTTCACTACACTATACGAGATGAACATGATGCTACTTGTACAGTTTCAAGAAACGTACTTGCCAAAGCTCATCACTATAAGATAATTGCTAATAATAGAAGTGGTAGTATATAAACTTATCCTTTTAACCTATGAAAGTCACTTATGTTGTCACAAACATGTTGGTCAACCCACTTTTTCTCTTGTTATTCATTCACGTTGCAGGAACAAGAAAAGCTCTATGTTTAAACATAATAAGAATGATACTAGATGGCTTCAGGAAGGTATAATAATTAACTAAGGAAATAATAATACATATGACAAACAAATTAAGTGAATAAGAAAAATTGTTTCACACAAGCGGAGGTACGAAAATATTTTAGTCCTCTTCTACTTAACGTGAATGAGAAATGAACAAAGAAATGACAAAATTTAAGGAAAGAAATTTATAGTCTCAGTTATAAGGATATGTATATAATCACAATTTCTATAAAAGAATTTTAAAGTTGGCACGTGCATTGCACGTGCCACTTCACTAGTGGTGTAAAAGCGGAAGGAAAGCGAGGGCAAGTTAGACCCGCCTCCTTCATATTCTCCATGGCGTGAAGCGAAGCGAACTGGGTCAGATGATCCTCGATCTTCACGACACGGTGAAGAAGCAGGGAGAAACCATGGAGAAACTGAAAAAACGCTGATGGATCTAGCCACTGCCGCTGAGGAGCTTGACGAATCCCCGCCCAGATACAAGTTAATAAAGTTTTGATCTTAGTTTGCTAAATCTAGTGTTTGTCTCAGTATTTTCTTATTTTTTAATTTTCCCCAAATTATCAGATTCAGATCTACCAAAGAGCGCCAGGCTGCTGCAAAAGATACAGGTTAGTAATCTTGATCTTAGTTTAGTTAATTAGGGTTTTCCCTAATTTTTTCTTATTTTTTCGTTTTCTTTTTTGGCTAATTCTCAAGTAATCTATTTGGTTTTAATTTAGCAATTTAGAACTGGTGAGTTAATTAGGGTTTTCCCTAATTTTTTCTTAATTTTTACCGCTTTCTTTTTTTTGAGTTGATCAACAAGCAGACCAAGATAATCAACAGACCATTGCGACTATCTTTCTCCTCCTTCCCTACCTATCTCGGTGGCCGGCGCCTCTCCCGGCCACCTAAGCCATGGCGGACCCCATCAAACCATCCCGGCCCCAAACCCCACCTCAATCCCCCCTTTTCCCCCAAATCTTGACCCTTTCTTCCTCCTTAAATCAAGAGATCCCAAACCCTAATACCTCAGCCCCAACTATTCAGGCACAAATCCCAGCAAAATCGGCCTCAATCCCCTTCCCCTCCTCTATTCCCACCTCAGGCATAACCCCCCCTTCCCCTATTCCAGAGATTCAGCCAATTCCTTCCCCTCCTTTAGCAATCCAGATTCCCAAGCAGCCGCCTGCAGCTCTTTCTCGACCTATTCCAGGCCCCTCGCATGTGCTTCCCAGGTTCCCTCGTGAACAACAGACGTATGCTCAAATTGCCAAGGGATCTAAGGGATCTGGATTTGTCAGATCCCATGCTAATTCTGTTGAATCTTTTGCGAGAATCCCTCGCACAATGGTCAACATCATCTGTGGCACCCGCGAGGGTATCCCATCATTCTCTTTTGTCAACTCTGAACTTCCTAAAATAGAGGAAATCTTTGCTAATGCATTGGTCATGAAATTTCACAGTGGCCGCCCCTCCCTAGAAGTTAGCCAGGAGGAGATCAAATCATGGGGTGTGGAGCACCCCTTTTCCATTGGCCCTATGAATAACAGGTCATTTTTGCTACGGTTCCAAGACACAGCTGATTTGTTAAAGGTTCTCTCTCGACCCACCACTTCTTTGAAGACCTTCCCTTATAAAATCTTCAGATGGCACAACCTCTGTCATCTTAAAGAGGATTCATGTCATGCTCCTGTCTGGGTTTCCTTGCCGCGTTTGCCCCTCCAGTGCTTCATCCCCGAATTTTTGGAAGCAGTTGCAAATAAAATTGGTCGTTTTCTTTGCTTTGACAAGCCCTCGGCTACCCTAGCTAGGCCGAGCGCTGCTCGTATGTGCATTGAAATGGACCTTAGAAAACCCCCTCCTTCGTATATTTGGGTTGGATTGTTCGATGGTTTCCGTCAGCCGTTTGTGTATGAGAAGCTGCCTTCATATTGTTCCTCATGCCAAATTCAAGGACACTCTTCCTCATTAGGTGATAAGAAAACATGGGGACAGTTTATCTATACATATGTAATTAAGTACTAAGTAGGCAGCTTACCTGCCCATTTTGTTTTCTAATGGATGTACTACCCTTGGCAGTATGCACAGTGGAAGAGTCTAACAAATCACATAGAAGAGAAGTGAGATACGTGGTGTGCATCGCTGAGCTAGTTCTACTGTTTTTTAACATTCCCTTTCATTCGGCTGCTTCTATAGGCCCAAGAGCATGAAGAAATTTTAAATTAGGCTGACACCTTATGTTTTCAGAGAGATACCTGGTGGTCTATTGAGTTGTTAAGAAGTTTATGCAGGCATTCTATTTAGTTTTCTTGGTATCTGAAGTGCTTCTCAGCAATTTCCAGTGGCAAGGAAAGCAGTTGCTGGCACATTATTGGGTTTCGTAATAATTGCAATTGGTAGAATTAAGAATAAACAGCTCATACAGAATGATCAGGCCTGCTGTTATGTTGTAGCTAAAAATAATGTCCGACTTTGATTGATCTACAAGGTTGATAATCTAATCCAACTGTAGGTTTTGTGCTTAGATTCTCTTGTGACCTACTATTAGTATAATTTCAGGAGTTGTTTTAAGTCTAGACTGAACGATTCTTTCAGTATCCATGTCTGTGATCAATTTGTACTCGTTACAGCTGATAGTCTTATTAGATGAGACGAGGTAGGGAATAGGGATTTTTAGGCAGTGACCTAATTGCCATACTCAAGATAATGCTACTAGTACTTATGTATGTCAACAGGAAAAAAACTAGGAGAAGGAAGAATCAATCTGAAACCGTGTATGTTCCAAAGTCCACATAATTCTTAGAACTTTTTCACTGTTGATGAATTTATGAGATGAGTGACTGGCTGCTTGCTGTTGATAAGAATTTACTTTAGTGATTGATGATGTGAATTCCTAAATACAAGCGTGTTGGATTCAAAATTTCTACTACTAACAACCAAGCAGATAGACTACACTCTATGTTTGAACAATTATTTGTGTTTTGATCGTTTGACTTGGATTATTAACCTCTCAATGTGTGGTTTTATTTAGAGCTTATTTTCTTAGCACTAAGTTACGTTCTTTCAATTCTTGTGCAATATACTTATCTTTTTATCTCAGTGCATGCAAGGAAACAGATGAAGATCCATGCTTATCGCTCACTGTGGGATTTGTTTGTGGTGAAGATTTAGAACTTAATCGTCGCAATAGAGACCTTTTGACCTTTTGATTAAGTAGTAGACTCTTTGTTTTAATCATGGAGAAATTGTGATATGTACTTTGGACAAAAGCAATGATGAATCTCAATCCTATTACTATAATGTTGTTCTTCGTTGTAATGAATTGTTCATTATGTTAAGACTAAAGTTTGGTTAGTTTGTGTGTAAAACTTGGACTATTGTTCTTTGTTTGTGATATTACAAAGCAGGTAAAAATTGCTGCCATGAAGGGGGTAGCATTTGAATTTTTTTTAAAAAAATTGCATGCCTAAACCGTTATCATTGCTCTACCAACTGTTACCCTTGCTATATGTAAAATTAGGAAAACAACTGTTCCCCTTGCCATCAAATCGTTCCCACACATTCAATTTGAAAAGTGATACCCTGGCAATGAAACTGTCACAAATGCTTCAAAGAAAACCCATTCCCATTGCTATAAAACCGTTCCCATAGCTTCAAAATACACCGTCCTCATTGCCAACAAACCGTTCCCATAGCTTCAAATCAAACCGTTCCCATATCTCTATAATCGTCACCATAGCTTAAACGTAGAACCGTCCCCATAGTGCAACCGTCCCCCTATGACAACAACGAGAACAGTTTATGAACCGCTCTAATAGGATTACCAACCGTCGCCTTAGACCAAAGAGAACGCCAGTATTAGAGTCGGATGTAGAACCATTCTCATAGATGTTACGCGACGGTTCTTGTATCTAGCGGGACGGTTTGCAACCGTTCCCATAGACCTGAAATGTGGTAGTGTGGGCCAGTTGAAAATAGGCATGTTAAGATCACACTACATGAAGTTTCCATGCTACATATCCATACTTGATCTCTGTTGTTCGTTGTATTGATATATGTGACCATTGATGGGTCTTGTTGCGACAAATGCTGTAATACCCTAAAGCATTTAACTAATATTAAGTATAAATTAGAATGTATATTAAATTAAGTGATAAATTATTAGACTTGCATGCAAGAACAAAGTGGCGTAAACAAGAATATACTTCCACTTACAAAACATGAAACAATATACTATCTTTTTCTTAATACTATAGTGTGTATCTGTTTTAACTAGTGAGTTAATAACAATTAGTAAATGAATAAGTGAGATGTAATCATTGTTTACTTGAGGCGGTGGAATGCTGAGTCAAGGGACACGTGCTTTGTAAGGGAATCTAGTAACTTAGATATAAGCAAGAGAAGATGTGTATGACGTTTAAGTGATTTTGATGTGTTCGCTCACGTATAGGCCTCATAGGTAAATTGCAGAGGTGTTGATGAACTGCATCAAGTGGAAAATAAGAATAAAAGAGAAGAAAGATGAGAGGAGTGGTGTAGCTGAGCGGGAGCGGTGCACATGAGCTTAGGACAAAATTGGCAGGCTAAAGTAAGTGATTCCTCCTCTTTTTAAATTCTAGAATAACCTTGAATAGTTTGCTAAACTATGTGAGTTGTTATCGTCATTTGAGGTACTAGTCAACTTCTTAGATCAATTTACAGAATTTAAACATAACTATGTCACTAGTTTTAAGACTTCAAACCACTGCATATTTATTTCACTACACTATACGAGATGAACATGATGCTACTTGTACAGTTTCAAGAAACATTGCCAAAGCTCATCACTATAAGATAATTGCTAATAATAGAAGTGGTAGTATATAAACTTATCCTTTTAACCTATGAAAGTCACTTATGTTGTCACAAACATGTTGGTCAACCCACTTTTCTCTTGTTATTCATTCACGTTGCAGGAACAAGAAAAGCTCTATGTTTAAACATAATAAGAATGATACTAGATGGCTTCAGGAAGGTATAATAATTAACTAAGGAAATAATAATACATATGACAAACAAATTAAGTGAATAAGAAAAATTGTTTCACAGCGGAACGAAAATATTTTAGTCCTCTTCTACTTAACGTGAATGAGAAATGAACAAAGAAATGACAAAATTTAAGGAAAGAAATTTATAGTCTCAGTTATAAGGATATGTATATAATCACAATTTCTATAAAAGAATTTTAAAGTTGGCACGTGCATTGCACGTGCCACTTCACTAGTGGTGTAAAAGCGGAAGGAAAGCGAGGGCAAGTTAGACCCGCCTCCTTCATATTCTCCATGGCGTGAAGCGAAGCGAACTGGGTCAGATGATCCTCGATCTTCACGACACGGTGAAGAAGCAGGGAGAAACCATGGAGAAACTGAAAAAAACGCTGATGGATCTAGCCACTGCCGCTGAGGAGCTTGACGAATCCCCGCCCAGATACAAGTTAATAAAGTTTTGATCTTAGTTTGCTAAATCTAGTGTTTGTCTCAGTATTTTCTTATTTTTTAATTTTCCCCAAATTATCAGATTCAGATCTACCAAAGAGCGCCAGGCTGCTGCAAAAGATACAGGTTAGTAATCTTGATCTTAGTTTAGTTAATTAGGGTTTTCCCTAATTTTTTCTTATTTTTTCGTTTTCTTTTTTGGCTAATTCTCAAGTAATCTATTTGGTTTTAATTTAGCAATTTAGAACTGGTGAGTTAATTAGGGTTTTCCCTAATTTTTTCTTAATTTTTTCGCTTTCTTTTTTGAGTTGATCAACAAGCAGACCAAGATAATCAACAGACCATTGCGACTATCTTTCTCCTCCTTCCCTACCTATCTCGGTGGCCGGCGCCTCTCCCGGCCACCTAAGCCATGGCGGACCCCATCAAACCATCCCGGCCCCAAACCCCACCTCAATCCCCCCTTTTCCCCCAAATCTTGACCCTTTCTTCCTCCTTAAATCAAGAGATCCCAAACCCTAATACCTCAGCCCCAACTATTCAGGCACAAATCCCAGCAAAATCGGCCTCAATCCCCTTCCCCTCCTCTATTCCCACCTCAGGCATAACCCCCCCTTCCCCTATTCCAGAGATTCAGCCAATTCCTTCCCCTCCTTTAGCAATCCAGATTCCCAAGCAGCCGCCTGCAGCTCTTTCTCGACCTATTCCAGGCCCCTCATGTGCTTCCCAGGTTCCCTCGTGAACAACAGACGTATGCTCAAATTGCCAAGGGATCTAAGGGATCTGGATTTGTCAGATCCCATGCTAATTCTGTTGAATCTTTTAGAATCCCTCGCACAATGGTCAACATCATCTGTGGCACCAGCGAGGTATCCCATCATTCTCTTTTGTCAACTCTGAACTTCCTAAAATAGAGGAAATCTTTGCTAATGCATTGGTCATGAAATTTCACAGTGGCCGCCTCCTAGAAGTTAGCCAGGAGGAGATCAAATCATGGGGTGTGGAGCACCCCTTTTCCATTGGCCCTATGAATAACAGGTCATTTTTGCTACGGTTCCAAGACACAGCTGATTTGTTAAAGGTTCTCTCGACCCACCACTTCTTTGAAGACCTTCCCTTATAAAATCTTCAGATGGCACAACCTCTGTCATCTTAAAGAGGATTCATGTCATGCTCCTGTCTGGGTTTCCTTGCCGCGTTTGCCCCTCCAGTGCTTCATCCCCGAATTTTTGGAAGCAGTTGCAAATAAAATTGGTCGTTTTCTTTGCTTTGACAAGCCCTCGGCTACCTAGCTAGGCGGCTGCTCGTATGTGCATTGAAATGGACCTTAGAAAACCCCCTCCTTCGTATATTTGGGTTGGATTGTTCGATGGTTTCCGTCAGCCGTTTGTGTATGAGAAGCTGCCTTCATATTGTTCCTCATGCCAAATTCAAGGACACTCTTCCTCATTATGTAGTCGGAAGGACAAGGAGTCTCCTACATTATTCACTCATGAACGTTCTCCTCCCCTTAAAAATCGACCTCCAGATGCTCGGCAGAATGTTAAGCCAAAGCAGCCTCAGTCGGTTGAACCTGATGCCCAACCCTCTCTTTTAGCACCTCTGCAGAAAATCCCCCTCTCCTCCCCCACCTCCTTCCTCTCATCAAGCTACTGATACATCACCTCCACCCCCGACAGCTATGCCCCCCTCCGCCCACCAGTTAACTGCGACACTACCTTCTAATATCCCCTTGATAGTTTCTGATCGGCCTAAATCAGTTGAGTTTGCTGATCTGCAAGACCATAGGCCCGTCCAACAACCAATGTTCCCCTCTGGACTTAACCAGCTTAAAGTCAATACTGATGTTAATTCATTCTTTTGGGGTGGTGAATCAACAAGTGGCGATGATTGAGCATGACAAGGCTAAAACCTACAGGGGACTATCCCAGGTCCAAGCATGGCTTAATGACAAAGGGACTACCTCTCCTAATTCCTCCAACTCTGATCCTTCCTATGTCCCTCAGTAGTGCTGATGATGATACAATGCAAGTCAACTGGGACTCAAACTCCTCTAGAGCTGATGGCATTGAAACTTCCAACCCATTTGACCTCTTGAAAGGCGCTCAAGATCCTTATGATGGATGCAAACCTGTTCCCCTAGGTATGTTTGGCTCTGAGGGTGAAGATTTAGAACTTAATCGTCGCAATAGAGACCTTTTGACCTTTTGATTAAGTAGTAGACTCTTTGTTTTAATCATGGAGAAATTGTGATATGTACTTTGGACAAAAGCAATGATGAATCTCAATCCTATTACTATAATGTTGTTCTTCGTTGTAATGAATTGTTCATTATGTTAAGACTAAAGTTTGGTTAGTTTGTGTGTAAAACTTGGACTATTGTTCTTTGTTTGTGATATTACAAAGCGGTAAAATGTTGCCATGAAGGGGTAGCATTTGAATTTTTAAAAATTGCATGCCTAAACCGTTATCATTGCTCTACCAACTGTTACCCTTGCTATATGTAAAATTAGGAAAACAACTGTTCCCCTTGCCATCAAATCGTTCCCACACATTCAATTTGGCGATACCACGGCAATGAAACTGTCACAAATGCTTCAAAGAAAACCCATTCCCATTGCTATAAAACCGTTCCCATAGCTTCAAAATACACCGTCCTCATTGCCAACAAACCGTTCCCATAGCTTCAAATCAAACCGTTCCCATAGCTTCAAATCAAACCGTTCCCATAGCTTCAAATCAAACCGTTCCCATAGCTTCAAATCAAACCGTTCCCATAGCTTCAAATCAAACCGTTCCCATAGCTTCAAATCAAACCGTTCCCATAGCTTCAAATCAAACCGTTCCCATAGCTTCAAATCAAACCGTTCCCATAGCTTCAAATCAAACCGTTCCCATAGCTTCAAATCAAACCGTTCCCATAGCTTCAAATCAAACCGTTCCCATAGCTTCAAATCAAACCGTTCCCATAGCTTCAAATCAAACCGTTCCCATAGCTTCAAATCAAACCGTTCCCATAGCTTCAAATCAAACCGTTCCCATAGCTTCAAATCAAACCGTTCCCATAGCTTCAAATCAAACCGTTCCCATAGCTTCAAATCAAACCGTTCCCATAGCTTCAAATCAAACCGTTCCCATAGCTTCAAATCAAACCGTTCCCATAGCTTCAAATCAAACCGTTCCCATAGCTTCAAATCAAACCGTTCCCATAGCTTCAAATCAAACCGTTCCCATAGCTTCAAATCAAACCGTTCCCATAGCTTCAAATCAAACCGTTCCCATAGCTTCAAATCAAACCGTTCCCATAGCTTCAAATCAAACCGTTCCCATAGCTTCAAATCAAACCGTTCCCATAGCTTCAAATCAAACCGTTCCCATAGCTTCAAATCAAACCGTTCCCATAGCTTCAAATCAAACCGTTCCCATAGCTTCAAATCAAACCGTTCCCATAGCTTCAAATCAAACCGTTCCCATAGCTTCAAATCAAACCGTTCCCATAGCTTCAAATCAAACCGTTCCCATAGCTTCAAATCAAACCGTTCCCATAGCTTCAAATCAAACCGTTCCCATAGCTTCAAATCAAACCGTTCCCATAGCTTCAAATCAAACCGTTCCCATAGCTTCAAATCAAACCGTTCCCATAGCTTCAAATCAAACCGTTCCCATAGCTTCAAATCAAACCGTTCCCATAGCTTCAAATCAAACCGTTCCCATAGCTTCAAATCAAACCGTTCCCATAGCTTCAAATCAAACCGTTCCCATAGCTTCAAATCAAACCGTTCCCATAGCTTCAAATCAAACCGTTCCCATAGCTTCAAATCAAACCGTTCCCATAGCTTCAAATCAAACCGTTCCCATAGCTTCAAATCAAACCGTTCCCATAGCTTCAAATCAAACCGTTCCCATAGCTTCAAATCAAACCGTTCCCATAGCTTCAAATCAAACCGTTCCCATAGCTTCAAATCAAACCGTTCCCATAGCTTCAAATCAAACCGTTCCCATAGCTTCAAATCAAACCGTTCCCATAGCTTCAAATCAAACCGTTCCCATAGCTTCAAATCAAACCGTTCCCATAGCTTCAAATCAAACCGTTCCCATAGCTTCAAATCAAACCGTTCCCATAGCTTCAAATCAAACCGTTCCCATAGCTTCAAATCAAACCGTTCCCATAGCTTCAAATCAAACCGTTCCCATAGCTTCAAATCAAACCGTTCCCATAGCTTCAAATCAAACCGTTCCCATAGCTTCAAATCAAACCGTTCCCATAGCTTCAAATCAAACCGTTCCCATAGCTTCAAATCAAACCGTTCCCATAGCTTCAAATCAAACCGTTCCCATAGCTTCAAATCAAACCGTTCCCATAGCTTCAAATCAAACCGTTCCCATAGCTTCAAATCAAACCGTTCCCATAGCTTCAAATCAAACCGTTCCCATAGCTTCAAATCAAACCGTTCCCATAGCTTCAAATCAAACCGTTCCCATAGCTTCAAATCAAACCGTTCCCATAGCTTCAAATCAAACCGTTCCCATAGCTTCAAATCAAACCGTTCCCATAGCTTCAAATCAAACCGTTCCCATAGCTTCAAATCAAACCGTTCCCATAGCTTCAAATCAAACCGTTCCCATAGCTTCAAATCAAACCGTTCCCATAGCTTCAAATCAAACCGTTCCCATAGCTTCAAATCAAACCGTTCCCATAGCTTCAAATCAAACCGTTCCCATAGCTTCAAATCAAACCGTTCCCATAGCTTCAAATCAAACCGTTCCCATAGCTTCAAATCAAACCGTTCCCATAGCTTCAAATCAAACCGTTCCCATAGCTTCAAATCAAACCGTTCCCATAGCTTCAAATCAAACCGTTCCCATAGCTTCAAATCAAACCGTTCCCATAGCTTCAAATCAAACCGTTCCCATAGCTTCAAATCAAACCGTTCCCATAGCTTCAAATCAAACCGTTCCCATAGCTTCAAATCAAACCGTTCCCATAGCTTCAAATCAAACCGTTCCCATAGCTTCAAATCAAACCGTTCCCATAGCTTCAAATCAAACCGTTCCCATAGCTTCAAATCAAACCGTTCCCATAGCTTCAAATCAAACCGTTCCCATAGCTTCAAATCAAACCGTTCCCATAGCTTCAAATCAAACCGTTCCCATAGCTTCAAATCAAACCGTTCCCATAGCTTCAAATCAAACCGTTCCCATAGCTTCAAATCAAACCGTTCCCATAGCTTCAAATCAAACCGTTCCCATAGCTTCAAATCAAACCGTTCCCATAGCTTCAAATCAAACCGTTCCCATAGCTTCAAATCAAACCGTTCCCATAGCTTCAAATCAAACCGTTCCCATAGCTTCAAATCAAACCGTTCCCATAGCTTCAAATCAAACCGTTCCCATAGCTTCAAATCAAACCGTTCCCATAGCTTCAAATCAAACCGTTCCCATAGCTTCAAATCAAACCGTTCCCATAGCTTCAAATCAAACCGTTCCCATAGCTTCAAATCAAACCGTTCCCATAGCTTCAAATCAAACCGTTCCCATAGCTTCAAATCAAACCGTTCCCATAGCTTCAAATCAAACCGTTCCCATAGCTTCAAATCAAACCGTTCCCATAGCTTCAAATCAAACCGTTCCCATAGCTTCAAATCAAACCGTTCCCATAGCTTCAAATCAAACCGTTCCCATAGCTTCAAATCAAACCGTTCCCATAGCTTCAAATCAAACCGTTCCCATAGCTTCAAATCAAACCGTTCCCATAGCTTCAAATCAAACCGTTCCCATAGCTTCAAATCAAACCGTTCCCATAGCTTCAAATCAAACCGTTCCCATAGCTTCAAATCAAACCGTTCCCATAGCTTCAAATCAAACCGTTCCCATAGCTTCAAATCAAACCGTTCCCATAGCTTCAAATCAAACCGTTCCCATAGCTTCAAATCAAACCGTTCCCATAGCTTCAAATCAAACCGTTCCCATAGCTTCAAATCAAACCGTTCCCATAGCTTCAAATCAAACCGTTCCCATAGCTTCAAATCAAACCGTTCCCATAGCTTCAAATCAAACCGTTCCCATAGCTTCAAATCAAACCGTTCCCATAGCTTCAAATCAAACCGTTCCCATAGCTTCAAATCAAACCGTTCCCATAGCTTCAAATCAAACCGTTCCCATAGCTTCAAATCAAACCGTTCCCATAGCTTCAAATCAAACCGTTCCCATAGCTTCAAATCAAACCGTTCCCATAGCTTCAAATCAAACCGTTCCCATAGCTTCAAATCAAACCGTTCCCATAGCTTCAAATCAAACCGTTCCCATAGCTTCAAATCAAACCGTTCCCATAGCTTCAAATCAAACCGTTCCCATAGCTTCAAATCAAACCGTTCCCATAGCTTCAAATCAAACCGTTCCCATAGCTTCAAATCAAACCGTTCCCATAGCTTCAAATCAAACCGTTCCCATAGCTTCAAATCAAACCGTTCCCATAGCTTCAAATCAAACCGTTCCCATAGCTTCAAATCAAACCGTTCCCATAGCTTCAAATCAAACCGTTCCCATAGCTTCAAATCAAACCGTTCCCATAGCTTCAAATCAAACCGTTCCCATAGCTTCAAATCAAACCGTTCCCATAGCTTCAAATCAAACCGTTCCCATAGCTTCAAATCAAACCGTTCCCATAGCTTCAAATCAAACCGTTCCCATAGCTTCAAATCAAACCGTTCCCATAGCTTCAAATCAAACCGTTCCCATAGCTTCAAATCAAACCGTTCCCATAGCTTCAAATCAAACCGTTCCCATAGCTTCAAATCAAACCGTTCCCATAGCTTCAAATCAAACCGTTCCCATAGCTTCAAATCAAACCGTTCCCATAGCTTCAAATCAAACCGTTCCCATAGCTTCAAATCAAACCGTTCCCATAGCTTCAAATCAAACCGTTCCCATAGCTTCAAATCAAACCGTTCCCATAGCTTCAAATCAAACCGTTCCCATAGCTTCAAATCAAACCGTTCCCATAGCTTCAAATCAAACCGTTCCCATAGCTTCAAATCAAACCGTTCCCATAGCTTCAAATCAAACCGTTCCCATAGCTTCAAATCAAACCGTTCCCATAGCTTCAAATCAAACCGTTCCCATAGCTTCAAATCAAACCGTTCCCATAGCTTCAAATCAAACCGTTCCCATAGCTTCAAATCAAACCGTTCCCATAGCTTCAAATCAAACCGTTCCCATAGCTTCAAATCAAACCGTTCCCATAGCTTCAAATCAAACCGTTCCCATAGCTTCAAATCAAACCGTTCCCATAGCTTCAAATCAAACCGTTCCCATAGCTTCAAATCAAACCGTTCCCATAGCTTCAAATCAAACCGTTCCCATAGCTTCAAATCAAACCGTTCCCATAGCTTCAAATCAAACCGTTCCCATAGCTTCAAATCAAACCGTTCCCATAGCTTCAAATCAAACCGTTCCCATAGCTTCAAATCAAACCGTTCCCATAGCTTCAAATCAAACCGTTCCCATAGCTTCAAATCAAACCGTTCCCATAGCTTCAAATCAAACCGTTCCCATAGCTTCAAATCAAACCGTTCCCATAGCTTCAAATCAAACCGTTCCCATAGCTTCAAATCAAACCGTTCCCATAGCTTCAAATCAAACCGTTCCCATAGCTTCAAATCAAACCGTTCCCATAGCTTCAAATCAAACCGTTCCCATAGCTTCAAATCAAACCGTTCCCATAGCTTCAAATCAAACCGTTCCCATAGCTTCAAATCAAACCGTTCCCATAGCTTCAAATCAAACCGTTCCCATAGCTTCAAATCAAACCGTTCCCATAGCTTCAAATCAAACCGTTCCCATAGCTTCAAATCAAACCGTTCCCATAGCTTCAAATCAAACCGTTCCCATAGCTTCAAATCAAACCGTTCCCATAGCTTCAAATCAAACCGTTCCCATAGCTTCAAATCAAACCGTTCCCATAGCTTCAAATCAAACCGTTCCCATAGCTTCAAATCAAACCGTTCCCATAGCTTCAAATCAAACCGTTCCCATAGCTTCAAATCAAACCGTTCCCATAGCTTCAAATCAAACCGTTCCCATAGCTTCAAATCAAACCGTTCCCATAGCTTCAAATCAAACCGTTCCCATAGCTTCAAATCAAACCGTTCCCATAGCTTCAAATCAAACCGTTCCCATAGCTTCAAATCAAACCGTTCCCATAGCTTCAAATCAAACCGTTCCCATAGCTTCAAATCAAACCGTTCCCATAGCTTCAAATCAAACCGTTCCCATAGCTTCAAATCAAACCGTTCCCATAGCTTCAAATCAAACCGTTCCCATAGCTTCAAATCAAACCGTTCCCATAGCTTCAAATCAAACCGTTCCCATAGCTTCAAATCAAACCGTTCCCATAGCTTCAAATCAAACCGTTCCCATAGCTTCAAATCAAACCGTTCCCATAGCTTCAAATCAAACCGTTCCCATAGCTTCAAATCAAACCGTTCCCATAGCTTCAAATCAAACCGTTCCCATAGCTTCAAATCAAACCGTTCCCATAGCTTCAAATCAAACCGTTCCCATAGCTTCAAATCAAACCGTTCCCATAGCTTCAAATCAAACCGTTCCCATAGCTTCAAATCAAACCGTTCCCATAGCTTCAAATCAAACCGTTCCCATAGCTTCAAATCAAACCGTTCCCATAGCTTCAAATCAAACCGTTCCCATAGCTTCAAATCAAACCGTTCCCATAGCTTCAAATCAAACCGTTCCCATAGCTTCAAATCAAACCGTTCCCATAGCTTCAAATCAAACCGTTCCCATAGCTTCAAATCAAACCGTTCCCATAGCTTCAAATCAAACCGTTCCCATAGCTTCAAATCAAACCGTTCCCATAGCTTCAAATCAAACCGTTCCCATAGCTTCAAATCAAACCGTTCCCATAGCTTCAAATCAAACCGTTCCCATAGCTTCAAATCAAACCGTTCCCATAGCTTCAAATCAAACCGTTCCCATAGCTTCAAATCAAACCGTTCCCATAGCTTCAAATCAAACCGTTCCCATAGCTTCAAATCAAACCGTTCCCATAGCTTCAAATCAAACCGTTCCCATAGCTTCAAATCAAACCGTTCCCATAGCTTCAAATCAAACCGTTCCCATAGCTTCAAATCAAACCGTTCCCATAGCTTCAAATCAAACCGTTCCCATAGCTTCAAATCAAACCGTTCCCATAGCTTCAAATCAAACCGTTCCCATAGCTTCAAATCAAACCGTTCCCATAGCTTCAAATCAAACCGTTCCCATAGCTTCAAATCAAACCGTTCCCATAGCTTCAAATCAAACCGTTCCCATAGCTTCAAATCAAACCGTTCCCATAGCTTCAAATCAAACCGTTCCCATAGCTTCAAATCAAACCGTTCCCATAGCTTCAAATCAAACCGTTCCCATAGCTTCAAATCAAACCGTTCCCATAGCTTCAAATCAAACCGTTCCCATAGCTTCAAATCAAACCGTTCCCATAGCTTCAAATCAAACCGTTCCCATAGCTTCAAATCAAACCGTTCCCATAGCTTCAAATCAAACCGTTCCCATAGCTTCAAATCAAACCGTTCCCATAGCTTCAAATCAAACCGTTCCCATAGCTTCAAATCAAACCGTTCCCATAGCTTCAAATCAAACCGTTCCCATAGCTTCAAATCAAACCGTTCCCATAGCTTCAAATCAAACCGTTCCCATAGCTTCAAATCAAACCGTTCCCATAGCTTCAAATCAAACCGTTCCCATAGCTTCAAATCAAACCGTTCCCATAGCTTCAAATCAAACCGTTCCCATAGCTTCAAATCAAACCGTTCCCATAGCTTCAAATCAAACCGTTCCCATAGCTTCAAATCAAACCGTTCCCATAGCTTCAAATCAAACTAATATTAAGTATAAATTAGAATGTATATTAAATTAAGTGATAAATTATTAGACTTGCATGCAAGAACAAAGTGGCGTAAACAAGAATATACTTCCACTTACAAAACATGAAACAATATACTATCTTTTTCTTAATACTATAGTGTGTATCTGTTTTAACTAGTGAGTTAATAACAATTAGTAAATGAATAAGTGAGATGTAATCATTGTTTACTTGAGGCGGTGGAATGCTGAGTCAAGGGACACGTGCTTTGTAAGGGAATCTAGTAACTTAGATATAAGCAAGAGAAGATGTGTATGACGTTTAAGTGATTTTGATGTGTTCGCTCACGTATAGGCCTCATAGGTAAATTGCAGAGGTGTTGATGAACTGCATCAAGTGGAAAATAAGAATAAAAGAGAAGAAAGATGAGAGGAGTGGTGTAGCTGAGCGGGAGCGGTGCACATGAGCTTAGGACAAAATTGGCAGGCTAAAGTAAGTGATTCCTCCTCTTTTTAAATTCTAGAATAACCTTGAATAGTTTGCTAAACTATGTGAGTTGTTATCGTCATTTGAGGTACTAGTCAACTTCTTAGATCAATTTACAGAATTTAAACATAACTATGTCACTAGTTTTAAGACTTCAAACCACTGCATATTTATTTCACTACACTATACGAGATGAACATGATGCTACTTGTACAGTTTCAAGAAACGTACTTGCCAAAGCTCATCACTATAAGATAATTGCTAATAATAGAAGTGGTAGTATATAAACTTATCCTTTTAACCTATGAAAGTCACTTATGTTGTCACAAACATGTTGGTCAACCCACTTTTCTCTTGTTATTCATTCACGTTGCAGGAACAAGAAAAGCTCTATGTTTAAACATAATAAGAATGATACTAGATGGCTTCAGGAAGGTATAATAATTAACTAAGGAAATAATAATACATATGACAAACAAATTAAGTGAATAAGAAAAATTGTTTCACACAAGCGGAGGTACGAAAATATTTTAGTCCTCTTCTACTTAACGTGAATGAGAAATGAACAAAGAAATGACAAAATTTAAGGAAAGAAATTTATAGTCTCAGTTATAAGGATATGTATATAATCACAATTTCTATAAAAAGAATTTTAAAGTTGGCACGTGCATTGCACGTGCCCACTTCACTAGTGGTGTAAAAGCGGAAGGAAAGCGAGGGCAAGTTAGACCCGCCTCCTTCATATTCTCCATGGCGTGAAGCGAAGCGAACTGGGTCAGATGATCCTCGATCTTCACGACACGGTGAAGAAGCAGGGAGAAACCATGGAGAAACTGAAAAAAACGCTGATGGATCTAGCCACTGCCGCTGAGGAGCTTGACGAATCCCCGCCCAGATACAAGTTAATAAAGTTTTTGATCTTAGTTTGCTAAATCTAGTGTTTGTCTCAGTATTTTCTTATTTTTTTTAATTTTCCCCCCAAATTATCAGATTCAGATCTACCAAAGAGCGCCAGGCTGCTGCAAAAAGATACAGGTTAGTAATCTTGATCTTAGTTTAGTTAATTAGGGGGTTTTCCCCTAATTTTTTTCTTATTTTTTTTCGTTTTCTTTTTTTGGCTAATTCTCAAGTAATCTATTTGGTTTTAATTTAGCAATTTAGAACTGGTGAGTTAATTAGGGGTTTTCCCCTAATTTTTTTCTTAATTTTTCGCTTTCTTTTTTTTGAGTTGATCAACAAGCAGACCAAGATAATCAACAGACCATTGCGACTATCTTTCTCCTCCTTCCCTACCTATCTCGGTGGCCGGCGCCTCTCCCGGCCACCTAAGCCATGGCGGACCCCATCAAACCATCCCGGCCCCAAACCCCACCTCAATCCCCCCTTTTCCCCCAAATCTTGACCCTTTCTTCCTCCTTAAATCAAGAGATCCCAAACCCTAATACCTCAGCCCCAACTATTCAGGCACAAATCCCAGCAAAATCGGCCTCAATCCCCTCCCCCTCCTCTATTCCCACCTCAGGCATAACCCCCCCTTCCCCTATTCCAGAGATTCAGCCAATTCCTTCCCCTCCTTTAGCAATCCAGATTCCCAAGCAGCCGCCTGCAGCTCTTTCTCGACCTATTCCAGGCCCCTCGCATGTGCTTCCCAGGTTCCCTCGTGAACAACAGACGTATGCTCAAATTGCCAAGGGATCTAAGGGATCTGGATTTGTCAGATCCCATGCTAATTCTGTTGAATCTTTTGCGAGAATCCCTCGCACAATGGTCAACATCATCTGTGGCACCCGCGAGGGTATCCCATCATTCTCTTTTGTCAACTCTGAACTTCCTAAAATAGAGGAAATCTTTGCTAATGCATTGGTCATGAAATTTCACAGTGGCCGCCCCTCCCTAGAAGTTAGCCAGGAGGAGATCAAATCATGGGGTGTGGAGCACCTTTTCCATTGGCCCTATGAATAACAGGTCATTTTTGCTACGGTTCCAAGACACAGCTGATTTGTTAAAGGTTCTCTCTCGACCCACCACTTCTTTGAAGACCTTCCCTTATAAAATCTTCAGATGGCACAACCTCTGTCATCTTAAAGAGGATTCATGTCATGCTCCTGTCTGGGTTTCCTTGCCGCGTTTGCCCCTCCAGTGCTTCATCCCCGAATTTTTGGAAGCAGTTGCAAATAAAATTGGTCGTTTTCTTTGCTTTGACAAGCCCTCGGCTACCCTAGCTAGGCCGAGCGCTGCTCGTATGTGCATTGAAATGGACCTTAGAAAACCCCCTCCTTCGTATATTTGGGTTGGATTGTTCGATGGTTTCCGTCAGCCGTTTGTGTATGAGAAGCTGCCTTCATATTGTTCCTCATGCCAAATTCAAGGACACTCTTCCTCATTATGTAGTCGGAAGGACAAGGAGTCTCCTACATTATTCACTCATGAACGTTCTCCTCCCCTTAAAAATCGACCTCCAGATGCTCGGCAGAATGTTAAGCCAAAGCAGCCTCAGTCGGTTGAACCTGATGCCCAACCCTCTCTTTTAGCACCTCTGCAGAAAATCCCCCTCTCCCCACCTCCTTCCTCTCATCAAGCTACTGATACATCACCTCCACCCCCGACAGCTATGCCCCCCTCCGCCCACCAGTTAACTGCGACACTACCTTCTAATATCCCCTTGATAGTTTCTGATCGGCCTAAATCAGTTGAGTTTGCTGATCTGCAAGACCATAGGCCCGTCCAACAACCAATGTTCCCTCTGGACTTAACCAGCTTAAAGTCAATACTGATGTTAATTCATTCTTTTGGGAATTGGTGAATCAACAAGTGGCGATGATTGAGCATGACAAGGCTAAAAACCTACAGGGGACTATCCCAGGTCCAAGCATAGCGCTTAATGACAAAGGGACTACCTCTCCTAATTCCTCCAACTCTGATCCTTCCTATGTCCCCTCGAGTAGTGCTGATGATGATACAATGCAAGTCAACTCGGACTCAAACTCCTCTAGAGCTGATGGCATTGAAACTTCCAACCCATTTGACCTCTTGAAAGACGCTCAAGATCCTTATGATGGATGCAAACCTGTTCCCCTAGGTATGTTTGGCTCTGAGGGTGAAGATGATAATGTCGAACCACCGTCTTTGGAGTGTCACTCATCTGATGAACTTCTATCTAAGCATGTCCCGGGCAGTGTGAGGAGGAGCAAACGCCATCCAAGTAAACCACTTAATGTACAGCTTAGGACCAGGAAAGGTCCACCCTCACCCTCCAAATGAATAGTGGAAATATAATATTTTGGAATGCCAGGGGTGTTGGTAATCCCGATACTCTTGGTTTTTGTAGACAAATGATATCAGCCTATAAACCTCTTGTGTTTGTCATCTCAGAGCCCATTGTAAATAGCTCCTATATCAGGCAATTTGGCTTCTACTGTGATCAATCTAACTGGATTACCAATGAAGAATGTGGAGGAAAAATCTGGATTCTCTGGAGACAAGGAGTTATAGTACAACCTGTTCTGGTGGAGACTCAGTGTATTACGGTATCAGTTAACTTTGGTGGGTATTGTTTCTCTCTCTCGGCTGCTTATGGTAAACATACGGTGCAGAGAAGGCGTGCATTATGGCAGCATCTCCGACATGCTCATGGCAGCATCTCCGACATGCTCATGCCAATATCAGTGGCCCTTGGATATGGGGTGGTGACTTTAATGCTATTCGTTTCCTGGATGAAAGAATTGGGGGTGCCATTCCTAATACTCTGTCTATGGAGGAATTTAACCAATGCATTGATGACTGTCACATGGCTCCAATCCCGACTTCAGGGGGGAATTCACATGGTGCAACAATATGGAAGGGCTTAGGAGAACCTGGCAAGTGTTGGATAGAGTCCTTCAATCAAGTGACCTCATTGCAACTGGGGGTCTATCTGCAACCTTATTGACAAGGGAATTCTCCGACCACTCGCCTATTCTCTTTATCTTGGCGCTTTCACTCATATATTGGCCCAAGACTATGGAGATTTCAGCATGTGGTCGACACATGCCGAGTTTAAGGCCCTGGTCTTTAGTGTATGGCAGCATTCCATTGACTCCTCTCCCATCCTTGATCTGCATCTCAAGCTTAAGAAGATCAGAAACTCTCTTAAAGCTTGGAACTGGTCATCCTTGGCAATATCTTCGATCAAATCGCTGTTTTAACCTCTGAAATCAATTCCCTTGATGCTGCCCTCCAGTCTGGTTGGGACCAAAATACTTATGATACCCTCAAGGAGTGTAAAGCCAAGTGGTGAAGCGTGTGTTAGGGAGGAAATTTTTGGAAGCAAAAATCAAGGATCAAATGGATGAAAGAAGGGGATGCTAATACTCATTTTTTCCATAGCCATGTGAAAAGTAAGCATAATTTCTCTAAACTGGAATCTATTTATGGGCCAAATGATAAATTCATTCAAGGTCCTAATGCCATCCATGAAGCAGCCATCTCTTACTTTTCCCACCTTCTAAGCTCCGAATCCCACAGTCTTAAGGATGATTTCCTCAGCATTATCCCTAAGTTGGTCTCTGCGGACACCAATTCCATGCTCCTGAAACCTTTCTCGGAGGAAGAAATTCACTCGACGGCCTTCTCAATCCCTCGATAGTGCTCAGGTATAGATGGTTTCTCTGTTGCGTTCTTTACCGCACATGGGAGATTGTGGGTCAATCGATCCTTCTGGCTGCAAATGAATTCCTCAAATGCAAAAATCTGCCTGCTGCTCTTTCACATACAGTCCTCATTCTGGTTCCTAAAAAAGCCAATGTGTCTAAGCTACAAGACTTTAGACCCATCAGTCTGTGTACAACAGTCTATAAAATTTTCGCTAAGGCCATCTGTGCTAGACTTGCAAATGTTCTTCCCCACATAATTTCCCCCAACCAAGGGGCCTTTGTCAGAGGGAGAAGTATTATGGACAACATAGCTGTGGCTCAAGAAATTTGCAGAGAGAGATAAAAAGTCAAAGCACCCAAATATTATTCTCTACTTGGATATCGAAAAAGCCTATGATAGGCTAGAATGGGATTTCTTGTATGCAATCCTTCATAGATTTGGCTTTGCTATGGAGTGGATTGACCTGATCAAAGCCTGCATTAGTAATTGTCACTTCTCTGTGGTCTTTCAAGGGGTTTACAAGGGCTTTTTAGATCTTCAAGGGGCCTTAGACAGGGAGACCCGCCTCCTTCATATTCTCCATGGCGTGAAGCGAAGCGAACTGGGTCAGATGATCCTCGATCTTCACGACACGGTGAAGAAGCAGGGAGAAACCATGGAGAAACTGAAAAAAACGCTGATGGATCTAGCCACTGCCGCTGAGGAGCTTGACGAATCCCCGCCCAGATACAAGTTAATAAAGTTTTTGATCTTAGTTTGCTAAATCTAGTGTTTGTCTCAGTATTTTCTTATTTTTTTTAATTTTCCCCCCAAATTATCAGATTCAGATCTACCAAAGAGCGCCAGGCTGCTGCAAAAAGATACAGGTTAGTAATCTTGATCTTAGTTTAGTTAATTAGGGGGTTTTCCCCTAATTTTTTTCTTATTTTTTTTCGTTTTCTTTTTTTGGCTAATTCTCAAGTAATCTATTTGGTTTTAATTTAGCAATTTAGAACTGGTGAGTTAATTAGGGGTTTTCCCCTAATTTTTTTCTTAATTTTTCGCTTTCTTTTTTTTGAGTTGATCAACAAGCAGACCAAGATAATCAACAGACCATTGCGACTATCTTTCTCCTCCTTCCCTACCTATCTCGGTGGCCGGCGCCTCTCCCGGCCACCTAATATGGCGGACCCCATCAAACCATCCCGGCCCCAAACCCCACCTCAATCCCCCTTTCCCCCAAATCTTGACCCTTTCTTCCTCCTTAAATCAAGAGATCCCAAACCCTAATACCTCAGCCCCAACTATTCAGGCACAAATCCCAGCAAAATCGGCCTCAATCCCCTTCCCCTCCTCTATTCCCACCTCAGGCATAACCCCCCCTTCCCCTATTCCAGAGATTCAGCCAATTCCTTCCCCTCCTTTAGCAATCCAGATTCCCAAGCAGCCGCCTGCAGCTCTTTCTCGACCTATTCCAGGCCCCTCGCATGTGCTTCCCAGGTTCCCTCGTGAACAACAGACGTATGCTCAAATTGCCAAGGGATCTAAGGGATCTGGATTTGTCAGATCCCATGCTAATTCTGTTGAATCTTTTGCGAGAATCCCTCGCACAATGGTCAACATCATCTGTGGCACCCGCGAGGGTATCCCATCATTCTCTTTTGTCAACTCTGAACTTCCTAAAATAGAAATCTTTGCTAATGCATTGGTCATGAAATTTCACAGTGGCCCCTCCTAGAAGTTAGCCAGGAGGAGATCAAATCATGGGGTGTGGAGCACCCCTTTCCATTGGCCCTATGAATAACAGGTCATTTTTGCTACGGTTCCAAGACACAGCTGATTTGTTAAAGGTTCTCTCTCGACCCACCACTTCTTTGAAGACCTTCCCTTATAAAATCTTCAGATGGCACAACCTCTGTCATCTTAAAGAGGATTCATGTCATGCTCCTGTCTGGGTTTCCTTGCCGCGTTTGCCCCTCCAGTGCTTCATCCCCGAATTTTTGGAAGCAGTTGCAAATAAAATTGGTCGTTTTCTTTGCTTTGACAAGCCCTCGGCTACCCTAGCTAGGCGGCTGCTCGTATATGCATTGAAATGGACCTTAGAAAACCCTCCTTCAGATATTTGGGTTGGATTGTTCGATGGTTTCCGTCAGCCGTTTGTGTATGAGAAGCTGCCTTCATATTGTTCCTCATGCCAAATTCAAGGACACTCTTCCTCATTATGTAGTCGGAAGGACAAGGAGTCTCCTACATTATTCACTCATGAACGTTCTCCTCCCCTTAAAAATCGACCTCCAGATGCTCGGCAGAATGTTAAGCCAAAGCAGCCTCAGTCGGTTGAACCTGATGCCCAACCCTCTCTTTTAGCACCTCTGCAGAAAATCCCCCTCTCCTCCCCACCTCCTTCCTCTCATCAAGCTACTGATACATCACCTCCACCCCTCAGCTATGCCCCTCCGCCCACCAGTTAACTGCGACACTACCTTCTAATATCCCCTTGATAGTTTCTGATCGGCCTAAATCAGTTGAGTTTGCTGATCTGCAAGACCATAGGCCCGTCCAACAACCAATGTTCCCCTCTGGACTTAACCAGCTTAAAGTCAATACTGATGTTAATTCATTCTTTTGGGAATTGGTGAATCAACAAGTGGCGATGATTGAGCATGACAAGGCTAAAAACCTACAGGGGACTATCCCAGGTCCAAGCATAGCGCTTAATGACAAAGGGACTACCTCTCCTAATTCCTCCAACTCTGATCCTTCCTATGTCCCCTCGAGTAGTGCTGATGATGATACAATGCAAGTCAACTCGGACTCAAACTCCTCTAGAGCTGATGGCATTGAAACTTCCAACCCATTTGACCTCTTGAAAGACGCTCAAGATCCTTATGATGGATGCAAACCTGTTCCCCTAGGTATGTTTGGCTCTGAGGGTGAAGATGATAATGTCGAACCACCGTCTTTGGAGTGTCACTCATCTGATGAACTTCTATCTAAGCATGTCCCGAGCAGTGTGAGGAGGAGCAAACGCCATCCAAGTAAACCACTTAATGTACAGCTTAGGACCAGGAAAGGTCCACCCTCACCCTCCAAATGAATAGTGGAAATATAATATTTTGGAATGCCAGGGGTGTTGGTAATCCCGATACTCTTGGTTTTTGTAGACAAATGATATCAGCCTATAAACCTCTTGTGTTTGTCATCTCAGAGCCCATTGTAAATAGCTCCTATATCAGGCAATTTGGCTTCTACTGTGATCAATCTAACTGGATTACCAATGAAGAATGTGGAGGAAAAATCTGGATTCTCTGGAGACAAGGAGTTATAGTACAACCTGTTCTGGTGGAGACTCAGTGTATTACGGTATCAGTTAACTTTGGTGGGTATTGTTTCTCTCTCTCGGCTGCTTATGGTAAACATACGGTGCAGAGAAGGCGTGCATTATGGCAGCATCTCCGACATGCTCATGGCAGCATCTCCGACATGCTCATGCCAATATCAGTGGCCCTTGGATATGGGGTGGTGACTTTAATGCTATTCGTTTCCTGGATGAAAGAATTGGGGGTGCCATTCCTAATACTCTGTCTATGGAGGAATTTAACCAATGCATTGATGACTGTCACATGGCTCCAATCCCGACTTCAGGGGGGAATTCACATGGTGCAACAATATGGAAGGGCTTAGGAGAACCTGGCAAGTGTTGGATAGAGTCCTTCAATCAAGTGACCTCATTGCAACTGGGGGTCTATCTGCAACCTTATTGACAAGGGAATTCTCCGACCACTCGCCTATTCTCTTTATCTTGGCGCTTTCACTCATATATTGGCCCAAGACTATGGAGATTTCAACGCATGTGGTCGACACATGCCGAGTTTAAGGCCCTGGTCTTTAGTGTATGGCAGCATTCCATTGACTCCTCTCCCATCCTTGATCTGCATCTCAAGCTTAAGAAGATCAGAAACTCTCTTAAAGCTTGGAACTGGTCATCCTTTGGCAATATCTTCGATCAAATCGCTGTTTTAACCTCTGAAATCAATTCCCTTGATGCTGCCCTCCAGTCTGGTTGGGACCAAAATACTTATGATACCCTCAAGGAGTGTAAAGCCAAGTGGCGGAAGCGTGTGTTAGGGAGGAAATTTTTGGAAGCAAAAATCAAGGATCAAATGGATGAAAGAAGGGGATGCTAATACTCATTTTTTCCATAGCCATGTGAAAAGTAAGCATAATTTCTCTAAACTGGAATCTATTTATGGGCCAAATGATAAATTCATTCAAGGTCCTAATGCCATCCATGAAGCAGCCATCTCTTACTTTTCCCACCTTCTAAGCTCCGAATCCCACAGTCTTAAGGATGATTTCCTCAGCATTATCCCTAAGTTGGTCTCTGCGGACACCAATTCCATGCTCCTGAAACCTTTCTCGGAGGAAGAAATTCACTCGACGGCCTTCTCAATCCCTCCTGATAGTGCTCCAGGTATAGATGGTTTCTCTGTTGCGTTCTTTACCTGCACATGGGAGATTGTGGGTCAATCGATCCTTCTGGCTGCAAATGAATTCCTCACATGCAAAAATCTGCCCGCTGCTCTTTCACATACAGTCCTCATTCTGGTTCCTAAAAAAGCCAATGTGTCTAAGCTACAAGACTTTAGACCCATCAGTCTGTGTACAACAGTCTGTAAAATTTTCGCTAAGGCCATCTGTGCTAGACTTGCAAATGTTCTTCCCCACATAATTTCCCCCAACCAAGGGGCCTTTGTCAGAGGGAGAAGTATTATGGACAACATAGCTGTGGCTCAAGAAATTTGCAGAGAGAGATAAAAAGTCAAAGCACCCAAATATTATTCTCTACTTGGATATCGAAAAAGCCTATGATAGGCTAGAATGGGATTTCTTGTATGCAATCCTTCATAGATTTGGCTTTGCTATGGAGTGGATTGACCTGATCAAAGCCTGCATTAGTAATTGTCACTTCTCTGTGGTCTTTCAAGGGGTTTACAAGGGCTTTTTTCGATCTTCAAGGGGCCTTAGACAGGGAGACCCTCTGTCCCCGAGTCTTTTTATTCTTGCTGAAGAAATTCTTTCCCTGGGGTTTGCCCACTTCATCTCTAGTTTAGCTGGCTCCACCACCAAGGCCTCCTGTCCGACCCACTTACTCTTTGCAGACGATGTGATCATATTTATGAATGCTGCCAAATCTACTATAATTAAAGTTCTTAATCTGCTTGACACTTATCAACAGTGTTCTGGTCAGAAACTGAACTTAGCCAAAAGCCAGTTCTTCTTACCTTCCAAGGCCTCCTTACAGAGGGTTAGAATTGTTCAAAAGACCCTCAAGTTTGGAAGAGGTAAATTCCCTCTAACATACCTAGGGGCTCCTATTAGTCCAGGACGACATAAATCTTCCCATTTTCAGCCTTTGTTGGACAGAATTAGTGCAAAACTCCAAGGATGGCAATCAAAGCTACTCAGTCAAGCTGGCAGAATGATTCTCATTAAGCATGTGTTGTACAGTATGCCCCTTCACATCATCTCTGCTATTTCAGTCCCTAAATCTATCCTATCCAAAATTGAGAGTCTCTTTGCGAGATTCTTTTGGGGTTCCTCTGAGTTTGGCAGGAGGAAACATTGGCTTCGGTGGCACAAACTTTGTTACCCACCCAGTGAGGGTGGGCTAGGATTTAGAAGGCTCCGGACCTTAAAAAGCCTTGCTCCTAAAACAATGTTGGCAGCTATGTTCTACTTCATCTATCTGGGCCTCATTCATGCGTGCAAAATATAACATCTCCACCTCTCCCATATCTTGGTCAGGTCCCCTGAGATGCTCTAAGGAGTGGAAGAACATCCTTTCAGTGAAACAAGAGTTTTCTGAACTATGTGCTTGGACAGTGGGTAAAGGTAATATCTCCTTTTGGTATGATAGGTGGATCCCTGAGTTTCACCGTGCTCTTTTCAGTGACTATGAAGAAAGCAATGTTAAACTGAGGGAATTCTGGCATGATGGCCGTTGGCACCTTGATGATCTTGCCCCTACTCTTGGCCATGAATTGGTGCAGCTCCTCTATGACACCACTCCCAATCCTTCAGAAAATGATGACGTGAGACACTGGACCCCTGATCATTCCGGCTCTTTTTACCTAAAATCCGCTTGGAATGCAATCAGAAATCATGGTGCCCCTTCACCTATAATTGAGGAAATCTGGTCTACTGTCATGCCGCTATCTGCTAAGCTTATTTGCTGGAGGATATTTCATTGTATTCTCCCAACTGATCTGTCAGCTCAGCGGAATGGTATCTCCTTGGCCTCTAGATGTGTGTGCTGCTCTAACCATCAAACTGAAACCCTTAACCACCTTTTTATTCAGAGTGAGCTTGCACAATCATTGTGGAAATTCTTTGGTGCAGTTTTTGCTATCCCTTACTTTCCTCAACAATCAATCGTCACTAGAGTAAAGTGGTGGTTCCTCAAGTGTAAAGGAAAGTCTCAATTCTCAATGTTGGGCAGACTTGCATGCATTGCCATATGTAGACAGATTTGGAACTTTAGAAACAACTGTATATATGGTGGTATGGTGAAGGGGCATCTCTCTGCTAGATTGGTTGTCATTGACATTCTACAGCATTTAGATCCTCTACTCAAGCCTGTGATGAGTTCTTCAAAGTTTGGAATCGACTCTCTGTTACTACTGGGAATCAAACCTCGGTCCCCGCGCGCTAAAAAGACATTTCCTGTGGCCTGGGCTCCCCCTTTAGCACATGCCTATGCCTTGAATGTGGATGGCTCTTGTCGTGGTGGTATGATGGCTGTTGGGGGAATCATCCGTGATCACAATGGATCTTTCTTGTGTGCGTTTGCAGGACCGATAGGTTCTGGTTCCAGCCTGCAGAGTGAGATTCAGGCTTTGTCGACTGGAGTTGAGCTGATCTCTGAGATTGGCCTCCACCCGTCCAGTGCGCAGTCTGATTCTAAGACTCTTGTCTCCATGATTGGGAGGAAATGTCCATACTGGCAGCTGCACCAAAGGTGGAAGGAGTTGCATCATTTTCTGCAGTCTATCCCCATTACTCACTGCTTTAGGGAAGGCAATACTGTAGCTGACGCCTTATCCAAATTAGGCCACTCTCTGGACTCGATCTCCTATTATTTTCAGCTTCAAGACTTACCTCGTGACATCCAACACCTCATCTGGTTGGATCGTATGGGTACATACTACTCTCATTATCACTAATTTCAGTATTTTGGTATTTAACTAATCCTGGTTTAGGAGCTTGTGTGGCTCAATTTTATTTTCATTTTGTAAAGTTGAGATATGTCTCAATTCTTATGACGCACTCTTGGCCTTGTATGAGTCATACATGCCGAGAGGAGTTTTTGATGTACTTTCTTCTCTTATGGTTTATGATAGGCTGATGGTTTGATTAAAAAAAAAAAAGAGTTTAGAACTGGTGAATATCTAGGGTTTGAAATCTATTTGATCTTAGTTTAATAAATCTAGGCCAAAAAGTTTCTGATCTTAGTTTGGTAAATCTAGTGTTTGTCTCAGTATTTTCTTATTTTTTTTTATTTTTTTTCCTCAAATTATCATATTCAGATCTACCAAAGAGCGTCAGGCTGCAGCAAAAAGATACAGGTTAGTAATCTTGATCTTGGTTTAGTTAATTAGGGTTTTTTCCCCTAACATTTTGTAACAAATCCTCTAATGCAGGAAGCCGCCTCACCAAAAACGCACTGCCTGTGGACTGCATCATTGGCGTAAAAAAAAGTGTCCGCCGACATGTCCTTGGTTAGAATATATACCTCCTACGCAATCGGACGAGAAAAACGAAGAAATACTGAATCTGTTAGCTGACAAGTATAAGAATCGTACCAACCTTTATAATGATTTTAATTTAAGAAAGGACTTGCAGGACCAGAAAATTTGTGTTGATGGTCTGATGGCAAGCTTGGGAATTAAGAAGGTGAGAGATGAGCCTCAAGAAGAGGTAAACAATGAACCTGAAGAACCTTCTGCTGCTGCTGCTGATCATGCGTCTAGCATATAAGTTGATAAGGTGAAAGATAGGCCTCAAGATAATTTGTAAGTTATCATACCTAATTAGAGTTTCCAGTTATTGCTACCATATTAGGTTATAGTTTCTTAAGACTTGTTGTGTCTGCAGTATATCTTCATCTCTTTTCATTATTGGGATGTACTTGATTATAACTACTTATTTTTGGCACAGCTACTGCTACTATATCTAGTTATAGGTTCTTAGCAAACCTAGTGCTTTTTGGTTTGCCTTCCATTCTGAGGATGTATTTGCTGAAATGTTGGTGTGTCTGCAACCTTATTGACAAGGGAATTCTCCGACCACTCGCCTATTCTCTTTATCTTGGCGCTTTCACTCATATATTGGCCCAAGACTATGGAGATTTCAACGCATGTGGTCGACACATGCCGAGTTTAAGGCCCTGGTCTTTAGTGTATGGCAGCATTCCATTGACTCCTCTCCCATCCTTGATCTGCATCTCAAGCTTAAGAAGATCAGAAACTCTCTTAAAGCTTGGAACTGGTCATCCTTTGGCAATATCTTCGATCAAATCGCTGTTTTAACCTCTGAAATCAATTCCCTTGATGCTGCCCTCCAGTCTGGTTGGGACCAAAATACTTATGATACCCTCAAGGAGTGTAAAGCCAAGTGGCGTGAAGCGTGTGTTAGGGAGGAAATTTTTTGGAAGCAAAAATCAAGGATCAAATGGATGAAAGAAGGGGATGCTAATACTCATTTTTTCCATAGCCATGTGAAAAGTAAGCATAATTTCTCTAAACTGGAATCTATTTATGGGCCAAATGATAAATTCATTCAAGGTCCTAATGCCATCCATGAAGCAGCCATCTCTTACTTTTCCCACCTTCTAAGCTCCGAATCCCACAGTCTTAAGGATGATTTCCTCAGCATTATCCCTAAGTTGGTCTCTGCGGACACCAATTCCATGCTCCTGAAACCTTTCTCGGAGGAAGAAATTCACTCGACGGCCTTCTCAATCCCTCCTGATAGTGCTCCAGGTATAGATGGTTTCTCTGTTGCGTTCTTTACCTGCACATGGGAGATTGTGGGTCAATCGATCCTTCTGGCTGCAAATGAATTCCTCACATGCAAAAATCTGCCGCTGCTCTTTCACATACAGTCCTCATTCTGGTTCCTAAAAAAGCCAATGTGTCTAAGCTACAAGACTTTAGACCCATCAGTCTGTGTACAACAGTCTATAAAATTTTCGCTAAGGCCATCTGTGCTAGACTTGCAAATGTTCTTCCCCACATAATTTCCCCCAACCAAGGGGCCTTTGTCAGAGGGAGAAGTATTATGGACAACATAGCTGTGGCTCAAGAAATTTGCAGAGAGAGATAAAAAGTCAAAGCACCCAAATATTATTCTCTACTTGGATATCGAAAAAGCCTATGATAGGCTAGAATGGGATTTCTTGTATGCAATCCTTCATAGATTTGGCTTTGCTATGGAGTGGATTGACCTGATCAAAGCCTGCATTAGTAATTGTCACTTCTCTGTGGTCTTTCAAGGGGTTTACAAGGGCTTTTTTCGATCTTCAAGGGGTCTTAGACAGGGAGACCCTCTGTTCCCGAGTCTTTTTATTCTTGCTGAAGAAATTCTTTCCCTGGGGTTTGCCCACTTCATCTCTAGTTTAGCTGGCTCCACCACCAAGGCCTCCTGTCCGACCCACTTACTCTTTGCAGACGATGTGATCATATTTATGAATGCTGCCAAATCTACTATAATTAAAGTTCTTAATCTGCTTGACACTTATCAGCGATGTTACGGTGGCCGAACTTAGCCAAAAGCAGTTCTTCTTACCTTCCAAGGCCTCCTTACAGAGGGTTAGAATTGTTCAAAAGACCCTCAAGTTTGGAAGAGGTAAATTCCCTCTAACATACCTAGGGGCTCCTATTAGTCCAGGACGACATAAATCTTCCCATTTTCAGCCTTTGTTGGACAGAATTAGTGCAAAACTCCAAGGATGGCAATCAAAGCTACTCAGTCAAGCTGGCAGAATGATTCTCATTAAGCATGTGTTGTACAGTATGCCCCTTCACATCATCTCTGCTATTTCAGTCCCTAAATCTATCCTATCCAAAATTGAGAGTCTCTTTGCGAGATTCTTTTGGGGTTCCTCTGAGTTTGGCAGGAGGAAACATTGGCTTCGGTGGCACAAACTTTGTTACCCACCCAGTGAGGGTGGGCTTGGATTTAGAAGGCTATGTGACGTTAAAAAAGCCTTGCTCCTAAAACAATGTTGGCAGCTATGTTCTACTTCATCTATCTGGGCCTCATTCATGCGTGCAAAATATAACATCTCCACCTCTCCCATATCTTGGTCAGGTCCCCTGAGATGCTCTAAGGAGTGGAAGAACATCCTTTCAGTGAAACAAGAGTTTTCTGAACTATGTGCTTGGACAGTGGGTAAAGGTAATATCTCCTTTTGGTATGATAGATGGATCCCTGAGTTTCACCGTGCTCTTTTCAGTGACTATGAAGAAAGCAATGTTAAACTGAGGGAATTCTGGCATGATGGCCGTTGGCACCTTGATGATCTTGCCCCTACTCTTGGCCATGAATTGGTGCAGCTCCTCTATGACACCACTCCCAATCCTTCAGAAAATGATGACGTGAGACACTGGACCCCTGATCATTCCGGCTCTTTTTACCTAAAATCCGCTTGGAATGCAATCAGAAATCATGGTGCCCCTTCACCTATAATTGAGGAAATCTGGTCTACTGTCATGCCGCTATCTGCTAAGCTTATTTGCTTATTTGCTGGAGGATATTTCATTGTATTCTCCCAACTGATCTGTCAGCTCAGCGGAATGGTATCTCCTTGGCCTCTAGATGTGTGTGCTGCTCTAACCATCAAACTGAAACCCTTAACCACCTTTTTATTCAGAGTGAGCTTGCACAATCATTGTGGAAATTCTTTGGTGCAGTTTTTGCTATCCCTTACTTTCCTCAACAATCAATCGTCACTAGAGTAAAGTGGTGGTTCCTCAAGTGTAAAGGAAAGTCTCAATTCTCAATGTTGGGCAGACTTGCATGCATTGCCATATGTAGACAGATTTGGAACTTTAGAAACAACTGTATATATGGTGGTATGGTGAAGGGGCATCTCTCTGCTAGATTGGTTGTCATTGACATTCTACAGCATTTAGATCCTCTACTCAAGCCTGTGATGAGTTCTTCAAAGTTTGGAATCGACTCTCTGTTACTACTGGGAATCAAACCTCGGTCCCCGCGCGCTAAAAAGACATTTCCTGTGGCCTGGGCTCCCCCTTTAGCACATGCCTATGCCTTGAATGTGGATGGCTCTTGTCGTGGTGGTATGATGGCTGTTGGGGGAATCATCCGTGATCACAATGGATCTTTCTTGTGTCGTTTGCGGGACCGATAGGTTACGGTTCCGGCTACAGTGAGATTCGGGCTTTGTCGTGGAGTTGAGTGATCTCGAGATTGGCCTCCACCCGTCCGGTCTGTGATCTGATTCTAAGACTCTTGTCTCCATGATTGGGAGGAAATGTCCATATTGGCAGCTGCACCAAAGGTGGAAGGAGTTGCATCATTTTCTGCAGTCTATCCCCATTACTCACTGCTTTAGGGAAGGCAATCTGTAGCTGGCCTTATCCAAATTAGGCCACTCTGGACTCGATCTCCTATTATTTTCAGCTTCAAGACTTACCTCGTGACATCCAACACCTCATCTGGTTGGATCGTATGGGTACATACTACTCTCATTATCACTAATTTCAGTATTTTGGTATTTAACTAATCCTGGTTTAGGAGCTTGTGTGGCTCAATTTTATTTTCATTTTGTAAAGTTGAGATATGTCTCAATTCTTATGGCCTCTTGGCCTTGTATGAGTCATACATGCGAGAGGAGTTTTGATGTACTTTCTTCTCTTATGGTTTATGATAGGCTGATGGTTTGATTAAAAAAAAGAGTTTAGAACTGGTGAATATCTAGGGTTTGAAATCTATTTGATCTTAGTTTAATAAATCTAGGCCAAAAAGTTTCTGATCTTAGTTTGGTAAATCTAGTGTTTGTCTCAGTATTTTCTTATTTTTTTTTATTTTTTTTCCTCAAATTATCATATTCAGATCTACCAAAGAGCGTCAGGCTGCAGCAAAAAGATACAGGTTAGTAATCTTGATCTTGGTTTAGTTAATTAGGGTTTTTTCCCCTAACATTTTGTAACAAATCCTCTAATGCAGGAAGCCGCCTCACCAAAAACGCACTGCCTGTGGACTGCATCATTGGCGTAAAAAAAAGTGTCCGCCAACATGTCCTTGGTTAGAATATATACCTCCTACGCAATCGGACGAGAAAAACGAAGAAATACTGAATCTGTTAGCTGACAAGTATAAGAATCGTACCAACCTTTATAATGATTTTAATTTAAGAAAGGACTTGCAGGACCAGAAAATTTGTGTTGATGGTCTGATGGCAAGCTTGGGAATTAAGAAGGTGAGAGATGAGCCTCAAGAAGAGGTAAACAATGAACCTGAAGAACCTTCTGCTGCTGCTGCTGATCATGCGTCTAGCATATAAGTTGATAAGGTGAAAGATAGGCCTCAAGATAATTTGTAAGTTATCATACCTAATTAGAGTTTCCAGTTATTGCTACCATATTAGGTTATAGTTTCTTAAGACTTGTTGTGTCTGCAGTATATCTTCATCTCTTTTCATTATTGGGATGTACTTGATTATAACTACTTATTTTTGGCACAGCTACTGCTACTATATCTAGTTATAGGTTCTTAGCAAACCTAGTGCTTTTTTGGTTTGCCTTCCATTCTGAGGATGTATTTGCTGAAATGTTGGTGTGTCTCTTATTGCTGATATAGATAGATGTTTTTCTCTATTTTTATTCTCTTATTTCTTCTACAATTTTCTATATCTTTCATTGTCATCAATGTATAAGTAGTACGCACATAATTTTTTAGAGCGTTAAATGTACAAAGAGAATCCGGTAAGAGTGTCTAAATTTGAAAATGACTGCTTCAATTTCTTAGTCTACCATAGATCTATAATATTACCATTTCTTATATAAGTTTTAAAAACTATTAAGAAAGCCCAATTTTAATCAAAGTATTTGTTCTCTCAATTTTAATTAAAGTTTGCATGCTCTAAATAGTTCGGTAGAAATTTTAGTTGTTGCACGCGCATTGCGCATGTTGTAATGCTAGTATCAATGTATGGAAATATCTGTCTTATTACAAGTAGTCCGTTAGGAAAGTGAAATACAATAATATGAGACAAAGATTGCTAAGGAGGGGAAAACAAACTAATAACAGTAAAAAATTAATTTAAATCGACCATCAATGAAGTCTCTCTCTCTCTCTCTCTCTCACACACACACACATCTAGGCCTCTTCGCTCCCGTAGAAAGAAGGAAAGGGGCCCTCTGTTGGCCTAGCTTCTGTTGCTGCTGCTGGTCATTATTCATCCTTTGCTCTTGGGGCGATGAAGGAACAGCGTCGGGGTTAGGGTTTGGATTGGGCGTGTCTTCTGTGAAGGTGGCTTCGTTGGTATCAAGAGCTGGTAATGGGATTTATAAGGGTATCTTGTTCGTGTGGCAATGGAATTCATCCAATAGGCGCTATTGTCTTGGGCAGTGGAATCTTGTTTCGGCTTCTAGCAAGCTCAAGCAATACCTGGAAAGAGGAAAAGGATAAAACTCGAAGAAAGCGGTAAAGAAACTCAGGCAGCAGGAAAAATCAAAGCAATAGTCTACATTTATGCAAATGCCATTGGCAACAGAGTTAAGTCTAGAATGAACTTAAGGGGACGCGGGGCTCTGACCACCAACTCTTCTATTCTGTTGAAATTGCTCTGAGATTTGTATTGGGATGTGATACGAATCTGTGAGATGTGTGCCTTGATATGAATCACACACCAGCGCGAAGCTCAAGGAACAGGCTGGATATAAAATAGTTGGTGGACAGAAAACCCAATCCACTTAAAGTTAACTCTAGCTCCCTATGGTTGGAATTGGAGAGACTGTGATGATTGAGTAACTATCTGGTGGGCCATCCCTATTGATGACGTGGTGCGCCTGATCAGTTAAAAATTAAGATTTATCAAACTAATTCTATTTAAAATAGTTCTCTTATAGTTTGACCCCTCAATTGAAGACCTCTTATGTCCCCCATCAACCACATCCACTATTCTGCCTCCAGATCCGCCTCTTCCATCGCCAACGTCCAGCCTTTCTTCGACGGCTACCGATTTGGCCAGATCAGCCTCACCCACAATGAGAGTCTTGTAAACTACAGTCTCTTTGATCCAAGCTCGAAGACAAGGGTTCGATCTTCAGCAGTGGTAACGTTTTGGAAAAACTGATGGTAGAGGGCTAAATTGAAGCTGAAGAGGAGAAATGTAGTTAGTAAAAGGCGAAGAAAGGCTAGACGTTGGAAAACCTGATGGTGAAGGTTATCTATTGTATCATCTTATTAGATGCAATTAGGTTAGCTTAGCTGAAAGGAAGAGTTGGAGTTTAGTGGGTTTGCACTTGATTATCCTCTCCTTGATGACATAAGTCAGGGTAGTTTGTCCAGTAATTGTTTGGAAAATCGTTGAAACATATGAGTGAAAATCAGTACTGTAAAATTTGTGATCATAAAAATCTACAGGTTCAAGATGTAAAGAAATGTACATGTCCATAGATTGTTTCTTTTGTCAATACAAGTTCAATATTATGTTCAACTTGCAGCTGCTGAGTCTTGTTTATTTGCAAAACTTGATTGGATGCCAATGATTTCAATTATTTGTGTGCGAACTTATATACCAAAGCATCAGTACATACACTATTTACTAGGAAACAATAGAAATTGCAGTCATTCTTTATATGCTTTGAACAATTATCATAAAATATGATAAGCAAAGACATATAGCCATAAAACAAACTGTCATTCAACTGTAAAACTCCAGAGGACACTCGATGCAGACAACTTCGCATAAAAGCCTTTGAATTAAACCAATTTGAAAAGAACAGAACAGAGCATGTGCACATAACTAAAATCAGAGCTACAATAAGCTTTCTAAGTTACAAATAATCCCAATTTCAGCTAATGTTAGGTAAGAAATTGCTACATCATGCTTCTGGAGTTACAAAGCCTTCAATCACATAAGGTTCTAATAAACTAAGATCATCAAATTTGCTGTTATCATATTTGATTCTCTGTCCTTCCTTCAGTATGAGTACTACTATTAGCACGTGTTGTCATTTCCTACAAAAGGAAAATTTATGTAAATGTCATTTGAAATCAACAGTAATGTAGTAAATTGTTAATATGATATACCTGGCTGTATTGGTTCTCTGGTCAGTTTCGAGAAGCATTCGAGTAAATTGAAAATTGGGGCCATTTGCAAAGGTTGTCGAAAAATGCTATAAATAACCAAAAGAATCAAACAAAGTTGACAATGATGTAAATAATCAAACAAAATGATGTGTGTAAACTGAAAATTAGAGGTGTAAAATAAGGTACCTGACTCATGGGGTAAGTTCCTTGGAGCATACTTGTAAAGTGAACATTAGAATCGCCGGCGGCCAAAGTTGGAGATATCTATTGTATATCAATAGATTAGCTCACTGAAATGTGCTGTTAACCCAAAATAGAAACCAATATCTAAATTTCTAGTTAATATGCACCTGATTAGTATAAAGCAGGGGATTAGTTCCTTGAAGCATGATTGCAGCTTGTGTGCTTGATGTACTAGCATGGCTAGATGACACATGAACTTTTTTCTTCCCTTTCCCTGTGCAATATTTGTCATCATTAATAAAACTAACATGTGATAGAAAATAGTTAAGAGGTATACATGTTTATTAAGATTCATTACCTGATTGTATGACAACAGACTTTGAGGCTTGTCTTTTTAGATTTTTCTCCAATTGTCTTTTCAATCTAGCATTAGTTACCCCCTTTTGTCTGACAATAGGGGGATCCAATAATTGCTGCTCATCATGGGAGGAATCCTTATCAGTGTGATTACTAGAATCACTTCTGAAATTGGAGTTGTCAGGCTCTCTACTTTGTGAATCTTCAAGTAGCCTCTCAACTTTGCTTAAAGTTTGATCAAAGCAAGCATCAATAATCTTAGTGCCCCCGTTCACCATTAAACTTCTCTCAATAACATGAAAGGCTTTTTGCATTAGTCTAACACGATTGAACAATGGAGAAGCTTTTGTATTATTGCATAAAGAAGAATCATAATCCTGAGGTGCAATCCATCGCTTTGCATATTTAGTCCATCTCTTTAAGATATATTGAGGCGGTATTATTGTGACACCTTTCAAGTTAAGTATCCTAAGAGCATGGCGACATAATACTCCTATAGACTCAAACATTTTACAACTGCACAAAATTGTTGATTCATGAGTGTTAAAGTATACCAGATGGTTCGTGTTGTGACCCTCTTGAGATAGTTCATAACTGTATGTGATTCCATCATTACTAACTTCTGTCATCACTATAGACAAGCTCTCTACCATTTCCTTCTGAAATAGTTGAAATATCTCAATAGTATATATATTTGCTGCTTGATTGAGCAATCCACTGCTTCTTGATGCCCTTATAGGTAAGCCTTGAAAACATCGAAAATCATCTTTCGATTCGGTCAACCGTTGTCGTTCTGCTGCCTCTTCAAATTGGTGGACAAACTGAATTAAATTCATTGTTTTGCAAGACAGTGACTTGAAAACATTATTTGTAGATTCACTCCTTTGGGTAGACTTAACCCTAGCAGAGAATATGTCAAGGGTGAATGTAGGACACCATTTTTCTCGTATTTCATATAGTGACCCAAGCCGTTTATTGTCTTTTAGATGAAATCTATCAATCATCATACTCCAAGTAGATTCAAACTCTTTCTCTGTAAGACATCCATTGAGGCACTTGTTAAACATCTTCTTAAATTTCGGATTTGCATAATAAATGGAGAGGTGTTTTGTAGCATTACATGCTACATGCCAAATACATAAACGGTGGTGTGTATTGGAAAATACTTGTTTAATTGCACTTGCCATTGCCGCATCTTGATTGGTGAATATTATTTTTGGTTCCTTGTTACCCATAGACTCCAAAAATGTTTCGAACAACCATACAAAAGAAGGAATGGTCTCATTTTATAGAAAAGCACATCCAAAGTAATTATTTCTTCTATGTTGATTAACACCCACAAATGGAGCACAAATCAAATTGTACTTGTTAGTTCTAAATGTAGTATCAAAAGTAACAACATCTCCTAAACAATCATAATCCATCTTGGTTCTCCCATCCCTCCAAAAGAAATTCATCAAGCGTCCTTCATCATCAACTTTCACCGAATAAAAAAATAAAGGGTCTAATGATTGCTTATGCTTGAAATGATTAAGCACAGCTTGAGCATCCCCTCCCTTAATCATGTTTAACCGCTCCATGCGAAAGAGGTTATGACAATCACGTGGTGTAATCTTTGCATTATCTACTCCACCCGCTTGTTGTGTGTAAAATGAATAAGCTTGCATTGGTTTCATACCGGCATTAACCATACTTTTAATCATAGTTGCATTAGACTCTGATATTTTCCGATTCGATCTTAAAAATTTTCTCTCCTCTGGGCTTGCTAGCTCATGATTATGGTTGGGATTGAATTGAGCAACCTCCCAACACCTTCATTTACCACGAATTTAATATTAGCCTTACAGTTTGTTCTTGTTTCTAGTCGATTCACTTTACTCACTCCAAAAGTGTTATCATCAACGCTTAAGCCTTCTTTTGAACACACGAAGTATCTTTGCCGCACTACTCCATTAGTATTTTTTCTTAGTTTTGATTTCCTAACGCTGAAGCCAATTTGCACAGCATAATTATTGTACAAATTGAAAGCTTCCTCTTCACTATTGACCGTCATTCCGACGGTAGGTATTTCATATCTTTCACTTATATTTTCCGGTAACATACTGTGAACCTCTTCTTCATCCACCTAAATTAAATTTTGATCATTTTCCAATTCATCCATTTGGTAAAATTCACCTGATAATAAACAAATTAGAAGATTAACATTTGTATTTTATATATTTAAAATGATTTATAATACTTTAATTCTTCTGTTCAAACACTATGTACAATAACAATGAAAAATAGCTAGATATCAACATTTTCGTATAATAAAAAATACGCACATCATAACTTAGAATCAAGAGAGAGAGATCTCACCAAGCTATATCCAATCAGGCAACAAGTGAGTGCAGCGCTCAGCGGAGAACAATTAGCTAAGTGGCTCGTAGTGGAGGACTGAAACAGGTGGAAGTCCAAACGTTGTTTGTTAAAACATGCTTTAGTTATAATTTAATTACATTAATTCACTTATTTTAATTTTTTAATTAATCAGGCGCACCACACCATCAATAGGGACGTCCCACCAGATAGTTACTCGTGATGATTATAATACAACTGAAATGGCAGTTTTGGTATTGATGAGGACATGGATGACTCATAGTCAGTGGTAGTAACCAGTCCCTCCGAGTTGATATCCAGTTGCGAGATCATAACACCTTTGAGGTGTTTCATAGTGGCAACTGGAAGTTCTGAACATGTAGTATGGCACGGTCATCAATTCATTAAGCTGTAAAATGTATCCATTCCTTTTGATTAATGTTTCTACTGGCAGCATAGCAGACAGAAACCTTTGTATCAGTTTATAAAAGCATATGCGAGATAAGAAAGGAGATGGCTCTCGATGACAGTAAGTCAGATTGCAGCTGCTTCAGTTCAACTAGTATGCATGATGACTGTCATTGAGGTGCCGCTAACAGCAATTTCAAGTTATTGACGAGGACGTTGTGGTGTTATAGCAAGGTGATAACGGTGAAGGACAGGCTGATGATAAGGTGATGATTGATGGGAGTTTGTCGCAGGCGCAAGGTTATATAGTTTAAACCCCATGCAGGAAATAACTTTTGCCTTTTGGCTTTACTTTCCCCCAGCAACTGACTACTTCAATTCGTCGTCAACTCTCCTTCAAACGTGGGTATTCTATTGCCAAATTCTCTCAACAAGGTAGCTGAAAATTATTTCCTGGTAGAAAAAATGTATCAGACGGTTTTTGACTTATCTTTACAGATAGCACTACTATCAACTACAATGGCAATCGCATTGATCAACATAATCAATAGCATATAGAAGTTAGAACGATAATCAGATAGATTGATTTGTAGCTCTGGAACTTAATGGAGAGAACAGGTTTAAAAATAAATATACACAGAATGCAGCTTTGGAGAGGATAAGCTATTAAATATAGATGCAATTATGTAATGAGCTTAGCATTTTGTTCAAGCTATGATTTATTAATTATGTAGGTTATCAAACTAGCTCAAGCCCTACTCGAGCCAACTCATAACATCTTTTAGAGCATTGAAAATTCAGCTTGGATGCAGCATTAAAAGGTAATCCAACGCAAGTGTACAAAGATGTGAAGTTTTACCATTGTGAAAATAACAGGAAAAGAAAAATCAACTGTAAGGCTATACTTACAATGTTACAGTAGGAGGATGCAATCACGTCAGAACAATTAGAGTGGTGTCACATTTGTTAACCCGCTGAGAAAAAGCACCGAAAACAAAATTAAAGAAGTCTTTTCCCTTGATGGCATTTTGGCTTCCCACAACTGCTCCAGTGTCATATTTGCGTGCTCTAGTGCAGTCTGGGTAGCAAGTTAAGCCTACATAAAGAAGAGAATTAGTCTGCATTATGTGTGCTTGAATTTCAAGTTCTACAGTCTAATCATATCTTTTAAAGGTAAATATAGAAAGGAAATATACTGTCAACAAGGAGTTAAAAAGAATACACTAGAGCATGCAAGTGTAAATAAATAAATTGTTTTTGTTATTTACCAGAAATATTGTCAGGAGAAGACACCAACCAAAAGAATAAATAAATAAATAAAACAAGAACTTAGAAAAGCAAAATAACTTGATACTTAGTTATTTTGCCTAAAAAATGATTTTTGTTCATCTCAAAAACAGTATAGACAAAAAAGAAGCCAGACAGGATCACATACAGTTATTTACTAGCAAGGTTGTTCTGTGGCTAACACATTTTAGGAACCATGATAAATAATTTATAAAGTGATAAGGCCCTGATTGTGCGTATGCCAATGCCATCAATACTGAATCAGAAAAAGGTGCAAGACACAATTTTGTGATATTGACAAAGGCATATCTCCAGAAGCTTTGGCAGAAATGAACTATCAAGCATGCAATCTACACCATACACGGACCTAGAGTTTGAGCAGTTCATCTCGAAAGGTATAAACTGTAAACTTCCCAGCTCCATCATCAACTTATCATAGCTACTCAATTCCTAGGATTTTGATGGTGAAAAAAAGAAAGCAGATTACCATCACAGTGAAATGATTTTCATACTAAAAAAGACTGCTCTTCTCCAAAGTGTACAGGTTGTTAGCTGACCTAACCTACAACAGAAGAATGTACATTATGATCATCCAATCATAAAATTCTTTTAAACTCAAACATCTCAACAACAGCAGAAGACAAGAGTACGAGGAAGGATTGATAAAAGTCATTAGTGTTAAAAGAACGAAAGGATAGCCAAAATATATCTGCAAGGAAAAATTTCAACAGGTCTCAAGCTTTGAACCAAGACAATATATCAAAGGTCAAACTTCCTCGCCTTGAATAATGCAGGACACTCGATATACTTCCGACATATCGTGGGACCAGTCTCCATAAGTAGTATAATAGCAGACAAATCGCCAGTAACAGTTGTATCAATTGTCCTTGTCATATTCCATGGTTTTAATATCCAAAAATTATTGTCGGCATCTCTTTCTGCAAGCAATAATCTCCAATCAGCTGAGATAGTTGTGTCTCTAGGTGGTAAGTAGGCTGAAGCCAATCAGAACCTTGCGCCTGTAGATGAATAGTGATTGATACAGTAACAGACCTTGTAGTCAAAAAGGATACATTCTAAAATCTTCTGAAGTTCATGTCGATGGTGAGTTCTAAATAGTATATACAGTTGTGAAATACGCGTAGTTTCCTTTTTGATCCGGTTATACTTGTTTTTGAAGTAAGTGTACCACTTGTCATAGTATGAAAACCTTATATTCACAAATGAGGAGGCTAAACCATAAACGTGGAGAGCATAATCATAAAAGAACAATGGGTTAATTTTGCATTCTCCCCGTTGTACTCCATTGAAACAAAATCAGTTCTAAACTCCATTCTTGAAAAATAAAACATTGCCTACAGTAGAATTCTTTATCTATAAGAGTTGTAACTATTCAATATAAATATACATGAGCATGAAATATTAGGAGAAGATGCTAACCATATGGATAGTCTCTGCCAAATGATGTTTTCATCACAAGGCAAGCTTCAAAGAGAAATTGGTTTGTGTATTGACTGTCTGTTATTCCAACAGATTTTTTTCACTTCCGTGTCAACTTGCACGCTGGTCCTAATAATATCAGCATTCGTTGGTCCAGTTGCTGAAATAAGAGCAAAGAAAATCAACCTCTCAAGCATAGAGAAATAATTACACAGTTAAATGCACAAAGAACAAAGCATTTACTGAGAACAAATTCAGGCCCTGTTAAATTCTCTTCTACTTGTGTTACGTGTGTATAAACTTGGCGTGCACACTCATCATCTGGGAGTATGCTTCTAGTTGTAGGGGCTTCTGAAGAAGTGGATGAGCGCCCACTGACACAAGTTGTTGGGATTTTGAACTCCTAAAAGAGAGTTCATCATAAGTACAATGAAATTGGGCATCTTCTGTGCAGAAACAGGTAATAAATCACCTAAATGAAGTAACTCCCTCAGATATGGAACCAAGCTGTAAATCTAGCAGACCGTTGTTTTCCTATCCAATACCGAAAAGGTAATCACGTGTACATTCTTCACCACAACTAACATTCTGAGTCGGCCATAACACTGAAGCTGAATTTATCATTTTCAATTTCAATTTTTGAATTATTATAAAAAGAGTCAATCAGTAAATCAAATAATATTACAAAAATCTTTTAGTCCCACTGAAGCAAGAAATCCAGACCCCAAGAATTGTTTTGTCACTATGTTATTTCTGAAACAAACAAAAAAGAGCAGTATTTTCTCTAGAAACAGTGTCCCCGACATTAAATGTGCCCTCAAATTGATATTGCTACCAGTCTAGCTCAATATTTCCCTAAAAAGAACACCAGATTGGTCATCAGACCTGGTTACTACATACGTGACTCGGATTGCAAACTAAATGTCCATAAAGGAACCACAATACATAACTGAGTACTACTCATTTGGGTCTGGATGGCTGTGGCAGTATGCATCAAGCCTTTCAGTACTGCTATTGTTAGAATTTGTGCACAATCAAGCGGAAATAATTGCGAAGAACAGGCACGAGAATAAACGACAAGCAATCGCAAACACAGATATTTACGTGGTTCACCCAATTTGAGCTACATCCACGGCAAGGGCATCGGAGAGATTTTCCACTATCAAAAAAGAGAAAGAAGTACAAGAAGGCAATAGCCTAAACCCTCAAACTCTCAAAGAGAACCCTCTCCAAACTTTCTTTGTCACAGGAGATGATCTACACGGCTAACCACTCAGAGAGGCATTTATAATAGAAAAACCCTCAATTAGCTTTAACAAAAGATTAATCTTGACCATCCATCCTCTGATCCGACTCCTAATTAGACTAGAGACGCACATGAGTCCAAAAAAAAAAAAAGAAAAAAGAAAAAAAAAAAAAGAAAAAAGGAAGAAGAACACCTGTATTTACTTCATGTGGTCTGAACTTGATGTGGGCCGAGACTGGGAATCACAAACACATACAGAAGGCTAATATCCAATAGAATTTAAGTTCCACCTGCTGCTACAACTCTTTTATACAAGAGTTCTTAATTGGGAGGAATATTCAAAGGGTTTTGAGGCACAAATTTCAACAGCCATCATGATCCAGCAGTAAAGAAAATTTAATATTAGTATGAAAAGGATAATTTTTCCTCATTTCAATGGGCATGAGCATAACAATTTATAGACAATTCATAAAATTCTAAAGACCATTTGCACTAAGTACATTTAGATAAATTATCTATGATGATGTACTTTCAGTTTCATCCCTCATTGAATACTTCAATATATCTAGGCTCAGTACCAATGTTACTGAGCGGCAAGAATATGAGGTTGCATTTTTTGTTATTGAATAAGTTTAATTCTATTTTGTACATCACTTAGTAACATTAATTTAAATTTCCGAGTTTCTATCTATCTATATCTATATCTATATCTATCTATCTATATCATTCTCTCTTTAAAAGAGTGAGTACTAGAAAAACTTTTTCTACCCCAAAATGCCCTTCTTCTTTCATAAATTTAATAGATTTACCTTTATTTTATTTTATTTTTACGTTACTCAGAAATCAGAAAATCTAAAGCTCTAAACATTCGTTCCTTTCCTTCTCTGTTCCATCGGTTACGATTTTGCTCCGGCAACGCAGTCCCACTCTCTCTACCTCATCAATTGGCAATTATCAAATTACAAAGATACTAATTATCACGAAGCTTATTAATATCCTCATCATCACCAAACCTTCTCTGCCATATTCTCCTCAAATATCAGATTTTAGGCATCAGGAAGGTTCAGGTTGGAAACAGAGAAAATATTCGGGTATGATTTTATCAATTTCTAAATTTTGATTTTGATTTTGAAACTTCTTAGTCTGTGTGATATCTTTCTTCATTCTTAGATTTCAAGTAAAACTAGGTATGATGTTTCATTTTGGAATTAAGCCTAACACCAACCTAATTTTTTGGACCAATTTCGGTTCTATGCATTAGAATTTAGTTTCTTTTCTTGCACTGCAATTAGTTTTTATGGCAATTGATATTTTTTTAATTTCTTCAGTTTTCATGCATTATTTACAGGATTAAGGTTTTGGCGGTTGCTGATTCTCCCATCTATCAAGGTAAATATTAATATTTGATATTATTTTAATTTGGGTTTATTTGATTATATATTTTATTTGATTGAATTGAAATAGAAAACAGATACATTTTTTTTACTATGCATGCTTTTATATAGTTTCAATTTATACTTTTGAGTAGACTAAAACCTAAGTTGCATGGAAACGGGTATGGGTACTTATGCGAGTCTTGAGTGCGGGACCCACAAAGCGTAAAATGTAGAGTCTTGGGACCGACTATATATATCTCATGTACGAGTGAGGTGTATCAATCACATCCACTCACTCAAATAGGAGACCACATGCACATGGGTTGGGGAGTGGATGTGATTGATACACCTCACTACCAAGTACCAAGTACCAAGCATACCCATTTTTCTCATATATATATATATATATATATATATATATATATATATATATATATATATATATATATATATATATATATATATATATATATATATATATATATATATATATAAAATAATGTACATGAGATCTTTTTTCCGCTTTATTTGTCATTAGAATTAAAATTCGATCATATTTTTAAGTTTCTTTTATCATATTGATTATCATAAATTGGAAACTACTCAAATTTTTTACTAGATCCAAACGACCCTTTAACTATATAGTTTTCAACTTGGGTATGGACTGAAATGAACCCAACCCATATCTAACGGTTTCAAAGCAGATGTGAAGTGTAAGCTATCGTCCAAGAAGTGTTTGACAAGTGTTTTAAATTAACACATATATCGTATAATTGAGTACATAATGTAATAAATGCATGCATATATTCAAGAAGTGTCCATGAAGTTTGGAGTGCGGAAAGTGTGAGATGCGTGTCCGGTGCAGATGCGGCTTCATTATAGAAGTACCGAGGTAACATAGACTAAAACACATAAAAAAGCTAGGTATGATATTTGGATATGTGTATGTTCTTAGATTTTAAATAAAATTAGATATGATATTTGGATATGTGAGTGTCCATGAAGTTTGGGTACGGGAAAGTGTCGGGTACGTGTCCGATTAGGAAAAGCGATAATATTATAATTAATGGAGCTAGGAGATCTAGAGGTAGACCTAGAATGACTTGGTTAGAAGCTATTAAGAAGGATATGATTAAGACTAACTTAACAGAGGAGATGACCCATAACAGGATGGAATGGAAGAATAGGATTCATGTAGCCGACCCCAAACATTTGTTGTATGATATTTGGATATGTGAGTGTTTTTAGATTTCAAATAAAATTAGGTATGATATTTTGATATGTGAATGACTTCCATTCAAAAACTTTTGCATAGAGCCCCATTAATTATCAATTGGTAATGAATATATTCTTCAATTTTTCTTTCTTTCTTTTTTTTTCATACAATGCTTTGACGTGTAGTGTTTAATTATCAATGCTTTTTCCTTCAATTGATTGTTGTTGTCATTCAATGGTATATATATAGCCGCCATTATAAGCCTGTTCCATGATAAAACTAATCGTTGAGCCTGTCATTAAACTGTCAATTTCATGTGTATCCTCTCTTGTTGACGGCAAGAATAGTAGTTTTGAGGTTTTCAGATGGAATAGATATGTGTTTTGACTAATCACTTTTGGTCATCAGGAATCACCAAACAAACCCAAAAGTTAGGGGGAAGGAAATCAGGATATAATCTGATTGATTTTGCATAAAAAATGAATTATAGTAAATTGAGTAATGTCGAATAGAATTGCACTAACATAGAAAAGTTTGATCAATCAAATTAAGTATCAGATAGCAACCTATAAGGTCATTAGGAATCACCAATCAAAACCCAAGAGTTAGGGGAAAAAACAGGATAAAAATTGATTGATTTCGCTAAAAAAATAACTGAAATTATAGTAAATTGAGCAACGTTGTAGAGAATTGCACTGACCTAGAAAAGTTTGATCGATCAAAGTACCTAATTTATTTGTGGATAAGTAGCAAATTTTGCTTTAATATCCGTCCCCTTCTTGAATCTGCATTAAAACTTAGATTTGGGAAATTGAGGGGCCGTTTTAGAAGATGATAGTAAAGATGCATTGCATTACCTTTCTAATTTCCAATGTTTTTCCAGTCACAATCCATAACAATATAAGCGGTTTAGAAATAGAAAACAGCAGGGACAAGGTATATTTTAGAAAACATTATGAGATTAATGGGTATCATATGTCATGGAGGGGATTTTCTCATATACAATAATGTGGCACAATCCCTATGATGAAGCTTTCTCTCTCCTACTTTATTCACATGGTGGGGATTGTGCCACATAATGACATATGAGGAGAATTCCCTCCATAACATATGATACCCATTAATCTCAAACATTATATAGGAACTATCAAATGTAAAGAACAAAGATTGTATAACTTTTATACCTTTCTAACTATTTTTGTCACACCTAATTTCGAAACAAAAATTATAAAAATGTGTATTCGCACAATACAGCTGCATTTGATGGAACATTAGAATCAATATAGACAAGTAAAAATTGAGAGAATTGGACCCATTCCGGTCAGTACCAATGGGAGATACTGAGAGAAAACAAAGGCTTCACACCTCGGAATGACGCATATACCTATAAAGTTAGGGCAAATTTCTCGCTGAATTTAGAATAGTTAGACAATATAGATAAATTTGTTTAGAGCTCTGCTTTAAGGTGGAAATTTTACTTTTAAACATCTGATTTAGCCTGAACTAGAACTTCAAGCTTTAGCAAGAAATAAATTAAGCCCCTTAAATTGATTAAACTCAAGCATGGACAAGGGACAACTCTACAGTATCATATACGCACAACTCAAACTTTCCCCCCCCTTAGATTGATTAAACTCAAGCATGGACAAGGGACAACTTTACAGTATTATATACCCACAACTCAAGCTTTTCTTCTTTGTGGATAAGTAGCAAATTTTGCTTTAATATCTGTCCCCTTCTTTAATCTGCATTAAAGCCTAGATTTGGGAATTTTAGGGGCCGTTTTAGAAGATGATGGTAAAGATGCATTGCATTACCTTTCTAAACATTCAACTCACCAAAAAATACCACATACTATCAGAAAATTATATGGCAGTTTGATGATAATACCTAAAAGTCTAGACAAAGTTCATGGTAGTTTATTATCTGGAATTCATGATAATTTTGTAAACATAGATAAAAGTTTGTGGTATTTAATTTATCTGTAACTATTTCGACTTAGAACTCAGAGGAGTTTAAACTTGTACTGCTACATCATGTATTGGTGGCTCATGATTTGCATTTTGGACTAACATATAGACTAAATATCATAAAACTTCTCTTAAATTTGGACAATTATTAGAAACCACATTTAACTTTCAAAATATTAGAAAACCCTCCTAAAATTTAGGAGTTATCAGCAAACCCCTTTAAGAATAATAGTGTTGAGGTTTTCAGATGGAACAGATATGTGTTTTGACTAATCTCTCTTGGTTAATTTCCCAATTCATGCTTAGGCTAAAGAAAGTTAGTGAGAATTGTGGGTCTCTATTTTGGTTTATGTTCCTTTGAATTGTTGTATAAGTAGTAATTCACTAATTCCTTCAACTGTTTGTTGTGGAAGTAGTAATTCCTTCAACTGTAATGCCAATGGAAGCTTATTATTATATGACAACTTCAAAAATCACAACATAATTGCTTATAATATGGATAATATTTAATCAGGTTTATGGTAAGCATGAAATAAAACCAGCTAAGAAAAGAGAAAGCACAAATGTGTCTCAAATTATATGTGGTGTTTAGAAAAGGAAATGGAGGGAACAAAGAAGTTAACTCAAATGTAAAATCCATAACACTATAAGTGGTTTGGAAGTAGAAAACAGCAGGGACAAGGGATATTTTAGAAAACATTATGTAGGAACTATCTAATGTAAAGAACAAAGATTGTATAACTTTTATACCTTTCTAACCATTTTCTTTGTTATTTACATTAGATATTTTTACAAAAGATTATAAAGAAACTTGATAAGGCATATCAAGACAAGTAGATTGAATCAGTAACACAGTTCATGAAAAAGTGTATTCGCACAATACATTTGCATTTGATGTAACATTAGAATGTCCAGGTGAGTCATGTCTAGATAAATTAGTTTGAGTTCATATATGAACTTTCAAACAATATATGTATAGGACCCAATGTGCGAATATTAAGAAAGAGGGGTTATTGCTGCTTTGAAAGTTAGTAAACTGAGAGCAAGAACATGGAGAATGTTGAGTTGTTTTGTACAGTAATTGTGATGAGCTTTTGGGCGGTTGACGTTGTTGTTTTGTGTTCGTCTTTCATAGGAATGCTTAGTAGTTAGTACTTTACTACTTTTATACAGTAATTGTAAGGTCAAGATTTTCTGACTGGTTTTGAGGAACTTTATATGTAAATGTTGTAGCATATATGCAAGTATGTGAATGTGTGGGCATACATGCATACATATGTATGCATGTACATAGGTAGATATGTAAGACTAGGAGAATTTTTGTCATTCCCGCTTGCACCAATAATGAGTTAATTCCACCAAGCTGTTAAAGCAGCCAACAACAACGACAAAAGAGATAAAACATGCATAGATCACAACAAAAAAAAAAACTAAGTTTTTAACTACTTACCTTTGCATTGATCTTTAGAAGAATATTAGTAAGGTATTTGTCATTAACTCTTTATGGTGCAGTGCATTGTCTAACTATTCCAAATTCAGTGAGACCTTTGCCCTAACGTTAGAGGTATATGCGTAATTTCGAGGTGTGAAGCCTTTGTTTTCTCTCAGTAGACTAAAAGGAGAGGTAGAGGACCTAACTCTCTTGTTTTTTCTCTTGCTAATAAAAACAAAAATTACACCAAACTTTCAATAATCCCTGCAGTAGTCTACTCCTGCACAAAGAGCATTCTCAAATTAGTAACATACAATTGAATTTGACGCAAAATTAAAACAAATAAAATTTAATAATAGGAAAATGCATTACAAGGTGGAAGGACTGAAGTATTATAATGTATAGAGTCATGTGACAATTAAGCTTCACCTTATAGCCTCACCATTAAATATAAGGCATAATACCCTTCAGGTATCTGAAAAACTGTGGTTTCTAGCAAAGTTCCAGCTGCGTGGGCCGAGAACTTAGCAAAATCCAATGAATTGTGTAGGCAACATGTCCCTTGTTAGCCTGTGGAAGTTTTATCAAAGGCAACCTTTTGTGGATGGATAAATGATGTACATAGCATTCATTTTCCTGGTGCAACAAGCCTGACTCGATGCATATCTGGCAAAATCCTATCCTCTGACCATCTTCTGACAACAATTTTTCCAAAGTCTTGATCTCTTTCCCTATGACATTTAAACAAAATTCCTCGGCTTCTACAGAAGGACACATACTCTGGGCTACTTTGAGCCAATTTCTGAAGGCAATGGGAATAACAGGATTTAGTAACGTGACCATTACATCAAGTATGAGGTTTCATAAAAGCAGCAGCATTACCTTAATCGTTCCCATAGAAGAACATTCGTTAAACCAGGAACATCAAGGTAGTGAAACTCCCTCATTTTTAATGCAATGAGAGGGGATACATCTAGATCTCGTAGGTCCGCTGCTGACGGAGTCTGAAGTTAGGAAACAGCCAGAACAAGATCAAAACTACTTCAAACAGATTATGATGCCTTGATAACTAATATCATCATTAGTTTTAGACAGAAAGGACCACCCTCCAACAAAAAGATCAGACACAACCTGAAGTCATTCAATAAAGAATTTATGTACTAGGGATAGCATCAATTTCATGCCAGATTAATGCGAAAAACTCCCAGAGCCTGTATTCATACACTAATCATTGTATTTGTAGTTTGCATAGTATGCAAACTAATTTTCAGATACTGCACCAAAAAATAAAGGTACCATCAAGGTTTTAAATACCGGTTATCGGGGATGTAGGGTCGAAAAAATGTTTATTGATTGAATGAATGTTTTACAATCAAATTCCTTCGATTACAGAGGAAGAGAAGGTCGATTTGACTCCTCTTTTAAGGTGGGTTGTTTGGTAGCGAGAGGATGCTTCGCTCGATGCTCGAGTCGAGGTTGCTTCCCGTTGACGATCAGATCGAAGCTGCGGATGATCTAGAGGTTGTTGAAGAGGAGCTTAACCTCACTTGTGCGCAGGTGCTTGATTTTCCAAGAGTTCTCTCCAAAGCCAGCCCCTTTCTTCGTTGGGCTTTCGGCTTTACTTTCCCCAGCAACTGACTACTTCAATTCGTCGTCAACTCTCCTTCAAACGTGGGTATTCTATTGCCAAATTCTCTCAACAAGGTAGCTGAAAATTATTTCCTGGTAGAAAAATGTATCAGACGGTTTTGACTTATCTTTACAGATAGCACTACTATCAACTACAATGGCAATCGCATTGATCAACATAATCAATAGCATATAGAAGTTAGAACGATAATCAGATAGATTGATTTGTAGCTCTGGAACTTAATGGAGAGAACAGGTTTAAAAATAAATATACACAGAATGCAGCTTTGGAGAGGATAAGCTATTAAATATAGATGCAATTATGTAATGAGCTTAGCATTTTGTTCAAGCTATGATTTATTAATTATGTAGGTTATCAAACTAGCTCAAGCCCTACTCGAGCCAACTCATAACATCTTTTAGAGCATTGAAAATTCAGCTTGGATGCAGCATTAAAAGGTAATCCAACGCAAGTGTACAAAGATGTGAAGTTTTACCATTGTGAAAATAACAGGAAAAGAAAAATCAACTGTAAGGCTATACTTACAATGTTACAGTAGGAGGATGCAATCACGTCAGAACAATTAGAGTGGTGTCACATTTGTTAACCCGCTGAGAAAAAAGCACCCGAAAACAAAATTAAAGAAGTCTTTTCCCTTGATGGCATTTTGGCTTCCCACAACTGCTCCAGTGTCATATTTGCGTGCTCTAGTGCAGTCTGGGTAGCAAGTCGCCTACATAAAGAAGAGAATTAGTCTGCATTATGTGTGCTTGAATTTCAAGTTCTACAGTCTAATCATATCTTTTTAAAGGTAAATATAGAAAGGAAATATACTGTCAACAAGGAGTTAAAAAGAATACACTAGAGCATGCAAGTGTAAATAAATAAATTGTTTTTGTTATTTACCAGAAATATTGTCAGGAGAAGACACCAACCAAAAGAATAAATAAATAAATAAAACAAGAACTTAGAAAAGCAAAATAACTTGATACTTAGTTATTTTGCCTAAAAAATGATTTTTGTTCATCTCAAAAACAGTATAGACAAAAAAGAAGCCAGACAGGATCACATACAGTTATTTACTAGCAAGGTTGTTCTGTGGCTAACACATTTTAGGAACCATGATAAATAATTTATAAAGTGATAAGGCCCTGATTGTGCGTATGCCAATGCCATCAATACTGAATCAGAAAAGGTGCAAGACACAATTTTGTGATATTGACAAAGGCATATCTCCAGAAGCTTTGGCAGAAATGAACTATCAAGCATGCAATCTACACCATACGGACCTAGAGTTTGAGCAGTTCATCTCGAAGGTATAAACTGTAAACTTCCCAGCTCCATCATCAACTTATCATAGCTACTCAATTCCTAGGATTTTGATGGTGAAAAAAGAAAGCAGATTACCATCACAGTGAAATGATTTTCATACTAAAAAGACTGCTCTTCTCCAAAGTGTACAGGTTGTTAGCTGACCTAACCTACAACAGAAGAATGTACATTATGATCATCCAATCATAAAATTCTTTTAAACTCAAACATCTCAACAACAGCAGAAGACAAGAGTACGAGGAAGGATTGATAAAAGTCATTAGTGTTAAAAGAACGAAAGGATAGCCAAAATATATCTGCAAGGAAAAATTTCAACAGGTCTCAAGCTTTGAACCAAGACAATATATCAAAGGTCAAACTTCCTCGCCTTGAATAATGCAGGACACTCGATATACTTCCGACATATCGTGGGACCAGTCTCCATAAGTAGTATAATAGCAGACAAATCGCCAGTAACAGTTGTATCAATTGTCCTTGTCATATTCCATGGTTTTAATATCCAAAAATTATTGTCGGCATCTCTTTCTGCAAGCAATAATCTCCAATCAGCTGAGATAGTTGTGTCTCTAGGTGGTAAGTAGGCTGAAGCCAATCAGAACCTTGCGCCTGTAGATGAATAGTGATTGATACAGTAACAGACCTTGTAGTCAAAAAGGATACATTCTAAAATCTTCTGAAGTTCATGTCGATGGTGAGTTCTAAATAGTATATACAGTTGTGAAATACGCGTAGTTTCCTTTTTGATCCGGTTATACTTGTTTTTGAAGTAAGTGTACCACTTGTCATAGTATGAAAACCTTATATTCACAAATGAGGAGGCTAAACCATAAACGTGGAGAGCATAATCATAAAAGAACAATGGGTTAATTTTGCATTCTCCCCGTTGTACTCCATTGAAACAAAATCAGTTCTAAACTCCATTCTTGAAAAATAAAACATTGCCTACAGTAGAATTCTTTATCTATAAGAGTTGTAACTATTCAATATAAATATACATGAGCATGAAATATTAGGAGAAGATGCTAACCATATGGATAGTCTCTGCCAAATGATGTTTTCATCACAAGGCAAGCTTCAAAGAGAAATTGGTTTGTGTATTGACTGTCTGTTATTCCAACAGATTTTTTTCACTTCCGTGTCAACTTGCACGCTGGTCCTAATAATATCAGCATTCGTTGGTCCAGTTGCTGAAATAAGAGCAAAGAAAATCAACCTCTCAAACGCATAGAGAAATAATTACACAGTTAAATGCACAAAGAACAAAGCATTTACTGAGAACAAATTCAGGCCCTGTTAAATTCTCTTCTACTTGTGTTACGTGTGTATAAACTTGACGTGCACACTCATCATCTGGGAGTATGCTTCTAGTTGTAGGGGCTTCTGAAGAAGTGGATGAGCGCCCACTGACACAAGTTGTTGGGATTTTGAACTCCTAAAAAGAGAGTTCATCATAAGTACAATGAAATTGGGCATCTTCTGTGCAGAAACAGGTAATAAATCACCTAAATGAAGTAACTCCCTCGTATATGGAACCAAGCTGTAAATCTAGCAGACCGTTGTTTTTCCTATCCAATACCGAAAAGGTAATCACGTGTACATTCTTCACCACAACTAACATTCTGAGTCGGCCATAACACTGAAGCTGAATTTATCATTTTTCAATTTCAATTTTTTTGAATTATTATAAAAAGAGTCAATCAGTAAATCAAATAATATTACAAAAATCTTTTAGTCCCACTGAAGCAAGAAATCCAGACCCCAAGAATTGTTTTGTCACTATGTTATTTCTGAAACAAACAAAAAGAGCAGATTTTCTCTAGAAACAGTGTCCCCGACATTAAATGTGCCCTCAAATTGATATTGCTACCAGTCTAGCTCAATATTTCCCTAAAAAGAACACCAGATTGGTCATCAGACCTGGTTACTACATACGTGACTCGGATTGCAAACTAAATGTCCATAAAGGAACCACAATACATAACTGAGTACTACTCATTTGGGTCCGATGGTCGTGGCGATGCATCAAGCCTTCAAGATCGCTATTGTTAGAATTTGTGCACAATCGCGGAAATAATTGCGAAGAACGAGCACGAGAATAAACGACAAGCAATCGCAAACACAGATATTTACGTGGTTCACCCAATTTGAGCTACATCCACGGCAAGGGCATCGGAGAGATTTTCCACTATCAAAAAAGAGAAAGAAGTACAAGAAGGCAATAGCCTAAACCCTCAAACTCTCAAAGAGAACCCTCTCCAAACTTTCTTTGTCACAGGAGATGATCTACACGGCTAACCACTCAGAGAGGCATTTATAATAGAAAAACCCTCAATTAGCTTTAACAAAAGATTAATCTTGACCATCCATCCTCTGATCCGACTCCTAATTAGACTAGAGACGCACATGAGTCCAAAAAAGAAAAAGAAAAAAAAAGAAAAAAAGGAAGAAGAACACCTGTATTTACTTCATGTGGTCTGAACTTGATGTGGGCCGAGACTGGGAATCACAAACACATACAGAAGGCTAATATCCAATAGAATTTAAGTTCCACCTGCTGCTACAACTCTTTTATACAAGAGTTCTTAATTGGGAGGAATATTCAAAGGGTTTTGAGGCACAAATTTCAACAGCCATCATGATCCAGCAGTAAAGAAAATTTAATATTAGTATGAAAAGGATAATTTTTCCTCATTTCAATGGGCATGAGCATAACAATTTATAGACAATTCATAAAATTCTAAAGACCATTTGCACTAAGTACATTTAGATAAATTATCTATGATGATGTACTTTCAGTTTCATCCCTCATTGAATACTTCAATATATCTAGGCTCAGTACCAATGTTACTGAGCGGCAAGAATATGAGGTTGCATTTTTTGTTATTGAATAAGTTTAATTCTATTTTGTACATCACTTAGTAACATTAATTTAAATTTCCGAGTTTCTATCTATCTATATCTATATCTATATCTATATCTATATCTATATCTATATCTATATCTATATCTATATCTATATCTATATCTATATCTATATCTATATCTATATCTATATCTATATCTATATCTATATCTATATCTATATCTATATCTATATCTATATCTATATCTATATCTATATCTATATCTATATCTATATCTATATCTATATCTATATCTATATCTATATCTATATCTATATCTATATCTATATCTATATCTATATCTATATCTATATCTATATCTATATCTATATCTATATCTATATCTATATCTATATCTATATCTATATCTATATCTATATCTATATCTATATCTATATCTATATCTATATCTATATCTATATCTATATCTATATCTATATCTATATCTATATCTATATCTATATCTATATCTATATCTATATCTATATCTATATCTATATCTATATCTATATCTATATCTATATCTATATCTATATCTATATCTATATCTATATCTATATCTATATCTATATCTATATCTATATCTATATCTATATCTATATCTATATCTATATCTATATCTATATCTATATCTATATCTATATCTATATCTATATCTATATCTATATCTATATCTATATCTATATCTATATCTATATCTATATCTATATCTATATCTATATCTATATCTATATCTATATCTATATCTATATCTATATCTATATCTATATCTATATCTATATCTATATCTATATCTATATCTATATCTATATCTATATCTATATCTATATCTATATCTATATCTATATCTATATCTATATCTATATCTATATCTATATCTATATCTATATCTATATCTATATCTATATCTATATCTATATCTATATCTATATCTATATCTATATCTATATCTATATCTATATCTATATCTATATCTATATCTATATCTATATCTATATCTATATCTATATCTATATCTATATCTATATCTATATCTATATCTATATCTATATCTATATCTATATCTATATCTATATCTATATCTATATCTATATCTATATCTATATCTATATCTATATCTATATCTATATCTATATCTATATCTATATCTATATCTATATCTATATCTATATCTATATCTATATCTATATCTATATCTATATCTATATCTATATCTATATCTATATCTATATCTATATCTATATCTATATCTATATCTATATCTATATCTATATCTATATCTATATCTATATCTATATCTATATCTATATCTATATCTATATCTATATCTATATCTATATCTATATCTATATCTATATCTATATCTATATCTATATCTATATCTATATCTATATCTATATCTATATCTATATCTATATCTATATCTATATCTATATCTATATCTATATCTATATCTATATCTATAATAATGTACATGAGATCTTTTTCCGCTTTATTTGTCATTAGAATTAAAATTCGATCATATTTTTAAGTTTCTTTTATCATATTGATTATCATAAATTGGAAACTACTCAAATTTTTTACTAGATCCAAACGACCCTTTAACTATATAGTTTTCAACTTGGGTATGGACTGAAATGAACCCAACCCATATCTAACCAGTTTCAAGAAACAGATGTGAAGTGTAAGCTATACGTCCAAGAAGTGTTTGACAAGTGTTTTAAATTAACACATATATCGTATAATTGAGTACATAATGTAATAAATGCATGCATATATTCAAGAAGTGTCCATGAAGTTTGGGTACGGGAAAGTGTCGGGTACGTGTCCGGTACGGGTACGGCTTCATTATAGAAGTACCGAGGTAACATAGACTAAAACACATAAAAAAGCTAGGTATGATATTTGGATATGTGTATGTTCTTAGATTTTAAATAAAATTAGATATGATATTTGGATATGTGAGTGTCCATGAAGTTTGGGTACGGGAAAGTGTCGGGTACGTGTCCGATTAGGAAAAGCGATAATATTATAATTAATGGAGCTAGGAGATCTAGAGGTAGACCTAGAATGACTTGGTTAGAAGCTATTAAGAAGGATATGATTAAGACTAACTTAACAGAGGAGATGACCCATAACAGGATGGAATGGAAGAATAGGATTCATGTAGCCGACCCCAAACATTTGTTGTATGATATTTGGATATGTGAGTGTTTTAGATTTCAAATAAAATTAGGTATGATATTTTGATATGTGAATGACTTCCATTCAAAACTTTTGCATAGAGCCCCATTAATTATCAATTGGTAATGAATATATTCTTCAATTTTTCTTTCTTTCTTTTTTCATACAATGCTTTGACGTGTAGTGTTTAATTATCAATGCTTTTCCTTCAATTGATTGTTGTTGTCATTCAATGGTATATATATAGCCGCCATTATAAGCCTGTTCCATGATAAAACTAATCGTTGAGCCTGTCATTAAACTGTCAATTTCATGTGTATCCTCTCTTGTTGACGGCAAGAATAGTAGTTTTGAGGTTTTCAGATGGAATAGATATGTGTTTTGACTAATCACTTTTGGTCATCAGGAATCACCAAACAAACCCAAAAGTTAGAGGGAAGGAAATCAGGATATAATCTGATCGATTTTGCTACAAAAATGAATTATAGTAAATTGAGTAATGTCGAATAGAATTGCACTGACCTAGAAAAGTTTGATCAATCAAATTAAGTATCAGATAGCAACCTATAAGGTCATTAGGAATCACCAATCAAAACCCAAGAGTTAGGGGGAAAAATAGGATAAAAATTGATTGATTTCGCTAAAAAAAATAACTGAAATTATACTAAATTGAGCAACGTTGTAGAGAATTGCACTGACCTAGAAAAGTTAGATCGATCAAAGTACTTGATTTATTTGTGGATAAGTAGCAGATTTTGCTTAATATATGTCCCCTTCTTGAATCTGCATTAAAACTTAGATTTGGGAAATTGAGGGGCCGTTTTAGAAGATGATAGTAAAGATGCATTGCATTACCTTTCTAATTTCCAATTTTTTTCCAGTCACAATCCATAACAATATAAGTGGTTTAGAAATAGAAAACAGCAGGGACAAGGTATATTTTAGAAAACATTATGAGATTAATGGGTATCATATGTCGTGGAGGATTTTCTCATATACAATAATGTGGCACAATCCCTATGATGAAGCTTTCTCTCTCCTACTTTATTCATGGTGGGGATTGTGCCACATAATGACATATGAGGAGAATTCCTCCATAACATATGATACCATTAATCTCAAACATTATATAGGAACTATCAAATGTAAAGAACAAAGATTGTATAACTTTTATACCTTTCTAACTATTTTTGTCACACCTAATTTCGAAACAAAAATTATAAAAATGTGTATTCGCACAATACAGCTGCATTTGATGGAACATTAGAATCAATATAGACAAGTAAAAATTGAGAGAATTGGACCCATTCCGGTCAGTACCAATGGGAGATACTGAGAGAAAACAAAGGCTTCACACCTCGGAATGACGCATATACCTATAAAGTTAGGGCAAATTTCTCGCTGAATTTAGAATAGTTAGACAATATAGATAAATTTGTTTAGAGCTCTGCTTTAAGGTGGAAATTTTACTTTTAAACATCTGATTTAGCCTGAACTAGAACTTCAAGCTTTAGCAAGAAATAAATTAAGCCCCTTAAATTGATTAAACTCAAGCATGGACAAGGGACAACTCTACAGTATCATATACGCACAACTCAAACTTTCCCCTTAGATTGATTAAACTCAAGCATGGACAAGGGACAACTTTACAGTATTATATACCCACAACTCAAGCTTTTCTTCTTTGTGGATAAGTAGCAAATTTTGCTTTAATATCTGTCCCCTTCTTTAATCTGCATTAAAGCCTAGATTTGGGAATTTTAGGGGCGTTTTAGAAGATGATGGTAAAGATGCATTGCATTACCTTTCTAAACATTCAACTCACCAAAAATACCACATACTATCAGAAAATTATATGGCAGTTTGATGATAATACCTAAAAGTCTAGACAAAGTTCATGGTAGTTTATTATCTGGAATTCATGATAATTTTGTAAACATAGATAAAAGTTTGTGGTATTTAATTTATCTGTAACTATTTCGACTTAGAACTCAGAGGAGTTTAAACTTGTACTGCTACATCATGTATTGGTGGCTCATGATTTGCATTTTGGACTAACATATAGACTAAATATCATAAAACTTCCCCTCTTAAATTTGGACAATTATTAGAAACCACATTTAACTTTCAAAATATTAGAAAACCCTCCTAAAATTTAGGAGTTATCAGCAAACCCCCTTTAAGAATAATAGTGTTGAGGTTTTCAGATGGAACAGATATGTGTTTTGACTAATCTCTCTTGGTTAATTTCCCAATTCATGCTTAGGCTAAAGAAAGTTAGTGAGAATTGTGGGTCTCTATTTTGGTTTATGTTCCTTTGAATTGTTGTATAAGTAGTAATTCACTAATTCCTTCAACTGTTTGTTGTGGAAGTAGTAATTCCTTCAACTGTAATGCCAATGGAAGCTTATTATTATATGACAACTTCAAAAATCACAACATAATTGCTTATAATATGGATAATATTTAATCAGGTTTATGGTAAGCATGAAATAAAACCAGCTAAGAAAAGAGAAAGCACAAATGTGTCTCAAATTATATGTGGTGTTTAGAAAAGGAAATGGAGGGAACAAAGAAGTTAACTCAAATGTAAAATCCATAACACTATAAGTGGTTTGGAAGTAGAAAACAGCAGGGACAAGGGATATTTTAGAAAACATTATGTAGGAACTATCTAATGTAAAGAACAAAGATTGTATAACTTTTATACCTTTCTAACCATTTTCTTTGTTATTTACATTAGATATTTTTACAAAAAGATTATAAAGAAACTTGATAAGGCATATCAAGACAAGTAGATTGAATCAGTAACACAGTTCATGAAAAAGTGTATTCGCACAATACATTTGCATTTGATGTAACATTAGAATGTCCAGGTGAGTCATGTCTAGATAAATTAGTTTGAGTTCATATATGAACTTTCAAACAATATATGTATAGGACCCAATGTGCGAATATTAAGAAAGAGGGGTTATTGCTGCTTTGAAAGTTAGTAAACTGAGAGCAAGAACATGGAGAATGTTGAGTTGTTTTTGTACAGTAATTGTGATGAGCTTTTTTGGGCGGTTGACGTTGTTGTTTTGTGTTCGTCTTTCATAGGAATGCTTAGTAGTTAGTACTTTACTACTTTTATACAGTAATTGTAAGGTCAAGATTTTCTGACTGGTTTTGAGGAACTTTATATGTAAATGTTGTAGCATATATGCAAGTATGTGAATGTGTGGGCATACATGCATACATATGTATGCATGTACATAGGTAGATATGTAAGACTAGGAGAATTTTTGTCATTCCCGCTTGCACCAATAATGAGTTAATTCCACCAAGCTGTTAAAGCAGCCAACAACAACGACAAAAGAGATAAAACATGCATAGATCACAACAAAAAAAAAAACTAAGTTTTTAACTACTTACCTTTGCATTGATCTTTAGAAGAATATTAGTAAGGTATTTGTCATTAACTCTTTATGGTGCAGTGCATTGTCTAACTATTCCAAATTCAGTGAGACCTTTGCCCTAACGTTAGAGGTATATCGTAATTTCAGTGTGAAGCCTTTGTTTTCTCTCAGTAGACTAAAGGAGGTAGAGGACCTAACTCTCTTGTTTTTCTCTTGCTAATAAAACAAAAATTACACCAAACTTTCAATAATCCCTGCAGTAGTCTACTCCTGCACAAAGAGCATTCTCAAATTAGTAACATACAATTGAATTTGACGCAAAATTAAAACAAATAAAATTTAATAATAGGAAAATGCATTACAAGGTGGAAGGACTGAAGTATTATAATGTATAGAGTCATGTGACAATTAAGCTTCACCTTATAGCCTCACCATTAAATATAAGGCATAATACCCTTCAGGTATCTGAAAAACTGTGGTTTCTAGCAAAGTTCCAGCTGCGTGGGCCGAGAACTTAGCAAAATCCAATGAATTGTGTAGGCAACATGTCCCTTGTTAGCCTGTGGAAGTTTTATCAAAGGCAACCTTTTGTGGATGGATAAATGATGTACATAGCATTCATTTTCCTGGTGCAACAAGCCTGACTCGATGCATATCTGGCAAAATCCTATCCTCTGACCATCTTCTGACAACAATTTTTCCAAAGTCTTGATCTCTTTCCCTATGACATTTAAACAAAATTCCTCGGCTTCTACAGAAGGACACATACTCTGGGCTACTTTGAGCCAATTTCTGAAGGCAATGGGAATAACAGGATTTAGTAACGTGACCATTACATCAAGTATGAGGTTTCATAAAAGCAGCAGCATTACCTTAATCGTTCCCATAGAAGAACATTCGTTAAACCAGGAACATCAAGGTAGTGAAACTCCCTCATTTTTAATGCAATGAGAGGGGATACATCTAGATCTCGTAGGTCCGCTGCTGACGGAGTCTGAAGTTAGGAAACAGCCAGAACAAGATCAAAACTACTTCAAACAGATTATGATGCCTTGATAACTAATATCATCATTAGTTTTAGACAGAAAGGACCACCCTCCAACAAAAAGATCAGACACAACCTGAAGTCATTCAATAAAGAATTTATGTACTAGGGATAGCATCAATTTCATGCCAGATTAATGCGAAAAACTCCCGAGCCTGTATTCATACAATCAATAAACATTTTTCGACCCTCTGAGAAGATGGCGACCACGGTGGGAGCAACCATTCATTCGATGAACTGGTGGTGGCTAATCGCACGGTTGCAATTGGAACCCAGGTTCGACCTTGGTCATTGAATTTGTCGAGTAAGTTCGAGGAATTTCTTTCCTCCGGGCATCTAGCCCAAGAAGACACGCAAGTGTCGCCGAAGTCTCAGATGAGACTTCAGCCCCGTGGCTTCGCTGAATCATCTCGAGTGAACCTCGACAATCACCTATGTCTCTCGAGGACAAGGCTCCAAGAGTCACCAAAGGCTAAGAAGTGGGTTGTTAAGCAACCCGAGCCAACTTCGGATGTTGTTAGCCAAGTTTTGGCTTACGGCGAGCCTAAGCTGCGCTATGGGAGGACCGAACCCCTAACGGTCTCCTCTCAAGGCGTTCGGACGCGTCAGCAGCGAACCAAGCTGCCCGGCGTGCTCGAGCTTTGGTCTCGTTGGACGGATTCCACTATCGTCCAAGAAAATCAACGAACCTCGTCATCATCGGGGTTCATTCAAAGCGAGGCGAGGTCACCCGGTGCGAACCTCGTCCACCGCGGCGAACATGGCTCTGCTGCGAGCCTAGTACAAATGGCGAACCTCGCCATCAGCGAGTCCCCTCCAAAGGGGTGAACCTGCGTCCGGTTGGCGAGCCTCGTCGAATGTCGAGCCTCGCTGCTTGGCGAGCCTCATCGAATGTCGAGCCTGTTGCTTGGCGAGCCTCATCGAATGTCGAGCCTGTTGCTTGGCGAGCCTCATCGAATGTCGAGCCTGTTGCTTGGCGAGCCTCATCGAATGTCGAGCCTCATCTGAATGTCGAGCCTCATCTGAATGTCGAGCCTGTTGCTTGGCGAGCCTCATCGAATGTCGAGCCTGTTGCTTGGCGAGCCTCATCGAATGTCGAGCCTCATCTGAATGTCGAGCCTGTTGCTTGGCGAGCCTCATCGAATGTCGAGCCTCATCTGAATGTCGAGCCTCATCTGAATGTCGAGCCTGTTGCTTGGCGAGCCTCATCGAATGTCGAGCCTCGCTGCTTGGCGAGCCTCATCGAATGTCGAGCCTGTTGCTTGGCGAGCCTCATCGAATGTCGAGCCTCATCTGAATGTCGAGCCTCGCTGCTTGGCGAGCCTCATCGAATGTCGAGCCTGTTGCTTGGCGAGCCTCATCTGAATGTCGAGCCTCATCTGAATGTCGAGCCTGTTGCTTGGCGAGCCTCATCGAATGTCGAGCCTCATCTGAATGTCGAGCCTGTTGCTTGGCGAGCCTCATCGAATGTCGAGCCTCATCTGAATGTCGAGCCTCATCTGAATGTCGAGCCTGTTGCTTGGCGAGCCTCATCGAATGTCGAGCCTGTTGCTTGGCGAGCCTCATCTGAATGTCGAGCCTGTTGCTTGGCGAGCCTCATCGAATGTCGAGCCTGTTGCTTGGCGAGCCTCATCGAATGTCGAGCCTCATCTGAATGTCGAGCCTCATCTGAATGTCGAGCCTCATCTGAATGTCGAGCCTGTTGCTTGGCGAGCCTCATCGAATGTCGAGCCTGTTGCTTGGCGAGCCTCATCGAATGTCGAGCCTCATCTGAATGTCGAGCCTGTTGCTTGGCGAGCCTCATCGAATGTCGAGCCTGTTGCTTGGCGAGCCTCATCGAATGTCGAGCCTCATCTGAATGTCGAGCCTGTTGCTTGGCGAGCCTCATCGAATGTCGAGCCTGTTGCTTGGCGAGCCTCATCGAATGTCGAGCCTCATCTGAATGTCGAGCCTCATCTGAATGTCGAGCCTCATCTGAATGTCGAGCCTGTTGCTTGGCGAGCCTCATCGAATGTCGAGCCTGTTGCTTGGCGAGCCTCATCGAATGTCGAGCCTGTTGCTTGGCGAGCCTCATCGAATGTCGAGCCTGTTGCTTGGCGAGCCTCATCGAATGTCGAGCCTGTTGCTTGGCGAGCCTCATCGAATGTCGAGCCTCATCTGAATGTCGAGCCTGTTGCTTGGCGAGCCTCATCGAATGTCGAGCCTCATCTGAATGTCGAGCCTCATCTGAATGTCGAGCCTGTTGCTTGGCGAGCCTCATCGGCGAACCTGCGCTGCCCGAGCCAAAGGAAATGGCAACCTCGCCAGGCTGACCAAACTCGATTCAAGGAGTCTCTTTCATATGAGGCTCGTTTTTCAGAATCAACTGGGGGTACACCCACTTCTAATCTCCGTGATTATCTCACACGCAAGCGTGATGCCAATCAAATGCAGTCTCATTGCTGCTGTGAGAAGCTCATCTCTGCGATGCGCGCCCAATGTTCATCAACGCATCAACCTTCGGTTTTTGAGCGGTTATCTGACCCGTCGATTAGACGAAGGCGGTTCCACCATAAAAGGCAAGCGGCCCGCGAGGGTCATGGAGTGACCACTAACATGGTTGGGAGGAGCGGGAGCAAGACCCCGATAAGCGATCTGAATCGTCGACCGAGTACTCCCGGGTTTGAGCGCATTAATCAATAGTCAAGGCGCCACCGGCACCTGCTTCGCACTGGCGGCAATCCGTTTGATTATTGCCCGGTTGGTAGAGGTCGCCGAAGGTGGAGAACTACTGCCATCGCTACATCTCAACCTTCAAATCGATTTGGTGATCGGGCAGTGTCCTCATGGCGAGCGTGAAGAAGAGATGACACGAAGAATTGAAGAGCAACAAGCTACTATTCTTGCGCAACAAGAATCTATCGAGGCAGCAAAGCGATGATGGAGAAACTTGTGGGCAAGAAGAAGATGGGCGAAGGAGGATCAAATCGAAGCAAGAAGGCTACGGCGGGGATCATGATGTTCACTCAATGTCATCAGGCGAGTCAAATCCGCGCACAAAGGGCAAGATCATATGTTGCGGGATTTTCAAAGCGGTGGATGCTCTCAAACTCCAAGAGCGATCTAAGAATTTGGGGTGGCGAGGCCATATCCTACGGAATGGGATGATGTCCCATATCCTCCGAAATTCAAGCCACTTAATTTAGTGCAGTTCGACGGAAGGAGTTCTCCGTCACAACACATCTACTATTTCCAAGCAAACCGGGCATATAGCAGTGCGATCCTATTATGACCGATTATTCATCGGCACTCTTAAAGTTAGCCTTGAATGGTTTGAAGGTTAGAGCACAGTTCTATCAGCTCTTGGAAAGATTTGCAAAGGCTTTTTATGGCCCGTTTCTTTGATGATGACACTGAGGTGTCTATGGCCACTTTGTTGGCCGAGAAGCAAAAGAGGACGGAGTCCGTCAGCACTTTCGTCAAGCGATTCCGGAATTAGTCCTTGCACTCCCGGGACCAAGCCTCGGAAGCGACATTCATCGGGATGTGCAGAGCCAACCTCTCGATCAACATACTTTCAAAGATGGGTGCAGTTGAAGCACACTCTTGGAGAGAATTGGTGAGGCAGGGCGAACAAGTTGAGAACATGCTTGTGAGGATCGAAGCCGAGGAGCCCCAGGATTCTCGTCACAAAAAGGGGGGTAATCAGAACAATTTTATTCCTCAAAAGCAATCGAAGGGGAAGGAGACCTTGGCTGTGGAGACCCAACCTACTTCAAGACCCTTCAAGCAGAAATCGAATGTCTCTGACACCCGTCCTCCGAGGAAGTATGATTTTAAGGATGACCAGGTCATACCAATCCTTAAAACTTTACTCAAGATGAACAAGATCACGCTTCCAGAAATAAGGAAGCCGGAGGAGGCTTCAAGGACGGATGATCCAAAATACTGCATGTACCATCGAATGGTACACCACCCGACAGCATCGTGCTACATTTTAAAGGACAAGATCCAAGTCTTGTTACAGGCAGGCGTTATGACTCTGCGGAGGATCGAGAAGAAGGTGTCGCAAACACAGTGGCTCTCAATTTGGCGACTTTCGAATTCAAGTGCGAGATGGTGTAAAACCGATCCATAAAGCAGAAGCCAGAGTTGTGAACTTTGATCTTCAGCATCGGGAGGCACAAGGCATGATCCCTTACACTACGCCAAAAGGCGAAATTATGTGGGTTCACCCTGACTTGTTATCAGATGAACAATGGACTTCTTCAAAGTCTAAAGGGAAGACTTGTAACGCTACCTCTGCCGCGCCGGAAAAGGAGCAAATCAATGATTCCACCGAGCAACAAATCGCCCCCGTTGCACAACTTGTACCAGCATTGGCTACCCGAGGTGGAAAAGAGTTCTCAAAGGAGTATCCCGAGGCAATACTTGACGCACCATCAAAGGCGCCGATCATTGAGCCCAAAACAAGGGAGATCCGCTACAACAGAGCGCTTAGGAAGGACACACCTGAGACCTCGAGGGCCCCTTTCCAGTTCGATGTTTTAGCCCAACTCTCCAACATCCCGGCGAGGATCACTTTATTCGAACTCTTACGGCTTTCTCAATCTACCAGAGAAGCTCTGCGAGAAGCATTGGCGGACAACGAGGCCTTTCTCGCTCACTTCCCAGAAAGCTCCGCAGAAGTTTGCGCCCAATGTCACCAGGTCTTCAAAGGGCTGATACCTTGCATTACTTTTTCATCAGAGGATATGCAAGTGAAGAACCCGAAGCATGACAGGCCATTATACTTTACCGGTTACATCGGCTCTGTCCGAATCAACCGAGCTCAAGTGGACCCAGGATCTGCATTGAGTATCATCCCATTGAGAATTATACAACATCTCGGGATACCGCTGCATCGTTTAGCGGCGACGGGACTACCATCGGTTTCAATGCCACCAATTCTGTCCTTGGGCAAAATCAAACTCGGATGCGGATAGGAGACTTGAAGACAGACGCCACCGCTACGCCATTGATGCCGATACATCCTATAATGCTGCTATTGGGTGCCCTTGGATCCATGAAAACTTGATCGTCCGTCTCGTTGCATCAATGCATGAAGTATATAGATGAAGAGGGATGGTTAAAACATTGGTCGCGGAAGGCAACCATTCAAAGGTGTGGAGAATTATTTTACCGATTCTGTTCACTACCTTGAGGAAGGCCAAACCGATGAACCCGGATCGAGGACTATGACAAATGAAATGAAGTCGACATAGAGTCGAACAAGGAGTTGTTTTCAGCGATGTAAAACCCTTTATGTCGATCTGAATGATCACGATGGCGATATCGTCGTTTTCAATGAAGATTATGATTTAGCTTATGCAGGGTGTTAAAAGTCATCTTGACTTCATGTGAAATTCTTCCGGTTGTATCTTTGAACCTACATTGCACATGCCCATTAGGTCGTCATTTACGACAATTCAAAGGCACTTTAACTCTTCACAAGCGGTTTTTATAGTACCGGCCCGGAATAATGATCAGAAAGACATTATCTTTGGGCAGGTCAAGAAACCATTGCAAGCTGAGGAAGAACAACCCCGAGCCAAAGGGAAAGAACCCCAATTTTCATATTTCTCGCCGACGGCGCAACATATGATGAAGAAAATGGGGTACGACTTTCTTCACAAAGAAGGTTTAAACTTCGGAAAAGGCATCAGGACACCGATCCGATCTGCTTATGCCCCGGAAGGCCAGCCTGATGATTACTATCATAAAACTCGTAAAGGGTTGGGATATGAGTCGCCACCGTACTCGTGACACGTCACGACCGAGGGTGAGTCAGATCACTCATCTTCTGAAGCAGCTTCACGGGATTGGCCCGATGGGGCCGAGAATTAGGTCCACGATGGCCAATATGACCTCAGTTGATCCAATAGAGATTCAAGAAGATGATCTCTTACCGCTATTCGAGGACCCACTAAGTCAACAGCTTGGAATGCAATGGGAACATCGTTTTGAACAACGAGAACCGCCCACTGATGACAAAATAGTCCGAGTTGATATGGGGGATGAAGCTAATCAAAGCCCATATTCATAGCGATAGTTTGTGGTGAAGAAAGGAGGGCCTTATCGGCTGCAGTGCGGGAATACATCGATGTCTTCGGCTTGGAGCTATGAAGACATGCGGTTTAGACCCTCAGTGGCTATGCATTGCCTTAATATCGAACCAGCGCTAAGCTCATATAACAAAGAACGACGCATTTTCCCCTCAGTCATGAAGGCCATTGAGAAAGAAATCGAGAAGGCGATCAAAGCGAGGATTCATTAGGAGGTTCAACACCCGACCGGGTAGCCAACATAGTACTGTCTTGAAGAAAATGGACAGATCCTACCGCGGCGCTGACTATCGAGACTTAAATTGACATGTCAGAAAGATGATTTTCCTTTACCAATCCGCGGATATTATAAATCGACAACACATGTGGATTTGAAAGGATGTCCTTTATGGATGGCTTTTGGGTACAATCAAATCAAAATGCACCACGATGATGAAGAACATACGCTTTCGGACACCGTCGAGAATATCTTTGATATCTGATTATGCCTTCGGCTGAAAAGCAGGGGCTACATACCAGCGTGCCATGACCACTATCTTCGAAAACATTTGCGGAAGACAATAGAATACTCGTGGGCGATTTGGTGGTCAAGAGTCGCCACAAAGTGATCATTTACGCGACTTGAGGGCGACATTTGAGATAATCTTGGGCACATCGGTGAGGATGAACCCGGCTAAGTCTTTTAAGAGATGTCTAGTGGCAAGTTTAAGGATTAGTGGTCACGGCGGATGGTATCTGACTTCGACCGGACAAAGTCAAAGCTATCCAAGAACTTCCACCTCCTAGAAGCCTCGAGAGCTTCGTGGTCTCCAAGGGCTGGCTTACATTCACAGATTCATCTCCAATTTATGGAAATGTCAACCATTCTCAAAGCTCATGAAGAAAGGTGTATCGTTAGTTTGGGATGAAGATTGTCGGAAGGCATTGAAGAGATCAAAGCGTATCTTTCTAATCCCCATTGTTGGTTGCTTTGAATCGGAAAGCCATTTCGATTTACATCCGCTTCTGAGTATCGTTAGTAGGTCTCTTAGCGGGGCGATGACAATGGCCACTAACAGCAGCCTATTACCTCAAGAGGACACCGTCGGGGTCAATATCGATATCCTCCCATTGAAGGAATGTTTGGCTTTGGTCTTAGCCATCCAAAGATGCGGCACTATCTAGTGGGACGGACCATACCGTCATCTCGAAATTAACCTATCACGGTATTCATGACCCGGCGGCGTTGAATGGTCGAATGGCTAGATGGGCATTGTTGTTATCTCGATCGACATTCACTTCAAACCTCGAAGCGATGAAGGGTCAAGGCGTGTGTGATCTTATGGCTAACCATCCATTGAAAGGGAAAGTCGAATTGTATCAAGACATGCACGATGAACCTTATGAAGCTAATCGGTCTCTAAGGAGCAGGTGTGGCGGTTGTTCTTTGGCGGGCCTCGAAACCCACGATGGCCCGTTGTAGCGGTGGGGGTAGTATTGATATCTCCACAAAACCACGCGGATACCGCTGAAGCCGGTCGTTGTCAGAACCATGCACCAATAACGTGGCAGAGTACAATGCGTTATTGGTTGGTCTCGACATAGCCAAACATTTGGGCGTGAAACACCTTGAAGCGTTTGGGGATTCACAGCTAATAGTAAAACAACTAAGAGGAGAATACGAAGTCAGGCACGAGGACCTTATCCCTCATTATGCAGCAGCCATAACTTTAGCTGACTCCTTTGAAAGCTTTTACATTGATCATGTACCCGTTTGCGGAACACTTATCTTGAATCTTGTGGCGTCTCTTGCATTCGCTATACACGAGAATGCTACTCGGCAAGTTATTGTGTCTAGTCGGCAACTATTTGACCAAAATATGCATTACAGATCCAAGCAAATAAGACGAGCCTAAGTCACCGGAAGCACGCGATCGGCGGTTCCGATCATCGACTATGTCTTGCATGGGATATTGCACGAAGACATAAAAGAAAGGGAGTCAATTGCGTCGGCGGCGTCAAGATTTTACTATGATTCCCAATTCTGGACCTTGTATAGAAGGTCATATGATGGATTCTTGCCGATGTTTGTCAACTAAGGAAGCGAGCAAGTCTTGAAAAGCTCATGGCGGTGTTTGTGGAGCACACCGGCTGGACCCAAGTTATGGGACGGTTCGCGTGAACTTCGGTTATTATTGGCCGACAATGGTAAGGGATGCCGTGGCTTACGCTAAACGATGCCATGCATGCCAAGTACATGCTAATTACCTTCATCAACCGCCGGAACACTTGCATCCTACCGCGACGTCCTGGCCATTCGAAACGTGGGGGATGGATATTGTCGGTCCAATTTCTCCACCTTCTTCAAAAGGACATCGCTTCATATTGGCGATCACTGATTATTTCTCAAAGTGGGCTGAAGCCGTTCCGTTGAGATTGGTCAAGACGAGTGATGTGATCAAATTTGTTAATCATCACGTCATATACCGATACGGTGTGCCGAGGCGGATTGTCCACGATAATGGTCCCCAATTTGTCAGTCATGCTTTCACGCGATTCTGCGACAAATTCCGGATCCGGAATTTAGCGTCAACAGCTTACTACCCCGCTGCGAATGGACAAGCTGAAGCCTTTAATAAGACGATCATCAAGATCCTTACTAAGATGGTCTCTTCAAACAAGAAGGATTGGAACGACAAGCTGGGGCAAAGCCTGTGGGCTTACCGCTGCAGTTCGCTGCAGAGCGGGTACCACCCATATTCTCTAGTTTATGGTACGTGAGGCCATTTTACCGCTAGAGATTCAGATCCCATCGCGAATAGCGTTATCCACGGAATGACAGCCGAGGAAAATCATCGCCCGGCCTTGAGGAACTTGAAATCTTTGGATGGCGACTTCTGAGGCTCAACGGCATATCGAGCTTTACGGACCGGTTCTAAAGCATTTGACAAGAAAGTCCGATGTCGCATTTTCAAGGAAGGCGACCTCGTTCTCGCTGTCCGACGCCCAATGATTTTGATCTCCAAAAAGAAGGGGAAATTCGAACCAAAATGGGAAGGGCCATTAAGTAGTGGAATCGGTTTACTCGAATGGAGCATACGCCTAACCAATCAAGAAGGCTTACGTAATCATGATGCCTATCAATGGTAAGTTTCTGAAGAAGTACTACCCGTAATCTTCTTTCAAACTCCCACTAAGTTGTCATGTTAACAATCACCTCTGATAACTAATTTCCTCCAAATTCTCTCGCCAATCCTCATCAATAGGATGGCGGGACCTAAACTATCCGTTAACAATCACCTCGATGGTTTCCCTCGAGAAATCCTCCATCAATCCTCTCAAGCGGGATGGCGGGACCACTCCCACGTAATCATTTCCTAAATGATTTTGTTAAGTAATCCTTGTTGTTATACTCTCCGTCAGCGAACAACTTGATTGCTTTTTGATCCGCGATCGTTATACTTTTATGTCACGATTGATCATTTCCAAATAGTGGCCTACCATGCGATGTGCCTCTATTTCAACCATAGTCGTTATACTCCCATGTCGAGCGACTTCGGCTACCCCGAGAATCATTTCCTAAATGATTTTGTTAAGTAATCCTTGTTGTTATACTCTCCGTCAGCGAACAACGATTGCTTTTTGATCCGCGATCGTTATACTTTTATGTCAGCGAGCGATTCGATCATTTCCTAATAATGGCCTACCATGCGATGTGCCATTATTAGGGTTAAATCTTTGCCCTAAGAGACAAAGCGGGGTTCGTGTTTGCCCGAGGAGAAGACAAAGTGCGCGGCCAATCCACGTGTAGCGGTTGTTATTAAACAGGTGAATCTATGTCTCTCGACATAGGGGACTTTATCTCGATCCCTTATTTGAGATTAGTCTACGCCTAACACACGCGGGTCGTAGTCTATTCCGTGAGAAAGGCGAAGTCTACGTATTCAACATCGTAGCACTAAGAAAGTTAACTCTCTTAGCACAACGTTACATGTGGGACGGACCTAGACAATCCGCATGCTAGCCCGATTCAAACGGTAGTCGGTAAAGGCACATCAAATCCGTTGATAGCTGAGGGTTTGCTAAAAATCCTATGCGGCAATCATTAGATGTAAGTGAAGAGTTCATGTTTGTCGAGCTCGTTGGAAGGTTCCTCGCACCGTTTGAATGGTGATCATATTGCAAGTCTTCATATCCAAAGTGTTCCAGACTCCATTCAACCACATTCAGGTCTGAAAACTTTGGAGGGGGTTTTGTAGGCAGTAAAAATTGCCTTAATCCCTACACAGCAACTCGGGATGAGCAAAAGAGCTTAAGGGCTCATCTGAGTGAAGGCAGGCCCACCTGAGGGTTAAGTTCACCTGAATGCTTGACTTACGGAATAGACAAAAGTGCTGATATCTCTCAAACCGGAAGGAACTGGGCAAAAGGACCGGAAGAATTGGCTCCGTCTCATCGAGATGGTCGATTTCCATATATAATTCGTCCAATTCCGACGTACGGTTTGAAAGTTACGACTGCTCTTCAGAAGGCACGAGGCTCGCCAAGCGGCGAGCTCGACATTGAGCGAGCTTCGCCAAGCGGCGAGCTCGACATTGAGCGAGGCTTCGCCAAGCGGCGAGCTCGACATTGAGCGAGGCTTCGCCAAGCGGCGAGCTCGACATTCAACGAGGTTAAGCCAGCGGTGGCTTCGACATTCAACGAGGTTAAGCCAGCGTGGCTTCGACATTCAACCGAGGTTCGCCAAGCGTGGCTTCGACATTCAACGAGGTTCGCCAAGCAGCTTCGACATTGGCGAGGTTAAGCCAGCGGTGGCTTCGACATTGGCGAGGTTAAGCCAGCGGTGGCTTCGACATTCAACCGAGGTTCGCCAAGCGTGGCTTCGACATTCAACCGAGGTTCGCCAAGCGCCGGCTCGACATTCAACCGAGGTTCGCCAAGCAGCGGCTTCGACATTCAACGAGGTTCGCCAAGCGTGGCTTCGACATTCAACGAGGTTAAGCCAGCGGTGGCTTCGACATTGGCGAGGTTAAGCCAGCGTGGCTTCGACATTGAGGCGAGCTCGACATTGAGGCGAGCTCGACATTGAGGCGAGCTCGACATTGAGCGAGCTTCGCCAAGCGGCGAGCTCGACATTCAACGAGGTTAAGCCTACAGCGGTGAACCTCGACATTCAACGAGGTTAAGCCTACAGCGGTGAACCTCGACATTCAACGAGGTTAAGCCTACAGCGGTGAACCTCGACATTCAACCGAGGTTCGCCAAGCGTGGCTTCGACATTCAACCGAGGTTCGCCAAGCGCCGGCTCGACATTCAACCGAGGTTCGCCAAGCGTGGCTTCGACATTGGCGAGGTTAAGCCAGCGTGGCTTCGACATTCAACCGAGGTTCGCCAAGCGTGGCTTCGACATTCAACCGAGGTTCGCCAAGCAACCGGCTCGACATTCAACCGAGGTTCGCCAAGCGTGGCTTCGACATTCAACCGAGGTTCGCCAAGCGTGGCTTCGACATTCAACCGAGGTTCGCCAAGCGTGGCTTCGACATTCAACCGAGGTTCGCCAAGCAAATGGCTCGACATTCAACCGAGGTTCGCCAAGCGTGGCTTCGACATTCAACCGAGGTTCGCCAAGCAAATGGCTCGACATTCAACCGAGGTTCGCCAAGCAGCGAGGCTCGACATTCAACCGAGGTTCGCCAAGCAAATAAGCTCGACATTCAACCGAGGTTCGCCAAGCGTGGCTTCGACATTCAACCGAGGTTCGCCAAGCAAATAAGCTCGACATTCAACCGAGGTTCGCCAAGCGTGGCTTCGACATTCAACCGAGGTTCGCCAAGCGTGGCTTCGACATTCAACCGAGGTTCGCCAAGCGTGGCTTCGACATTCAACCGAGGTTCGCCAAGCAAATAAGCTCGACATTCAACCGAGGTTCGCCAAGCAACCGGCTCGACATTCAACCGAGGTTCGCCAAGCAAATGGCTCGACATTCAGCGAGGTTCGCCAAGCAAATGGCTCGACATTCAGCGAGGTTCGCCAAGCAAATGGCTCGACATTCAGCGAGGTTCGCCAAGCAAATAAGCTCGACATTCAACCGAGGTTCGCCAAGCAACCGGCTCGACATTCAGCGAGGTTCGCCAAGCAATGGCTCGACATTCAACCGAGGTTCGCCAAGCGTGGCTTCGACATTGGCGAGGTTAAGCCAGCGTGGCTTCGACATTGGCGAGGTTAAGCCAGCGTGGCTTCGACATTCAGCGAGGTTCGCCAAGCAAATAAGCTCGACATTCAACCGAGGTTCGCCAAGCGTGGCTTCGACATTCAGCGAGGTTCGCCAAGCAAATAAGCTCGACATTCAACCGAGGTTCGCCAAGCAATGGCTCGACATTCAGCGAGGTTCGCCAAGCAAATAAGCTCGACATTCAACGAGGTTAAGCCAGCGTGGCTTCGACATTCAACCGAGGTTCGCCAAGCAATGGCTCGACATTCAGCGAGGTTCGCCAAGCAACCGGCTCGACATTCAACCGAGGTTCGCCAAGCAAATAAGCTCGACATTCAACCGAGGTTCGCCAAGCAATGGCTCGACATTCAGCGAGGTTCGCCAAGCAAATGGCTCGACATTCAACCGAGGTTCGCCAAGCGTGGCTTCGACATTGGCGAGGTTAAGCCAGCGTGGCTTCGACATTCAACGAGGTTAAGCCAGCGTGGCTTCGACATTCAGCGAGGTTCGCCAAGCAAATGGCTCGACATTCAGCGAGGTTCGCCAAGCAAATGGCTCGACATTCAACCGAGGTTCGCTTACGCCAGCGAACCTCGACATTCAACCGGTTCGCCACGCAGCGAACCTCGACACTCAAACGGTCGCCCGCAGCACTGAAGTCCGACGAGGTTCGCCGCTCGCCGCTACCGCAGCGCCGCTGCTATCAGAAGTACCGACATCGCAACGGCGCCAGGCGGACGGTAGCAACCTCAAGATCACTGCAGCGCGCCGCCATCGTGAGCAAACACGCAGGCTATTGTCGTAACGCAGCACTGGCGCTTGACCGCTCGCGCCATGAGAAGGGTCATTAACCCTCACTTGAGAAGTGACAAGAGGGGTCAGTTACACCCCTTGAGCCCATATAAAGAGCTAAAAGCCCAACGAAGAAAGGGCTGGCTGGCTTTGGAGAGAACTCTTGGAAAATCAAGCACCTGCGCACAAGTGAGGATAAGCTCCTCTTCAACAACCTCTAGATCATCGCGGCCGATCGATGCGTCAGCGGGAAGCAACCTCGACTTCGAGCATCGAGTGAAGCATCCTCGCTACCAAACAACCCACCTTAAAAGAGGAGTCAAATCGACCTTCTCTTCCTCTGTAATCGAAGGAATTTGATTGTAAAACATTCATTCAATCAATAAACATTTTTTCGACCCTACATTTGGCTATGTCGAGACCAATCAATAACGCATTATATTCTGCTACGCTATTGGTGCATGGTTCTCGATAACGACACGTACCGTGGTACCACGGGTTTTGTGGAGATATCAATACTACCCCCACTCCGCTACAACGGGCCGCCAGGTCGCTCGAGGCTCCACAAAGAACAATCGCCACACCTCGCTCCTTAGAGACCGATTAGCTTCATAAGGTTCATCGGGCATGTCGATACAATTCGACTTTCCTTTCAATGGATTGTTAGCCATAAGATCACACACGCCTTGACCCTTCATCGCTTCCGAGGTTTGAAGTGAATGTCGTGATCGAGATAACAACAATGCCCATCTAGCCATTCACCATTCAACGTACAGTCGGGTCATGAATACCCTGATAGGGTCAATTTTGAGATGACGTATGGTCTCGGCCCCACTAGATAGTGCCGCATCTTTTGGATGGCGAAGACCAAAGCCAAACATTCCTTCAATGGGAGGATATCGGACACCGCCTGTTCCTACCGAGGTAATAGATCGCCTGCTCGCGGTCCGCTGTCATCGCCCCGCGTAAAAGACTGCTAACGCATACCAGAAGCCGATGTACATCGAAAGGGCTTTCCCCGACTTCGGCGCACCAACACAGGGGATTAGAAAGATATGTTTTGATCTCTTGAATGCCTTAGGCAATCTTCATCCCAAACTAACGATACACCTTTCTTCATGAGCTTCGAGAATGGTTGACATTTCCCATAAATTGGAAATGAATCTCTAATGTAAGCCAAACGCCTTGGAGACCACGGCTCTCTCGAGGCTTCTAGGAGGTGGAAGTTCTGGATAGCTTTGACTTTGTCCTGTCGAGGCGATACCATCTCGGCCAGGACTATTAACCCTAGAAATTTGCCACTAGACATCCCGAAAAGACTTAGTTGGGTTCATCTTCAGCCGATGAGCCCGCGATTATCTCAAATATCGCCCTCAAGTCGGTAAATGATCACTTTGTGGCGACTCTTGACCACCAAATCGCCTACGAGCATTCTACCGCCCTCCGCAAATGTTTTCGTAAGATAGTGGTCATGGCATGCCGGTATGTAGCCCCGCTTTCAAGCCGAAGGCATAACTCAGATAACAAAGATATTCCCCGACGGTGTTCGAAAGCGCAGTGCTTTTCATCATCGGTGCATTTTGATCCGATTGTATCCCTAAAAGCCATCCATAAAAGACATCCTTTCAATCCGCATGTGTTGTCGATAATGAGATCCGTGGATTGGTAGAGGAAAATCATCTTTCTGACATGCTAAATTTAAATCTCTCAGAATCGACGATGGATTCGACCGTCCGCTTTTCTTCAAAACGGTACTATGTTGGCTACCCACCGGTGTTGAACCTCACAACCTCGCCACGCCTTCTCGATTTCTTTCGATGGCCTTCATGACTTGAGGGGAAAATCGCCGTTGTCGCTGTTTGATTGCAGCTTAGCACCGGTTTGATATTATGGTGCATAGCCACTTGAGGGTCTAAGCCGCATATCCTCATAACTCCAAGCTAAGACATCAATATATTCTCGCACTCAAAGCGATGAGGTTCTCCTTTTCCTTAGTGGTCAAACTATCGCTATAAATATGGGTTTTGGATTAGCTTCGGCCCCATTTTACTCTGACTATTTTGTCATCTCCGGATCTGCTCGCTGCTCAAAACGATGTTCCCATTGCATCCCGAAATGTTGACTTAGCGATCTTCGAATAATGACAACCGATCATCCTCTTGAATCTCAAGTTGATCGGTCATAGCTATATTGGCCATCGTGGACCGAATTCATGTCCTCATCGACTTCTAATCCTGTGAAACTGCTCTGCACGATGAGTGCTCAATCGCCTCGCCTTGACATGCCATGAGTAATGATGGTGATTCATACCCCAACCCTTTACGAAGTTTTATGATAGTAATCATCAGCCGGGCCTTCCGACAGCGGATCTGACGGCGTCTCGATGCCTTTCCCGAAGTTTAGTCCTTCTTTGCGAAGGAAGTCATATCCCATTTTCTTCATCAAGTTTTGCGCTGTTGGCGAGAAATATGAGAATTGGGGTTCTTTTCCTTTTGCTTGGGGTTGTTCCACCTCAGCTTGCAATGGTTTGTTGACCTGCCCAAAGATAATGTCTTTCCGATCACTATTCCTGGCTGGTACCACAAAAACCACTTGTGAAGAATTAAAGTGCCTTTGGGTCATCATGAACGATGACCGAATTGGCATGTGCAATGTAGGTTCAAGATACAACCGTATGCACTCTCGACATTAAGTCAAGATGACTTTTAACAATCTGGCGCAAGCTAAATCATAATCTTCATTGAAAACGACGCTATCGCCATCGTGATCATTCAGACGACACAAAAGGTTTTACATCATTGAAAACAACTCCTTGTTCTGACTCTATGCCATTTTCACCATAGTCCTCGATCTGTGGTTCATCGGTTTGGCCTTCTTCAAGGTAGTGGGCGTAATCCGTGAAAATAATTCTCCACACCTTTGAATGGTTGCCTTCCACGAATCAATGTTTTAACCATCCCTCTTCATCTATATACTTCATGCATTGATGCAATGTAGACGGACGATCAAGTTTTCATGGATCCGGTACACCCAATAGCAGATTATAGGATGTATCAAAGATCAATGACGAAAGGTGTGACGCCCGCCTTCAAGTCTCCTATCGGCATCGAGTTTGATTTTGCCCAAGGGACGAATTGTGGCATTGAAACCAGATGGTAGTCCCTGGCCGCCGCTAAACGATGCGCCGTATCCCGAGATGTTGTATAATTATCAATGGGATGATACTCAATGCATCCCGGGTCCACTTGAGCTCTCGCTGATTTGGGATGAGCCCATGTAACCGGTAAAGTATAATGGCCTGTCATGCCGTTCTTCACTGCATATCCTCCGATGAAAAAGTAATGCATCGGCCCTTTGAAGACTCGTGACATTGGCGAAACTTCGGGAGTTTCGGGAAATGAGCGAAAGGCTTCGTCCGCCAATGCTTCTCGCAGCTCCGGTAGATTGAGAAAGCCGTAAGAGTTCAAATAAAGTGATCCTCACGGATGTTGAGAGTTGGGCTAAAACATCGAACTCGAAAGGCCTCGTCCCCGCGGTCCTTCTAAGCCCAGCGGATTTCCTTTGTTTTGGCTCAATGATCGGCGCTTTGATGGTGCATCGGTATTGCCTCTGGTACTTCTTTGAGAACTCTTTCCCACCTCGTAGCCAACGCCGGTACAAATTGTACCGGGTGATTTGTTGCTCGGTGGAATCATCGACCGCCTCGGGCGCGGCGAGGTAGCGCATAAGTCTTCCCTTTAGACTTTGAAGAAGTCCATTGTTCATCGATAACAAGTCGTGGTGAACTCCATACTTTCGCTTCTGCTGCATTGTGGGATCATGCCTTGTGCCTCCGATCTTGAAGATCAAAGTTCACAACTCGGCTTCGCTATGGATCGGTTTTACACCATCTTGCACTTGGAATTCCATAAAGTCGCCAAATTGGAGAGCCACACTGGTTTGCGTGACACCTCTTCCTCGATCCTCCGCAGAGTCATAACGCCTGCCTCTAACAAGACTTGGATCTTGTCCTTCAAAATGTAGCACGATGCTGTCGGGTGGTGTACCATTCGATGGTACATGCAGTATTTTGGATCATCCGTCCTCGAAGCCTCCTCCGGCTTCCTTATTTCTGGAAGCGTGATCTTGTTCATTTTGAGTAAAGTTTTAAGGATTGGTATGACCTGGTCATCCTTAAAATTATACTTCCTCGGAGGACGGGTGTCAGAAATATTCGATTTCTGCTTGAAGGATCTCGAAGTAGGTTGGGTCTCCACAGCCAAGGTCTCCTTCCCCTTCGATTGCTTTTGAGGAATAAAGTTGTTCTGATTACCCCCCTTTTTATGACGAGGATCGTGAGGTTCCTCGGCTTCGATCCTCACAAGCATGTTCTCAACTTGTTCGCCCTGTCTCACCAATTCTCTCCAAGAGTGTGCTTCAACCGCACCCATCTTTGAAAGTATGTTCGAGAGGTGGCTCGCACATCCCGATGAATGTTGCTTCCAGGCTTGGTCCCGGAGTGCAAGGACTGATTCCGAATCGCTGACGGTGCGGCCGACGACTCGCCCCTTGCTTTTCGCCAACAAAGTGGCCATAGACACCTCTGTCGCATCAAAGAATCGGGCCATAAAAGCCTTTGCAAATCTTTCCAAGAGCCGACAGAACCAGTTTCTAACCTTCAAACCATTCGGCTAATTCTTAAGAGTGCGGATGAATAATCGGGTCATAATAGGATCGCACCGCTATATGCCCTGGCGCTTGGAAATAGTAGATGTGTTGTGACGGAGAACTCTTTTCACGAATCGCATCTAAATTAAGTGCTTGAATTTCGGAGGATATGGGACATCATCCCATTCCATAGGATATGGCCTCGCCACCCCCAAATTCTTAGATCGCTCTTTGAGTTTGAGAGCATCCAACGCTTTTGAAATCCCGCAACATATGATCTTGCTCTTTTGTATGGATTTGACTCGCTCGCATGACATTGAGTGAACATCATGATCCCGTCGTAGCCTTCTTGCTTTGATTTGGATCCTCCTTAGTCCATCTTCTTCTTGCCCACAAGCTTCTCCATCATCATCTCTAAGCTGCCTCGATAGATTCTTGTGGCGCAAGAATAGTAGCTTGTTGCTTTTCAATTCTTCGTGGTCATCTTTCGCTCGCCATGAGGACTGGCTCGACACCGAAATCGGATTTGAAGGTTGAGATGTAGCGATGGCGAGTTCTCAATTCTTCGGGACCCCAGCCTAACCGCTATAATCAAACGGATCGCCGCTCGGTGCGAAGACGTGCTTCGATAGGCGCTTTGACTATTGATTACCGCGCTCAGAACCTCGGGAGTACTCGGGTCGACGATTCAGATCGCTTATCTGGTCTTTCCCGCCCTCTCAACCATGTTAATGGTCACTCCATGACTCGCGGCCGCTTGCCTTTTATGGTGGAACCGCCGCTTTCAGTTGGATCGCGTCGATAACCGCCAAAACCGGCCGATGCGTTGATGAACATTGGGCGCCAGCGCAGATAAGCTTCACAAAGAAGAATGAGACTGATTTGATTGGCATCACGCTTATGGTAATGATAATCACGAGATCAAACGGGTGTTCCCCTGATTTCAAAAATGAGCCTCAGATGAGAAAGGCTCTCGAAGTCGAAGTTTGGCGACCAGCAGGTTGCCATCTCCTTTGGCTCGGGCGGTGAGGTTCGCGCCTCGGCCAGGTTCGGCCTGGCCCGAGGTGGTCTCAAGTTGTCGGGTAGGCTTAAAATGGCGTTCGCCCACTTGCTGGACGACACCCTCGGTCGAGGTTCATGATGACGAGGTCCATCCTCTTGACGCTTTGCTACCACGCAGGTTCGCCAAAAGAGCAATGTTCGCATGTTGTTACGGTTCGCCAAGCGCATAAGGCTCATCTCTTCTCAAGGGGACTCACACTGGCTGGCAGGTTCACTGGGCGCAGGCTCGCCATGTTTCGAAATGAAGCCAGGTTGTTGCCGAGGTTCGCTAACCGGACGAGGTTCACCCTTTTGGAGGGACCTCGAAGTTGATGGCGAGGTTCGCATTTGTACTAGGCTCGCAGAGCGAGCATGTTCGCCGTGGACGAGGTTCGCACCGGGTGACCTCGCCTGCTTTGAACGAACCCCGGGTGATGACGAGGTTCGTTGATCTTCTTCGACGATAGTGGAACTGGCCCAACGACCAAAGCTCGGTTAACGCCGGGCAGCTTGTTCTCGTTACCGACGCGACCGAACGTTTCGAGAGGGACCGCTAGAAGATTCGGTCCTCCCATAGTGCAGCCAGGCTCGCCGGCCAAAACTTGGCTAACAACATCCGGTTGGCCTGGCCGCTTAACAACCCACTTCTTAGCCTCCGCCGGTCGATTCTTGGAGCCTTGTCCTTGAGAGACAAGGTCGATTGTCGAGGCTCGCCGAGAGGATTCAACAAAAGCCACGGGGCTGAAGTCTCATCTGAGACTTCGGCGACACTAGCGTGTCTTCAGGGCTAGATGCCCGAGGAGAGGAACTCCTCGCACTTACCCCGATCAATTCAATGACCAAGGTTCGAACCTCGTTCCAACCGCAATCTCGCCTCGATTGCGCCACCACCAGCTCATCTAATGAATGGTTGCTCCCAGTAATTAGCCATCTTACGTAGGGTCGAAAAATGTTTATTGATTGAATGAATGTTTTACAATCAAATTCCTTCGATTACAGAGGAAGAGAAGGTCGATTTGACTCCTCTTTTAAGATGGGTTGTTTGGTAGCGAGAGGATGCTTCGCTCGATGCTCGAGTCGAGGTTGCTTCCCATTGACGATCAGATCGAAGCTGCGGATGATCTAGAGGTTGTTGAAGAGGAGCTTAACCTCACTTGTGCGCAGGTGCTTGATTTTCCAAGAGTTCTCTCCAAAGCCAGCCAGCCTCTTTCTTCGTTGGGCTTTCAGCTATTTATGCGGGCTTAAGGGGTGTAACTGACCCCTATTGTCACTCTCATATGAGGGTTAATGACCCTCCCATCGTGCGAGCGGTCAAATGCAGTGCGTGTTCGACAATGGCCTCGTGTTTGCTTCTGATGGCGGCGCCCGGCTGCGTGATTGTGAGGTTAAGCTCTGATCCGCGGCGGCTGCGTGATGGCGGCGAGCGGCGAACCTCGTCGGACCGCGCGATGCGGCAGGCGAGCCTCGTCTCATGGCTGGCGAGCCGTTTCACATCGCGAACCTCGTGTTGAGGTCGAGCCTCGCCTCTCGAGCAAGTCTTGTTCCGCACCGCACCGGTCTAGCTTCGTTGAGTGTCGAGGTTCCTTTGCTGTGGCGAACCTCGGTTGAATGTCGAGGTTCACCGCTGTAGGCTAACCTCGGTTGAATGTCGAGCCTCGCCGCTTGGCGAGCCTCATCGAATGTCGAGCCTCGCCGCTTGGCGAGCCTCATCGAATGTCGAGCCTCGCCGCTTGGCGAGCCTCATCGAATGTCGAGCCTCGCTGCTTGGCGAGCCTCATCGAATGTCGAGCCTCGCCGCTTGGCGAGCCTCATCGAATGTCGAGCCTCGCTGCTTGGCGAGCCTCGTCTGCCACGAAGAACAGGTCGTAACTTTCAAACCGTACGTCGGAATTGGATGAATTATATATGGAAATCGACCATCTCGACGAGACGGAGCCAATTGACCCGGTAATTTTGCCCAGTTCCTCCCGGTTCAAGAGATATCAGCACTTTTGTCCATTTTGTAAAGTCAAGCATTCAGGTGAACTTAACCTTTAGGCGGACCTGACCTCGCTCAGATGGACCCTTAAGCTCTTTTGCTCATCCCGGGTTGTTGTGTAGGGATTAAGGCAATTTTTACTGCCTACAGGGGATTTATCGGACGGTCAAAATCCTTATCGGATAGCGGATATCGGGGATATATCAGGAATAAGTAGTATTTATCGGAGTAATATACCGGATGGTGTATATATATAATATAATACCCTAAAATGTAATCTAACCATACTTAATGAAATAGAAACAGACCAAAATTAACTGCAGTAAAACATAGTTGCAGTGAAAATTAGTTACAGTTAAAATTAATTGCTCAAAATTAATTGCACTTAAAATTAATTGCAACAGCTATCTCTTATACAGTATCACAGGATTTACAACTGATGAGTTATTAAACCCATTAACTCTGTCCATTTCTTTGTTAAAAAAGCACAAAAATTATAAGATTAACAAATTGGATAACCACGCAACAAAAAATTTTGCACAAAAATTGAGCATATACCACTGATGCGGGGTAAGTGTTTCTATCAAGGTCGAAACACTGATCAAGAAATGAACTTTACTCAACGTCATATATCACATTTGCATAAAAATCTTACCTTTCCAATCTCAACATATTCATCATCAATTCTAAACTCATTCACTTAGGTACAAAAATCTTTTAAAGAAAAAAGAATGTAATCAGATAAGTGTTTCTTATAGGAAAAAACAAATTGGATAACCAGGTCCAGAAACAATCAACTTGAAGTGTTCTTTATGAGAAAAAAACATTATCTGTTGCTATAGCTTCCGAAGTGCTACACCGCATGAATGCGGTGGGAGCCACTTCTAGAAGCCTGTGGGAGCCACCTCTAAAGCCCACTTCGCCCGGCGGTGATACTGCGATGGACCAATTATCATGCTGCGATGAGGACGTCGCACAATTAAAGCGGGGTGATTGTGATACCCCAAGATTTAGTCTCACATTGGATATTGATTGAGTGAATGAATGATTTAAATGATGGGTCTTGAGAGCCAAGTGTAACATTGGCTAGCCAATTTTGATAGTGGATTGAGCCAAATCACGTGTGCACTCGTGGGTCCGGGACTTCACATGCGCGGGCGAGTGGGCGGGCGTGGAAACCATTGCTAAATTCCTAGAGATGCGGTATCGTCCCGATTACACCATGCCTGGTTCTCCTTCCATGAATGGTATTGCCGAAACATGAAATAAAATGCTCAAGGACATGGTGAGGAGTATGATTAGTCATTCCAACTTATCAGAATCTCTCTGGGAAGAAGCATTAAAGGCTGCAACTTACATACTCAATATAGTACTCACTAAAGCGATTGCCAAAATCCCTTATGAACTTTGGATGGGCAAAAAGTCTAGTCTGAAGCAACTGCATATTTGGGGATGTCCAACTGAGGTTAGGCCTTATAGGCCACATGAAAAGAAACTGGACTCTAGAACCGTTAGCTGCTACTTTGTTGGTTACTCTGAGAGATTCAGGAGTTACAAGTTTTATGATCCTACAGCTAAGTCAATATTTGAGATAGGAAATGCGCGGTTTTTTGAGGAGGTTGAGTTTGTGGAGGGAGATAAGGTTAAGGACTTTGTCTTTGAAGAGGAATATTGTTATAGCCCATTTCTAAAAGAACAGTAAATCCAAGAAGATTAGCAGATAAGTTCCCACATTAAGGCTTTAAAAGTCAATTATTTCATTCCCAAGGATTTCTACTACGAGATACACGAGAGGCCTGACGAGCCGATACGCCAAACTAGCAGTTCGAGAGGTTTACCATGGCGAGCACTTGCGAGGAGAGCCAAAAGGTGGTACCTCTTGTTCCGCAGCCCTCTCGGCCTCGCAAGCATGGCGAGCACTTGTGAGGAGAGCCAAAAGGCGGTACCTCTCGTCCCGCAGCCCTCTCGGCCTCGCAGGCATGGCGAGCACTTGCGAGGAGAGCCAAAAGGCAGTACCTCTCGTCCCGCAGCCCTCTCGGCCTCGCAGGCATGGCGAGCACTTGCAAGGAGAGCCAAAAGGCGGTACCTCTCCTCCCGCAGTGTCCTCGGCCTCGCAGGCATGGCGAGCACTTGCGAGGAGAACCAAAAGGCGGTACTTCTCGTCCTGCTTCCACCTAGGACTGAGAAATGATGAAACATCTCAAAATTCCCACCATAGATGAGTCACCATTGCATTAAATGCTGAATCAGCGTTGTGGGTCCCCCATACCTGTAGCTCATCATCACACATCAACTCATCACAATCCTCTGACTAAACCATCACTTCACAGTACTTCCCAAGTTGACTCATCCTTATCAACCGATGATCACGACACTGCTAACAATCATCGCTTCAAGTGGCCACCATCACAATGAGTTCCTGAATACCCCAAATGCTTCTATAAATATGAGGCCAGGTCTCAAAATTCGGTAAGCAATTTTTCCTATAAAGCTAAGGAAGAAAAGAGAAGGGTTAACTCTTTTGAATTTCCTCCCCACTCACATACTAACTTGATCGTCGAAGGGACCATCGGGGAACCCAACTCCAACCTCTCACGAGTTGCTACTTTGTGCAGATCGATTCACGGAGCTATTATCCTAGATCTTTAAAAGGGAATTAGCGGACCTCATTCACTCAAATTCCTCCATTTATTTGACTGTGTGATTTAGACCATCAACAGTTTGGCGCCCACCGTGGGGCCCTCTACTTCTTTTTGATTGAGATGCTTGGGAACGATTAGCGACCTGAGTCATCCTCACGCCAACTTTCTAAGGATCAACAAGCTGGGTTTGTTACTCAAGCTCAGTTGGAGGAAGTTACCAAGCAGATTACCCTTTCAACCGACAAGAAATTGACGAATTTTCTCGGGAAGTCAGTAATCAACTTGTTCAAGGACTAATCCCCGCGACATCACATTAGTATTAGTAAGGGAATCGATCCTCGCCGATCAGATGGATCAACTTACGCCAGAAGCGCACCGCCGACTTCCATCTTCACCGCCGCCAAGAAGCATTTCGGCGATCGGTTCTCTCATCGCTGCCAGGCTCTTTGATGATCGCCTCGCATCAAGCAGCGCCGCTTTTGACGACGATATCTTCGGCAGCAGATAGGAGAAGGAGTCCTAGTCCTGATCTAGACCGACGAGAGCACACCGGCAAGAGGATAGCCTACATGCCTCCATCACGGTATTCCTCTCCCAATCCAGACATGGTCCCTGTCGCCTCCGGGTATGATCGATGTAGGTCAGAAAAAATTATCAAGACACCAATATCCGCTAAACACTATCAATGAAGGTTACAAGTCGACGACTTTCACGACAACAAAGGAGAATCGGTTAATGTCTCCGTGAGTACAAGGATTACAAGTTGACAATCCTTGTGAAAGGAGATCACAAGTATTGATCTCTTCAAAGCAAAGCGGGGCGCTTCCCGCGTTTCAATTCAAAATCACGGAGCACATGGCCCGCTCAAGCCCAAATGCGAAGCACATGGCCCGCATTTCAATTCAAAAGCGGGCGTGGCCCGCATTGAAGCCCAAAGCGAAGTACATGGCCCGTTGAAACCTAAAGCGGAGCACATGGCCCTCGTTTGAAGCCTAAAGCGAAGCACATGGCCCGCGTTGAAACCTAAAGCGGAGCACATGGCCCGCTCGGCTCAAAACGCTGGTTTCCAACCCCGCCCTAGTTAAAACATAGACGCTGAGGTTCATCCCCGCTGTTCCTCGACTAAAATGCAGACGCTGAGCTTGTCTAACGCTGAACTCGCTTTGACTCATTCAAACATGAGTTGAGCGGTTCCTCAACCGTTTGAGAGATTTAAGAGGCGGTTACACCCACTAAACCCCCATTATGGAGCAATTCAAGGGGCGGTTACACCTTTAATCCCTATAAATGGGGGTTTTCACAGCAAAATAGTTGGAAAGAGTTTTCGGAGCAAAACAAAGGAGAAGAGGGAGAAAAGAAAAGCCACTTCTGCTAGCCTGTGATCGGGCGGACGATCGGACCTTCATCCATGGTCTGATCGGAGTGAAACTTGAGGGTAGCTTCAACACTCATCATTCCTAATTCTGAACGGTGGAGATTGATTTCTACCGATTAGATTTGGAGATATCGAGGTTTTACCAAGATCTGTGTCCCTTATTTTTAAAGAAAGGATCAAACCTCCTTTGTCGGGCATCAACTCTCCTAGAGAGTTCAACTCGACATAGTTTTCAAACTTGCATGGCAAGTTCTTCCCCGCCATTCTTAGCTAAAAGGATTACTAATACCCCAAATTTCTATAAATATGAGGCCAGGTCTCAAAATTCGGTAAGCAATTTTTCCTATAAAGCTAAGGAAGAAAAGAGAAGGGTTAACTCTTTTGAATTTCCTCCCCACTCACATACTAACTTGATCGTCGAAGGGACCATCGGGGAACCCAACTCCAACCTCTCACGAGTTGCTACTTTGTGCAGATCGATTCACGGAGCTATTATCCTAGATCTTTAAAAGGGAATTAGCGGACCTCATTCACTCAAATTCCTCCATTTATTTGACTGTGTGATTTAGACCATCAACAGTTTGGCGCCCACCGTGGGGCCCTCTACTTCTTTTTGATTGAGATGCTTGGGAACGATTAGCGACCTGAGTCATCCTCACGCCAACTTTCTAAGGATCAACAAGCTGGGTTTGTTACTCAAGCTCAGTTGGAGGAAGTTACCAAGCAGATTACCCTTTCAGTCCGACAGCAGCTGGACGAATTTTCTGGCGAGCTCGTTAATCAACTTGCTTCGCGACGAACTCGGGCGACATCCCCACATTAGTATTAGTAAGGGAATCGATCCTCGATCATTTGCATGGATCGATCCGCGCGGTAGTAGCCGCGACGACTTCTATCTTCTCCACCGCGCCAAGAAGCGATTTCGATGATCGCCCTTCCGATCACGCCAGCGCTTTGATGATCGCTTCCTCCAAGACGCGAGCGCCGCTTTTGACGACGACATTCGCCGACCTTCCTCGCAGAGATAGGAGAAGGAGTCCTAGTCCTGATCTAGACCGACGAGAGCACACCGGCAAGAGGATAGCCTACATGCCTCCATCCGCGGTATTCCTCTCCCAATCCGGACATGGTCCTGTAAGCCTCGGGTATGATCGATGTAGGTCAGAAAAAAATTATCAGAGCCCAATATCCGCTAAACACTATCAATGAAGGTTACAAGGCGGCGACTTTCCGCGACAACAAAGGAGAATCGAAGCTAATGTCTCCAGTACAAGGATTACAAGTTGACAATCCTTGTGAAAGGAGATCACAAGTATTGATCTCTTCAAAGCAAAGCGGGGCGCTTCCCGCGTTTCAATTCAAAATCACGGAGCACATGGCCCTCGTTGAAGCCTAAAATCGCGGAGCACATGGCCCGCATTTCAATTCAAAAGCGGGCGTGGCCCGCATTGAAGCCCAAAGCGAAGTACATGGCCCGTTGAAGCCTAAAATCGCGGAGCACATGGCCCTCGTTTGAAGCCTAAAGCGAAGCACATGGCCCGCGTTGAAGCCTAAAATCGCGGAGCACATGGCCCGCATTTCAATTCAAAATCACGGAGCACATGGCCCTCGTTTGAAGCCTAAAGCGAAGCACATGGCCCGCATTTCAATTCAAAATCACGGAGCACATGGCCCGCATTTCAATTCAAAATCACGGAGCACATGGCCCTCGTTTGAAGCCTAAAGCGAAGCACATGGCCCGCATTTCAATTCAAAATCACGGAGCACATGGCCCTCGTTTGAAGCCTAAAGCGAAGCACATGGCCCGCATTTCAATTCAAAATCACGGAGCACATGGCCCGCATTTCAATTCAAAATCACGGAGCACATGGCCCTCGTTTGAAGCCTAAAGCGAAGCACATGGCCCGCATTTCAATTCAAAATCACGGAGCACATGGCCCTCGTTTGAAGCCTAAAGCGAAGCACATGGCCCGCATTTCAATTCAAAATCACGGAGCACATGGCCCTCGTTTGAAGCCTAAAGCGAAGCACATGGCCCGCGTTGAAGCCTAAAATCGCGGAGCACATGGCCCGCATTTCAATTCAAAATCACGGAGCACATGGCCCTCGTTTGAAGCCTAAAGCGAAGCACATGGCCCGCATTTCAATTCAAAATCACGGAGCACATGGCCCGCATTTCAATTCAAAATCACGGAGCACATGGCCCTCGTTTGAAGCCTAAAGCGAAGCACATGGCCCGCATTTCAATTCAAAATCACGGAGCACATGGCCCTCGTTTGAAGCCTAAAGCGAAGCACATGGCCCGCATTTCAATTCAAAATCACGGAGCACATGGCCCGCATTTCAATTCAAAATCACGGAGCACATGGCCCTCGTTTGAAGCCTAAAGCGAAGCACATGGCCCGCATTTCAATTCAAAATCACGGAGCACATGGCCCTCGTTTGAAGCCTAAAGCGAAGCACATGGCCCGCATTTCAATTCAAAATCACGGAGCACATGGCCCTCGTTTGAAGCCTAAAGCGAAGCACATGGCCCGCATTTCAATTCAAAATCACGGAGCACATGGCCCTCGTTTGAAGCCTAAAGCGAAGCACATGGCCCGCATTTCAATTCAAAATCACGGAGCACATGGCCCTCGTTTGAAGCCTAAAGCGAAGCACATGGCCCGCATTTCAATTCAAAATCACGGAGCACATGGCCCTCGTTTGAAGCCTAAAGCGAAGCACATGGCCCGCATTTCAATTCAAAATCACGGAGCACATGGCCCGCATTTCAATTCAAAATCACGGAGCACATGGCCCTCGTTTGAAGCCTAAAGCGAAGCACATGGCCCGTTGAAGCCTAAAATCGCGGAGCACATGGCCCTCGTTTGAAGCCTAAAGCGAAGCACATGGCCCGCATTTCAATTCAAAATCACGGAGCACATGGCCAGCGTTGAAGCCTAAAATCGCGGAGCACATGGCCCTCGTTTGAAGCCTAAAGCGAAGCACATGGCCCGCATTTCAATTCAAAATCACGGAGCACATGGCCCTCGTTTGAAGCCTAAAGCGAAGCACATGGCCAGCGTTGAAGCCTAAAATCGCGGAGCACATGGCCCTCGTTTGAAGCCTAAAGCGAAGCACATGGCCCGCATTTCAATCCCTATAAATGGGGGTTTTCACAACAAAAATAGGGGTTGGAAAGAGTTTGGCGGAGCACAAAAACAAAGGAGAAGAGGGAGAAAAGAAAAGCCACTTCTGCGCAGCTGTGATCGGCGTGACGATCGGACCTTCATCCATGGTCTGATCGGAGTGAAACTTGGAGGGTAGCTTCAACACTCATCATTCCTAATTCTGAACGGTGGAGATTGATTTCTACCGATTAGATTTGGAGATATCGAGGTTTTACCGAAGATCTGTGTCCCTTATTTTTAAAGAAAGGATCAAACCTCCTTTGCTGGCATCAACTCTCCTAGAGAGTTCAACTCGATTACAGTTTTCAAACTTGCATGGCAAGTTCTTCCCCGCCATTCTTGACTAAAAGGATTACTAATCCTTTTCTAAAATCAACTCTATCAAAGAGTTCTTAACTCGGCCAAAGTTCTAAACTTGCTCCTGCGAGTTATTTTTCAACCTCGTCCCACGAGTTAAGACGGTCGGATCGTCAACGGGATACAAGATTCAAGCTCCCACCGCTACCGTGAAGAACCCAGATTAAATAAAGGGAAGGTTCTCCGTCGACCCTTCCTTCTTTTGTAAATCGGGCAACCGATCGAGGAATTTGTAATTTCTTTTTATCTAAGTCAGTTAGAGAGAGAGATTGCATTCGAGAGATTGTATTCATTATTCTTCAAATAGAATAGACCAATTTTACAATTTTCTCAACTTTTCCTCGCGAACAAAAGATGGCGACTCCGCTGGGGAGGATCTCTTTCACCAATGAAGAGGTGGTGGCGCAATCCGACGTCAAGCTCATTGGGACGGCTGTTAAAACTCGGCCGTAGAGTTCGATCAAGCCAAGTTGAGGCACTCTCCTCCGGATCCCTTAGCCCCAAGGCTATCGCCAAGATCCATAAAGCCTCTAAGGAGACCAAAGTCCCTTCGGTTGCGTGGCTAACCTGATCGATAAAGATGGTGATGTCATTTGCAAAAGCCTCAAATCGGTGAGTCTTTGCTCGCCGAAGAACCACGACCGAGATGGCCAATCGACCAACCAGCGAACCCGGCGTTTGTGAGCAAGCAGCGATCCCAAGCGGCGTTTCTTTTCTGACGCAAGCCTGGCGTTTATGTGCCGAACACGAGCCTCGCAAAAGCGGTGAGCGCCAACCCTCAATGGCGTTTCAAAATGTGGGTCTCAACCCGCGTTCAATTGCTCAAGCGAACCTCCCGTTGGTAGGGGTTATGGCGACCCTCAGCCCTATCACGAAGCGGGTCTCAACCCGGCGTCCAAGCATTCAAGCGAACCTAGCGTTCCCAATCTGAAAGCAGTGCGCACCTCGGCGTTCAAGTGCTCAAGCGATCTTCGGCGTTCCAAATGCTAAATCATCGGCATATCAGCGGCGCTCACATGCGGCCAAGCCGTCGGTGTTTGACCGATTGACAAATGTCATTTGGTCCACGAGCGGCGACATTCTCACGGGAAGGAGACTTCAAAGGTCGAATACCTTGGAGTCACTTCTAACATGATCGAAGTAGGCGGACCGTCAATCTCTAGCTCCATGAGCGAGACAAATCGGTCCCGGCTTGAAAGAGGCTTTGAATGACTCGGCGGAGTTCTGAACATACTCGGACTCGAGCAGGGTCATATCCCCGTCAACTATCAAAAGTTGGCTAAAGGAATTGAGTCGATGATGAGCATTCACCATCGCGAGAATCTCAATCCTCTAGTTCTTTAAGTGGAGCATGGGGCTGTCTACGGCGGAGAATCTTGAAGATTTCAAGAAGAGGCTCGAAAAGCATCAGGCTATGATGCAAGAAGCCCTGCGATCACAACAAGAGTCCATCGATCAACTTCGAGAAATGGTAGCCCAACTTATCGCGGATAGAGCTCAACTTCAGATAGCCGACTCAACTCCTCAGCCGGAATCATCACGAAGGAGGGGTAGATCCTCAAAACGAAAGGAAAAAGTGAATGAAGCTTCTGATCAAGAAGCTCATCACATAGAATCTTCATTTGAAGAAGGGAGAGAGGCCGAAAATGAGCAAAGTCCTCAATTGGCAAAAATGCGAGAACTGGAAGCCCGCCTCAATGTCATGGCTAATAGGTGCGAGCTCCAAGATCAGGGGGTTGTCAGACCGTATCCTGCAGAATGGGATCGGTTCCTTATCCTCAAAATTCAAAATCCCGGCGCTACAAGCTTTCGTGACGCGGGATCACCGAACCAACACATCTACCATTTTAAGTCCTGGTGGGAATGGGATGTCAACGATGCTATAACGGCTCGTTTATTCATTGGCACCTTCAAGGGGATTGCCTTTGAATGGTTCATGGCTACTGCGGGATGTATCGAAATGGGCGATTTAGAGGCTCTTCTGTCCGCGATTCTTTGAAGATGACACGGAAATCACTGTCACTTCTCTCCTTGCCATTAAGCAAAAGGAGGCGAGCCTATCAAAGTCTTCGTCGAACGGTTCCGAAGCATGGCTCTTCGATGCTCGACAGGTATGACACAGTCTGCTCTGATTGACACCTGTCGGCACAATTTACAAACCAATCTCCTAGCTCGAATGGGGGTTGCAAAATGTCGTTCCTGGAAACAACTAGTCTCCCAGGGCGAACAGGCTGAATCAATTATTGCTAGGATTGAAGCTGAAGAAGAGGAGACTGACTCCAAAGACCTGGCTATTGATGACCCGGCTCTAAATCGCGAGGTCGAAGACTCGGTTAGTATCAACCTAGAATAATTACAGACGTCGTCGATTTTGTCCAAAGACGTCATGTATCCCAAAGACTGGGGGTTGATTATTTATTATTTCCGAGTAGAATAATAAATTCTAAATATTGTCAAGTTAACAAAATACTTTTGACAATGTAAGCACTTCAACGTCTTGTGACACCACCAAAATCAACTTATCAATCCTCTCCACTAGGATGATAAGTCCACAAAGTTGCTCAAATCGTAACACAATCCCGTCAGGTTAACAATGCACCTCTGACAACCAACTTATCAATCCTCTCCAATAGGATGATAAGTCCACAAAGTTGCTCCAATGCATAGCGTATCATTGTCATGTTAACCTCACACCTCTGACAATCAACTTATCAATCCTCTCCAATAGGATGATAAGCCCACAAAGTTGCTCACATCGCAACGCAATCCCCACAAAGTTAAGATTAGCTCGTCTCGTTATTAGCAAGGCGACCTCTTCTGACAATCAACTTATCGACTCTCTTCAATAGGCGATAAGTCCTCAAACTTTCTCCGATCATAGCGTATCCTTGTCATGTTAACCTAACACCTCGACAATCAACTTATCAACTCTCTTCAATAGAGCGATAAGTCCTCAAGGTTGTTATTAATAACACCACAATCCACGCCTCCTGCGTGTGGGAATTTTATCGAATCCTAAGTAGGGGTAAGTCAGCGCCTAACACCGTTGCGGTTTAGTCTTTAGGCCAGAAGAAGACACGGAATTCAAATCAGGGAATTTTATCTCGAAACCTAGCGAGATAAGCGCATCTAATACATGCGGTAGGGTAGTCTATTCCCGTGAGAAAGACGGCTTCACGATTCAACATCGTAGCATTAAGCCTAAAAGAGTTTTATTCTTTTAGCACAGCGTCACATCTTGAGCGGTTTAGATAATCGCATGCTAGCCCGATTCAAGCGGTAATCGGTAAAGGCTCATCAAGTCCGTTGATGGTAGGGGTTGGCCAATAACCCTAAAGTCAGCGCCTAACACTTGGCCGGTTAGTCTCTTGCCCGTAAAGGCGATAAAGTCATTATTCAACATCGTAGTACAACGTCACATGCGGCGAACTCCTCTAACATCAACTTATCGACACTCTTCAATGAGGCGATAAGTCCTCAAAGTTGTTCAAATCATAACTAAATAGCGACAAACAACTTATCGATCCTCATCAATAGGATGATAAGTTCTCAAATTTGCTTAAATCGCAATCAACTTATCAATCCTCCTCAACAGATGATAGGTCTTCAAAGTTGTTCGATCGCAACGCATCTTCATCAAGTCAACACTATACCTCGATGATATAATCAACTTATCAATCCTCCCGTGAGATAAGTTCCTCAAAATTGTTCAAATCACAACTAAACCACGTCAATCAACTCATCATTCCTTTCCAATAGAATGATAGATCCACAAAGTTGTTCAAATTACAACACAATCCTATCAAAATCTGTACATCCTCGTGAGTTTGATAACCAACTATCAATCCTCCTCAATAGGATGATAAGTCCACAAAGTTGCTCACATCGCAACACAATCTTGTCATGTTAACCTCACACCTCTGACAGTCAACTTATCAATCCTCCTCAATAGGATGATAAACCCCAAAGCCTTGTTCAAACCACAAGCCCAAAGCCTTGTTAACACCACAAGCCTAAAAGCCTTGTTCACACCGCAAGCCCCAAGCCTTGTTCAAACCACAAGCCCAAAGCCTTGTTCAAGCCACAAGCCCAAAGCTTTGTTCAAACCACAAGCCCAAAGCCTTGTTAACACCACAAGCCTAAAAGCCTTGTTCACACCGCAAGCCCCAAGCCTTGTTCAAACCACAAGCCCCAAAGCCTTGTTAACACCACAAGCCCCAAAAGCCTTGTTAAAACCACAAGTCCAAAGCCTTGTTCAAACCACAAACCCAAAGCCTTGTTCACACCACAAGCCATGTAAACCTTGTTCACATCACAAGCCTTAAACCTTGTTCAAATCACAGGTTTCATATTTTGTCCCCCGACAAAACCTAAACTTATCGACTCTCATCAATAGAGCGATAGGTCCTCAAAATCTTGTTCAAACCACAAGTACCCAATTTTATCAAGTTAACTCCCCACCTCTGATAAAATCAACTTATCGACTCTCTTCAATAGAGCGATAGGTCCTCAAAATCTTGTTCAAACCACAAGTACCCAATTTTATCAAGTTAACTCCCCACCTCTGATAAAATCAACTTATCGACTCTCTCCAATAGAGCGATAGGTCCTCAAAATCTTGTCCAAACCACAAGTACCCAATTTTATCAAGTCAACTCCACACCTCTGATAAAATCAGCTTATCGACTCTCTTCAATAGAGCGATAAGTCCTCAAAAATCATCATCAAGTTAAAAAATTCTACCTTTGATGATAAAACCAATTTATCAACTCTTTGCAATAGAGTGATAAGTCCCCAAAAGCTTGTTCAAACAACAAGTATGAAAGGCATGCCAAGTTAACAATATACTTTTGGCACCTTAAAGAAAAGTCTAAAAGACTTAGTTGGAAATGTGGGGTTCATCTCCGCGTTTTACTCATAAAACGCGAAGGATCACCCCCGCGTTTCAACACAAAACGCGAGGGTCGCGCTCTTTAAACACGTAACGCGATGGCCACCGCGATTTCAACCTCAAATCGCGAGGATCGGTCTCACGTAGCAAAGTTCAAGGCGCTCACGGTCACTCCTGCATTTCAAAAAGTAAAAGCGGAGTTCACCCATGCAAGACGAATGACTAGCGTGGACAAAAGCGAAATACAACTTCTTTGAAGGCGAGAATGAGGAGCAAGACCTTCTCGTGATCAAACAAAGAAGATATCCAAAGTATTCAAAGCTCGTCCCACCAACCGCGAACTTTTAAAAACTTTGGAGGGGTTCTCAGAGGGTCAGAAAAAATTACCAAGACGCCCAATATCCGCTAAACACTATCAATGAAGGTTACAAGTCGACGACTTTCACGACAACAAAGGAGAATCGAAGCTAATGTCTCCAGTATAAGGATTACAAGTTGACAATCCTTGTGAAAGGAGATCACAAGTATTGATCTCTTCAAAGCAAAAGCGGGGCGCTTCCCGCGTTCAATTCAAAATGCGAGCACATGGCCCGCGTTTGAAGCCTAAAGCGAAGCACATGGCCAGCGTTGAAGCCTAAAGCGAAGCACATGGCCAGCGTTGAAGCCTAAAATCACGGAGCACATGGCCCGCGTTTGAAGCCTAAAGCGAAGCACATGGCCAGCGTTGAAGCCTAAAATCACGGAGCACATGGCCAGCGTTGAAGCCTAAAATCACGGAGCACATGGCCCGCTGCTCAAGCTCAAAACGCTGGTTTCAACCCCGGCCCTAGTTAAAACATAGACGCTGAGGTTCATCCCCGCGTTTGCACTAAAATGCGAGCGAGGCTTGCTCGAGCGAACCGCGTTTTGACTCATTCAAACATGAGTTGAACGGTTCCTCAACCGTTTGAGAGATTTAAGGGGGGGCGGTTACACCCCACTAAACCCCCATTATGGAGCAATTCAAGGGGCCGGTTACACCCCTTTAATCCCTATAAATGGGGGGTTTTCACAGCAAAAATAGGGGGGTTGGAAAGAGTTTGGCCGGAGCACAAAAAAACAAAGGAGAAGAGGGAGAAAAGAAAAGCCACTTCTGCGTAGCTGTGATCGGCGTGACGATCGGACCTTCATCCATGGTCTGATCGGAGTGAAACTTGGAGGGTAGCTTCAACACTCATCGTTCCTAATTCTGAACGGTGGAGATTGATTTCTACCGGTTGGATTTGGAGATATCGAGGTTTTACCGAAGATCTGTGTCCCTTATTTTTAAAGAAAGGATCAAACCTCCTTTGCTGGCATCAACTCTCCTAGAGAGTTCAACTCGATTACAGTTTTCAAACTTGCATGGCAAGTTCTTCCCCGCCATTCTTAGCTAAAAGGATTACTAATCTTTTTCTAAAATCAACTCTATCAAAGAGTTCTTAACTCGGCCAGAGTTCTAAACTTGCTCCTGCGAGTTATTTTTCAACCTCGTCCCACGAGTCAAGACGGTCGGATCGTCAACGGGATACAAGATTCAAGCTCCCACCGCTACCGTGAAGAACCCAGATTAAATAAAGGGAAGGTTCTCCGTCGACCCTTCCTTCTTTTGTAAATCGGGCAACCGATCGAGGAATTTATAATTTCTTTTTATCTAAGTCAGTTAGAGAGAGAGATTGCATTCGAGAGATTGTATTTATTATTCTTCAAATAGAATAGACCAATTTTACAATTTTCTCAAATTTTCCTCGCGAACAATCGATACTATCAACCAGTTGCCGAAGCCCTGGGAGGCAGCACCCCCTCACAGACAAGATCATGAGAGCCCGTTGTGAGAAGTTTAAAATGCCTACAGTGGACAAATACAGAGGAGATGGAGACCCCGCCGAGCACATCCAAAACTATTACGACATGATGGTCGTATTCCATGCACCAGAAGAGACCATATGCAAGTGTTTTCCCATCACATTGGCGGATAGCGCTAGGCTTTGGTGGAATGGTCTGCCGAAGCGATCTATTGGTAGCTTCGAGCAGCTGAGTCAGAAGTTCATCCACCACTTCATGGCAGGCGCCAAACGGAAGCTCCCCCCACATGCGTTGATTCAAACCCGGCAAGAGCAAGGGGAGAGCTTGCGAGACTACATCAAGTGATTCCAGAAGAAGCGACTGGAAGTAGAAGACCCCGGCAGTCAGGTGGCCATGGCGGCCATTGTAGCCGGTCTACTTGATAATGAGTTGGCCGATTCTCTCGCTAAGAAGCATTACACTTCTTATGAACAGATGATGGCTAAGGCACATGGATACATGGACATGGAGGATGCCAGAGCTTACAAGGTTGCGGCCAGAGCATTCGAAGCCACGGTAGCCGCCGCCTTGACTGCGGCGCCTCCAGCATCTCCGGTCATCCGGGCGACACAGCCCCTCCCACCAGCCAAACCAGCGCCAATCTATAGAAAAGAGTCTCCGCCCAGCTTGCGACCCAGACAAGAGGCGCCAAAAGATCCCCCTCAGACCCGACGACAGGCCCAACAGGGATAACCGGCGGGAACCAAGGAAGCAACCAGCTCCAAAGCCAGCATTAACCGTCCTCAATACTTCCCTTACGGACGCCCTCCACTTGGTGCAGAAAGAAGGACTTCTCAACGGTCCTCCTCCACAGATGCGATCTAATCCTCGGGATCGGGATACCCGACAGTATTGTCGGTATCATCAAGATCATGGACACCTCACCAATGATTGCCGGATCCTCCAAAGGGATATCGAAGACCTTATCAGCCGGGGTTATATGAAGAAGCTCGTCGCTCCACGAGACCGTAGGGGTCCTCCTAGGAGAGATGCCGGACGACAGTCTCGCTCCAGATCACCTCGACGACAGTAGCAACAACAGCAGCAGCATCAAGCTATTCCCCCGCTGGCTGGCGGTAGTAGCAAAGGGATCATCATGACAATCAGTGGTGGTCCAGCAGCAGGAGGGAACTCCAACAACGCTCGCAAACGGTACGCCAGGCGAGCCTTGCAAATCAATGAGATCGGCAAGAAGCCCAGGTCAGAGGAGTCAATCACCTTTAGTGACTCCGACCTAGAAGGCGTTGAGACACCACATGAAGACCCAATCATCATCACCGCCAAGATTGATGGCTTTTTAGTCAAGCGAGTCATGGTTGACACCGGCAGCTCCGTCGACATCCTGTACGTCAGTGCCTTTGACCAAATGGGCATCGACCGATCTGCTCTCCAACCTTGCCTAGGACCCAACATTGGGTTCACAGGCCATGCCGTGGAACCTTTGGGGATTATCTCTTTCTCTTTAACAGTCGACGAACCCTCCCGCCAATCCACGGTGCAGACGCAATTCCTGGTGATGAATATCCAATCTGCATACAACGTCATCTTGGGTAGAGCAGCCCTTAATAACCTCTGGTCAATCCCTTCAACTTATCACCAGATGATCAAGTTTCCAACCCCCATGGGGGTAGGAGTGGTTTGGAGCAACCAAAAGGAAGCCCGGTCATGCTATGTTCTCTCGATGAAGGGAAAGGGAACCTCTGAAACCCTCCCCATCGAGAAGACGAACCTTCAGATGAAAAAGAAGTTGGAGCGCGAAAGAACTACTCCTGTTGAAGAACTCCAGGAGATACCTATCGGGCAAGACAAAGCAAAGAAGGTCAAGATCGGATCCAGCCTTGTAGAACCCCAACGAAGCGCAGTAATCACATGCCTAAGGGCAAACACTGACGTATTCGCTTGGGGACCAGAAGACATGCCTGGCATTCCTTCCGAGGTTATATGCCATGAGTTGTCTGTAGATCGGCATACCAAACCCGTTCGACAAAAGAAGAGGCATCTTGGAGCAGAGAGACAGAAGGCGGCGGCAGAAGAGGTTGACCGACTATTAAGAGCCGGATTCATCCGAGAAGTCCAGTACCCAGATTGGCTGTCCATTGTGGTATTGGTGAAAAAGAAGTTGAACAAGTGGAGGATGTGCACTGACTTTACCGACCTCAACAAAGCATGTCCTAAAGACAGTTACCCCCTCCCGCGGATTGATCAACTAGTGGACGACAGCGCGGGCCATGCACTGTTGAGCTTTATGGACGCCTTCTCGGGATACAACCAGATCCTCATGGCTGAGCATGATCAAGAGAAGACAGCCTTTATCACCGACCAGGGGACCTATTGTTTCAGAGTCATGCCTTTTGGACTCAAAAATGCAGGTGCCACCTATCAGAGGCTGGTCAATAAAATTTTCAAGCCCCAACACGGCCGAAATGTGGAGGCGTATGTCGATGACATCCTGGTGAAGTCGAAGCAAGCGTCATCCCATGTGGCTGACTTGGAAGAAACCTTTGCTGTCCTCCGCAGATACCGCATGAATCTCAATCCAGCTAAATGTGCCTTCGGGGTGCAATCGGGAAAGTTCTTAGGGTTTATGATCACTCAGAGAGGCATCGAAATCAACCCCGAGAAGATAGCCGTCGTAGAACAGCTGCCTGAGCCCCGCACTATGAAGGATGTCCAGCGGTTGAACGAAAAGATAGCCGCGTTGGGTCGGTTCCTCTCCAAATTAGCCGAGAGGAGCCTCCCATTTTTTAAGATACTAAGAGGAAGTAAAGATGAAAAGAAGAAACAAGGATGGACGGCCGAGTGCAGCCGAGCCTTTGAAGAACTCAAAACCTATCTGAATACCAAGCCGCTGCTAAGCTGCCCACTTGAAGGAGAGATCTTATACCTTTATCTAGCTGTCTCACCTGAAGCCGTCAGCTCTGTTTTGGTTCGAGAGGAAGGGAACACTCAGACGCCGATATATTACGTTAGCTGGATCTCAAGAGCAGGAGAACTCAACTATCCTCTTATAGAGAAAGCCTCTTTTCTCCTCATCCTCACTGCAAGGAGATTGCGGCCCTATTTCCAAGCTCACTCAATCATTGTGAGGACAAATCTACCCCTGAGGAAAGCGCTCAGCAGCCCAACTACTTTGGGAAGGATGGTTGCTTGGTCAGTCGAACTCAGTGAATATGATGTGCAGTTCGAACCAAGGAAGACCATCAAAGCTCAAGCCCTCGCTGACTTCCTCATCGAATCAGCCCCAACTGAAGAAGAACCACCGACCGCTGCGCTTTCCAAATCCCCGGCACATTCAACACCTCAAGCTGCCACGACAACCCCTCCCACTTCTAGCCAACATAACCTTGAACACAACTCTCCAGAATTCGACTCCTGGTGGTTGATGAAGGTAGATGGATCTTCTGGAGAAGCTGGCAGTGGTGCAGGAGTCGTTTTATGAAGCCCTCAAGGATCGATGCATGAGCTATCCATTGCTTTTGCTTTCTCCGCTTCCAACAATGAAGCCGAGTATGAAGCTCTTTTGGAGGGCTTACGAGCCGCCCTGGCAGCAAAGGTGGAGCGTATCTACATCTTGACAAATTCTCAACTTGTGGTCCGCCAAGTGAAGGGGGGAATACACTACAAGAGATCCAAGGATGGCTCTATATCTAAAGGCGGCGAAGGAACTCTTGAATCAATTCATTGAATCAAAGATCGCTCAAGTCCCCCGTACTCTCAACGCACGGGCGGACGCATTGTCTAAACCTGGGTCAACTAGCTCCAGGAGTAATTTGGGGCCCATCTATACTGACTCTTTAAAACACCCTAGCATTGCGACGGAGTCCACACCAATATTGCAAGCTGAAACATCTTCGGGACCTTGTTAGATGGACCCGTTTGTTCAATATTTCACCAATGGTATTTTGACAGAAAGCACTTCAGAAGCTCAAAGTTTACGAAGGAGTGCTCTCCGCTATCACATGATGGACGGACAGCTCTATCGAATGTCGTATTCAAGTACTGGCGTGGGGCCTTACCTCCGGTGTCTTCGACCAAGTGAAGCCAGCTACGTCCTTAGTGAGATTCACGAAGGGACTTGCGGCAATCATCCTGGAGAGAGAACTCTAGCCCAAAAAGCAATCTGCCAAGGATACTACTGGCCAACCATCTTAGCCGAATCCAAAAGACTCGTCTCCCGCTACAAACAATGCCAACTGTTCGCAAGCATCCCCCGGACAATCGCCACGGAGCTCACTCCCATCTTGAGTCCTATTCCATTTGCTCAGTGGGGCCTGGATTTGTTGGGCCCTCTCCCTATAGCCTCTGGGCAGCGAAGATTCCTGATTGTGGCAATCGACTACTTCACCAAGTGGATTGAAGCTGAACCATTAGCCAAGATTGGCGAGAGCAATGTTACCAACTTTGTTTGGAAATCCATCGTGTGTCGATTTGGAGTCCCCCGTGCTTTCATCACCGACAATGGCACTCAATTTAACAGTCAAGGCTTCCGAAGCTTCTGCATGGAATGGAACATCCGACTCAAATTCGCTTCAGTGGCGCATCCTAAGTGCAATGGGTTAGCTGAAGTCGCTAACAAATGTGTTTTGCAAGCTCTCAGAAAGAAAATCAAGAAGGCGGCGAGGAGTTGGGTAGATGAGTTGCCGAGTATCTTATGGTCTTACCGCACTACCCACAAAAGCTCAACGGGTGAGACCCCCTTCAGATTTGCCTATGGTGCTGAAGCGGTTGCCCCGGTCAAGATAGGCATGCCAACCATTCGATTGTGCCGCTTCGATGAAGATTTAAACAATGAAGGGTTGCGACTTGGACTCGACCTAATTGATGAAGTCAGGCAGAAAGCCCTCCGAGCTCAAATCCTCAACTAACAGCGTATTGCCAGACACTACAATGCTAAAGTTCGACCTCGTCGACTCAACGTTGGAGACCTTGTCTTACGACGAGCCATTTTTGATAAAGATGCTCAACGTGGCAAGTTGGCAGCCAATTGGGAAGGACCTTATACTGTCATAGAAGAGGTGCACCCATGTACCTATCATCTCAGAAGCCATGATGGAAGGATCTTGTAGCATCCTTGGAATATCGAACACCTTCGTCAATACCTTCAATAAATATTGTATGAAAGTCTTTTGAATATTTATACATATTGAAGTTTCCTTGCCTTGATAATATCTCAATTCATATCTCTTGAAATCATGCAAGTTAAGATTGTTATTTGATTGATTGTTAGCTTGCGAAATATACTTAAATGATATGACCTATATTACCCTATCCAGATGGGCGACTCAAAGCCCTTGGCACGCTACGACCAAGGCATTTTGATCTTTTTGGTTATCACGACCACAATGTTCTTGATACTATTCCATGAATAAAGTTGAGATGAATGCGGTCGAACCAAAGAATTAGTTAAAATCGAGATGAGTCGCACGACTCCTCGCTTGTATTCGCCCAATCAAAGAAGAGTAATGTAGAACCTCATCTCCAAACATACCATATAATTGACAAGTCTTGCAGGAAAAAGATAGTCAAAAATCTAACTTCTCAATTCATACCCTAAAGGAACACAATACACCATATTTATAAAACCAAAAACAAAGAAAAACATCTAAATTTTACAGGAATCAAATTTTGGAGGCCGGATCCAGCGCAGAGCTGTGAGATTGGCCACCAGCCTCGATGGCAGAAGCTTGTTGGGAAGGAGACGGTTCCTCAGGAAGGGCTTCTTGTTGGTCGTCCTCGGCCACAATGTCCTCACCATTGTCTACTTCCAGCGACACCCCTCCACCAGCCGTCTCTACTTCCTTTATGATGTCAAGGCAAGCAAGGACGCGAGGAGGGTAGTCGTTATCAGCTATAGGGCGTGATCCAGCGGGGCGTCGAGCAGCAAGATAGTCAAAGCCAGCCTTGCAGGCAAGAGCCACCTCAAATTTTCCCAAGGGACTCTCGCGATACTCCTCGACCACTTTAGCCCTATAAACTGGCGAGTCGAAGGTGGCAAGACGAGCTTCCAGAGATTGGATGGAGGATTGAGTAGCTTCACGCAAAGCTCGTTCCTCCTGGAGGTCGATCTTCGCATTGTCGAGCGCAATACGAGCCGCTCGCGCCTCATCTTGAGCTACGTCTCTGTGACGCTTCTCAAGGGACACCTCCTCCTCCAAATACTTGATCCTGTTTGCTCGTTGGTCGAGATCCCTCTCGAGACGCCCCACCTTATCCTCAAGCTCGCCTATCCTGACCGTTTGCCTCTCCCTGTGCTGCCTTAGACCCTTCACTTGGGAGTCACGGATCTCCACCTCTCGCCGCCATTTCCCTCCGATTGTATTTAGCTCAGATTGCAGAGCTGCAATCTTTTGCTCAGCTGTTACTCTGGCTATCTTCTCTTTGGCTAGTGCCTTCTCGAAGTTAGCTGGGAGTTGATGTGCGTAGGCGAGACGAGAGTACAGCTCTTGCTCAATGAGTGCTCCCCACACATAATAGCTATTAAGGGTCAAATGCAGACCCACCGTGGGAGCTTCCCTCAAAAGCTTCTCATCCTGGGGCAAAGAGAATTGCTCCACAGCGTGAACATGGGTGATGCTCGATCCCAAGACCGACCACTCCCTGTCAAGAGGCCTCTCGGTGACGAATCTCCTCTCCTCAGGGACAGCCTCCATATAAGAACCAAACTCCCCTGTTTCCCCCATCACCTTCATTCGGAATTCATCCCACCACTACGACGATACTTTCGAGATGCGGTGAGGAAAAGGAATCCAGTCGTCCCCTACAGGAGCAGGGGTGGCGACCTCACTGGAAGACCCTCTAGACCGAGAATGTGTTGCCTCAGCCTCAGCAGCGCCGAATGATTTAGCTGGATGCTTGCCTGGCCTGCTTGCGGGTTCAGGAAAAGCAGCCCTAACAACTAAATCTCCAAAGGAACCCCTTGGGGAAGCTAGCTCGGTACCCTCGGCCTCTTTGTTTTGGACGGGAGAAGGAGTATCGACCAAATCCACAATCTCTTCATGGGGGAAGTCAGCTGGCGGTTGGCCCTCAGAGGATTCGAACGTTCTGCTGGGGGCTTGCTCTTCATTCAACCTCCTTCTTTTCTCTTCTTCCGCCATAGCTCCACCAACTAATCCACCAAAGGCTTCAACTACCTCGCTAGCCCTCTGCCTCAACCCTTCCAGCTCTCGGCTCGCCACATACCCCCTAACACGCTTGGAGGGCCTCGCAACCGCTGTCATCTCGGTTGAAGTCGTAGCCGCCCCCTCTTGACTTGAGGGCAATGATAAAGGAAGAGCAAGAAGAGATGCCCTTATTTTATCAGCCTCGGAAGGCAAGGACGTGGAGATACGAGCCACCCGGAGAGAGGCTGGGTCGAAGAGGTTGTTTGATTCTTTAGACCCCGCATAGTCCCTGACCTTTTGAAGCTATCGGTTTTCTTCCGTAGAGAGGACGCATGGCCTCAATGCGTCTCCTCTGACTTTCGGCCAGGTGGGGCACATAAAGATAGGGTCGGCACCTATGACCCATACATACCGTTCCTTCCAATCCCTGTTTGACACAGGGGCGTCAGACACAACCTTTAAACCCCCATAATAGCTGAAATAATAATGGGAGTCCTTCTTTGATGCCCAAACACTGGCCAAATTGCTTAATAGGTGAAAGCTCGGCACCACCCCCACCCGATGGCAAACCACCAGGAATCCTACTAAAACACCGATAGCATTGGGAGTCAGTTGCGAAGGAGAAACCCCCAGAGCGCCGCACACCTCCTTGACAAAAGGATGAAGCGGCAGGCGAAGCCCAAACTCCAGATGGGCGATGTACAGCGGAGCTTTGTTGCCACCATGGTCATAAACGGCCTCACCTGACTCCGGAACAGCCAGAGTAACAGTGTTGGGGAGGTCGAAGAGTGCATAGTAATCAAAAGTTCCTTGAACACAGACCTTTGTACGGAGCGTCTTTAGAGACTCAATCCTTGCCTCGTTGCAGATTGATGGAGAAGCTTGAGCAGCCATGGAATTAAAATCAACTCTGAAGAAGAGAAGTAGAAGAAATAGGGCAGGAGGAGATTTAGGGTTTGGAAAACGCAGAGAAAAAGCCCCATTTGGTTTCGGCACCGTATTTATAGACCCCAGACCCGCCACGTGGCGTAATCTGGACAAGAAAGTGATATTTGAATAAACAGCTCTTAAGAGCCTCGAAAAGTGAGCAAGATCAGCGAATATCGAGGCGCCACCCTCCTTACTCCACGCCTCTTTTTCACGGGATTCGAGGCGCCAGAAACCCTTGACATTCGATGACGTCATGTCAAGCCCAAGAGTCTACTCAAACAACAGTTCACCAGCCTTAATGCAAACATTAATTATCGAGTCCTTTGACAGCTCGAATCTCACTCGACCACCTCAAGAACATGTGTCATTAAGACGATCCACTAGAGAAAGGAGAAGTGCGGTTCCAAATAATTATATTATATTTCTCCAAGAACATGAGGATGATATCGGTATGGTGAAAGATGATCCAATCAACTTCCGTCAAGCCATGAAAAGTTCTAAATCTCAACAGTGAATTGATGCCATGAATGAGGAGATAAAGTCTATGAAAGACAATGACGTCTGGGATCTTGTCCCGTTACCTGAAGGTGCGAAACCCATTAGTTGCAAATGGATATTTAAAACCAAGAGGGACTCGAAAGGCGATATGGAGAGGTACAAAGCTCGTCTTGTCACTAAAGACTTTACACAAAAAGAAGACATTAACTATAAAGAGACTTTCTCTTCTATTTTAAAGATTTTATATGTCGATGACATATTGCTTGTCAGCAATGATACAGGCTTATTGCATGAAATCAAGAGATTTCTATCAAAGAAATTTGAGATGAAAGATATTAGGGACTCCTCTTTTGTATTGGGCATACAGATACACCTGGATTGCTCTCAGTGTATATTTGGGTTATCACAAAAGAGCTATATCGAAAAGATTCTTAAAAGATTTGGCATGTAAAATTATAAACCCGGTAACACCCATGTGGCTAAGGGAGAAAAATTCAATCTCAATCAATGCCCCAAGAATGATTTTGACATTAAGGCGATGCAGCAGATTCCTTATGCGTCAGCAGTGGGGAGTCTAATGTAAGCTCAAGTGTGTATGTGTTCGAATATTGCGTACATGATTGGAATATTGGGCAGATACTTAGTAATCCTGTAATGGATCACTAAAAAGCAGCCAAGCGAGTCTTGAGGTATTTGCAGAGAACAAAAAAATAAATGCTCACATACCGGAGGTCGGACCAGTTAGAGATCATTGGGCATTCTGACTCCGATTTTGCTGGATGCCAAGATAGCATGAAATCTACTTCAGGCTATATCTACCTGCTTACTAGAGGAGCTATCTCTTGAAAGAGTGCTAAGAAGACACTCATAACTTCATCCACCATGGCAGCTGAGTTTGTAGCATGCTATGAGGCGTCTAATCGTGGAATATGCTGCAAAATTTTATCATTGGGCTGCGAATTGTGGATGGCATTGAAAGGCCACTTAAATTATTTTATGACATTAAGTCAGCAGTGTTGTATTCCAACAACAACAACAGGAGCTCGACAAAGTCAAAACATATAGATATCAAGTTCCTAGTTGTTAAAGAAAGAGTTCAGAGGGGACTTGTGTCTATAGAGCACATTCGGACAAACTCCATAATTGCGGATCCGCTGACTAACGGATTACCCCCCAAGGTCTTTCATGAGCACACTACTCATATGGGTATTTTATCTCTTCAGGATATGTCATTTTAGTGGGAGTTTGTATTTTAGTTGCTTTTATTTGTAGACACATTTGTTATGATCTTATGGATATTATGTGGTTATTTACTGCAGTATAAAGTATTATGTTCATATTCACTCTCATTTTTTGTATGGTTAGATATCACTAAGGTTTTAAGGTGGGCCAGTTAAAAATAAGCATGTTAAGATCACACTACATGAAGTTTCCATGCTACATATCTATACTTGATCTGTGTTGTTCGTTGTATTGATATACGTGACCATTGATGGGTCTTGTTGCAACAAATGTTGTAATACCCTAAAGCATTTAACTAATATTAAGTATAAATTAGAATGTATATTAACTTAAGTGATAAATTATTAGACTTGCATGCAAGAACAAAGTGGCGTCAACAAGAATATACTTCCACTTACAAAACATGAAACAATATACTATCTTTTTCTTAATACTATAGTGTGTATCTGTTTTAACTAGTGAGTTAATAACAATTAGTAAATGAATAAGTGTGATGTAATCACTGTTTACTTGAGGCGGTGGAATGCTGAGTCAAGGGACACGTGTTTTGTAAGGGAATCTAGTAACTTTGATAGAAGCAAGAGAAGATGTGTATGACGTTAAAGGGGGTTATTGGTTGGGGTAATTTTGGGGTAAGTGGGGTATTTTTGGGACTTTACTTGATGGTGTTATTCATTGGGGCAATGGGATTGAGATTTCACTTTGAGGTGTTATTTATTGAGACAATGAGATTGGGATAATTATCCCCACTTTTCCCAAAATTATCCCACTTCTATACAAACTCTTTGTGCCAACCTCCAAAAATTACCTCATTCCTAACTTTGGGACAATCATGGGGAAAGTGGGATAATTTTGAAGCATTAATTTATTAAATATCTAATATATATTAATTGTATTATAATATATAATATATTTTAATTATATTATATTATAAAATTATGCTATAAAGTAAGATAATACAATATTATATAATATTGTCTAATATAACATTATTTTATATCATTATTACATATTAGATAATAATATTTCATATATTATAATATTAGTATTATATTATTATAATATTACTTATATTATTTAATATATATTTTATTAGTTAGAATAAAAATATTATTGTAGTATTTTTATGATATAAAATAGTGTATTATAATTTAGTGTTTATATATTTAATATAATAATATATTACTTATATTATAACATAATTTAATATGATAATATATTCTATTATATAGAATATTTTAATTTATATAATAATTTACTATTTTCTATTACACTTTATTATATTAATTAATAGTCTTAAATATATCACAATATTATGGTAGTTATAATATTAAATAATATCTTATTGCTACAATAAAAATTATAAAAATCTACTATATATTACAGTATGATATTATATATTATATTATATATAAAAATACTATAATATAATATATTAATCAATAACATTTTTTATTAATAATATTGAACATATTAATAGTATATTACGGTTATTATAAATATTATATTTTAATAAGGAGCCATGTCGTCAATTATCCCATTTAAATTATCGTAATTATCATAAAATATAATATTATATAATAATAATAATAATATAATATTTTAAATACTGTTATATTGAAAAAATAAATATTATAATATTTATATTTATGTTAAATTAAATATTATATTATTGAAATATATTATATTAAATATATTGTTCGATTATTATATCAATTATTATGTAATATATCATATTATTATAATATAATATAATATATTAATTAATAATAGTAAACATAGTTATAATTAATTAGTAATTATAATATAACATATTATATTTTAGTATAAAGTAAAATAATGTATTATATTATAATAACATATTAAATAATATACTAAACTAATTGGATAAATTAATTTAGACTTGATTGATAAATAAATATTATATTTTAATAAGGTGTCACGTCATCAATTATCCCACATGAATTGTCAAATTAAAGCTTCAAATTATCTCATTATCCCAACTTGTCCCACTTTACCCCACTCAAAATATCCCAAAGGGATAAATTTATTCCATTAGAACAATTATCCCACTTGGTCCCAACTTGTCCCAACCAATAACCCCCCCAAGTGATTTTGATGTGTTCCCTCATGTATAGGCCTCATAGGTAAATTGCAGAGGGGCTGATGAACTGCATCAAGTGGAAAATAAGAATAAAAGAGAAGAAAGATGAGAGGAGTGGTGTAGCTGAGCGGGAGTGGTGCACGTGAGCTTAGGACAAAATTGGCAGGCTAAAGTAAGTGATTCCTCCTCTTTTTAAATTCTAGAATAATAACCTTGAATAGTTTGCTAAACTATGTGTGTTGTTATCGTCATTTGAGGTACTACTCAACTTCTTAGATCAATTTACAGAATTTAAACATAACTATGTCACTAGTTTTAAGACTTCAAACCACTGCATATTTATTTCACTACACTATACGAGATGAACATGATGCTACTTGTACAGTTTCAAGTAACGTACTTGCCAAAGCTCATCACTATAAGATAATTGCTAATAATAGAAGTGGTAGTATATAAACTTATCCTTTTAACCTATGAAAGTCACTTATATTGTCACAAACATGTTGGTCAACCCACTTTTTCTCTCGTTATTCATTCACGTTGCAGGAACAAGAAAAGCTCCATGTTTAAACATAATAAGAACTATACTAGATGGCTTCAGGAAGGTATAATAATTGACTAAGGAAATAATAATATATTGACAAACAAATTAATTGAATAAGAAAAGCTATTTCACACAAGTGGAGGTACAAAAATATTTTAGTCCTCTTCTACTTAACGTGAATGAGAAATGAACAAAGAAATGACAAAATTTAAGGAAAGAAATTTATAGACTCGGTTATAAGGATATGTATATAATAACAATTTTTATAAAAAGAATTTTAAAGAAATCATTGTTGAATGCTCATAACTGTAAAGATCTAAATTGAAAACATGACAGTAAAATAAAGCCACTAGCCATTGGGAATTAATGTTACTGTTACTGTTACTGTACTGTTACTGGACCCACCGTGTGGTTATACTGATTGAAAAGCTTTAGCCAAGCGAAGGATATTGAACCCCTGAGTTATTACTAAACTACTCGGAGACGTTCGAATGGTATTTTACTGACTCCTTGAAGACGTTCAAGGAGGTTTTTACTGGCTCCTCTGGAGATGTCCGTGGAGATTACTAGACTCATGGGGATTACTGAATCATTACTGTACTGTACTGTTACTGTACCTGTTGGGTAACACCATCAGGGATTACTGAACCCTTGCCTAGTGATAATCACAATTTAATTACAATTTTATACCCTCATTACCTATTTTATATAAATAAATATCCTGCTAATAATTGTTTTTATCTTAATTTGCAGGTTAATGGAGTATTAATGAATAAGAGCCCAAATGACTCAAATCCTCTAATTTTCTACCAATTCTGAAGCCCAAATATGAAGACAAACGAAGGCTCAAGATACCAAAGGGATCCAAGAAGAAATCGTGTGAAAATATGAAGAAAAGACAAATTAGGTTGAAACCAACCTGCCACAACCGATTTGTCTTTTCTTCATATTTTCACACCATTTCTTCTTGGATCCCTTTGGTATCTTGGGCCTTCATTTGTCTTCATATTTGAGCTTCAAAATTGGTAGAAAATCGAGGATTTGAGTCATTTGGCTCTTATTCATTATTTCTTTATTAACACGCAAAATAAGATAAAAATAATTATTAGTAATATCTTTATTTATATAAAATAGGTAATGAGGGTATAAATATGTAATTAAAATGTGATAATCAAATAGCCCCACACCTAAACTTTTGCTAGTCCTCTAGCAAAGAAAATAAAAAGAAAATCTAACTCACTTTCGCAGGAATCGCGATTGTATTTAGAGCATACAACAAGCCTTTAAACCCCTAGGTTACCCTAGTGGACGAGTTGTAGTCTCGTGAGGGTTTGCAGTGAATATACCCACAAAATTCAGTCAACTTGCCAATTTAAAGAAGTCAAAGTATAATTAATTTACTTGATATATTTAACGCTCTAATCGAAGCTAGTTATTACTCAAGAAAATGTTTTTATATATATAACTCTAAGGTAAGTTTCTTTAGAAAATCCTTTCACTATAGTTATACAAAACTAAGTCTAACTTAGAAATTTAATTTAAAAGTTTTGAAAAGAACATGCTAATTCTTTATTTTAAACAAGTTTCTAGTTATCTTAATCTAAATATTTTCAATATATATATATATATATATATATATATATATATATATATATATATATATATATATATATATATATATATATATATATATATATATATATATATATATATATATATATATATATATATATATATATATATATATATATATATATATATATATATATATATATATATATATATATATATATATATATATATATATATATATATATATATATATATATATATTAAAAACTAACTTTACAAAATAAGAGTCTGAAAAATAAGCACCAATTTAAAAAAAATTCTCTCTTAAAATCCAAGGTGGTTCTATCTTATAAAGCCTAAGCTGACTGAGTTATTAAGCCCCAGGAGTATTTTCATACTTAATGACCTAAGCCCAATTGGGTTGGGATCCATGCCCAAAACTCCTTAAATGGTCACTTAGAAAGCCCAAACAAGAGGAACAAAATCACGAAGGAATAAAGAGTTAAAAAAAAGCCAACCGGATTTGTCTTTTCTTCATATTTTCACACGATTTCTTCTTGGATCCCTTTGGTATCTTGGGCCTTCATTTGTCTTCATATTTGAGCTTCAAAAATTGGTAGAAAATCAGAGGATTTGAGTCATTTGGGATCTTATTCATTAATATTCCATTAACCTGCAAATTAAGATAAAAATAATTATTAGTAGGATATTTATTCATATAAAATAGGTAATGAGGGTATAAAATTGTAATTAAAATGTGATTATCAGCTAGATGGTAGAATATAAGAATAACAATGAAAAGTGTTCACCGGGAAAAATAACACCTTACATGAATCACTGTAAATCTAATACATTTTTCCTAACTGGACAAGTTAATTTTTGAGTACACATCTCTGAATGGTATATCATGGTATATGGTGTTCAATATTTTTCTAAAGAATTCATTTTGATTTCTTAAGTTATCTGTTACTGTGGAATTATCCTACTGTGGTCATTTATATGTTACTGATATTTATGATATGAATTGGTGTAAACCTAGAATTTAAGATGTGGTTGGATTACTTACTGAGTCGTCGTACTCATTCCATTCATTATTACCCTTTTTCAGAAGAAAGACGAGAGTAGATTGTGCACGTCTGAAGGTCAAGCTTTTGGAAGCTGAAATTTTGCTAGTCAATACAATTGGATAAAGGCCTTCATTGTTGACTGGTGTTAATAGTAAGTCTTGGGAAGTAATGTGTACATATAAGTTTGTATGCGGATAGAAACTCTATGGTGTGTTTTGGACTGTAACTGAGTTCAATATGAACAAGCTGAACTGTGGTTGGACTGATGAAATAGTGGTAAATTCTATGATTTGTTAAAGAATAACCTTGAGTACTAGATTTGATGAGATATGTTATTGTTGCAAAGGTTGAATGTGGGATCGCTGCTCTGAAATTAATTATTAAAAATTTTATGACTAACTGCACTGAGTTGCATAACCCCGAGGACTAAACAACAACTAGTTCTCGGGGGCGTGACAAATGCAATGAAGATCGCTTTGATCCTATGTTGATATAACTGATAGACGAGATCGTTAAGGATGCATATTGTTTGATAGCAAAATTCATGAGCTCATAAAGCAATATCATAAGTCATATTTATACAGTAACATATATAGCTCAAGTGGGAGATTGTTGGATTTAAATCTAATATATGGGCCAATATATTAACTAAATATGTATTATGTGCTATCAATTAAGGTTAGCCCATTAAAGTGATCTATTTTAGGGTTTGGGCTTTTAATGCATAATTAAAGTATGGACCTCTTTTGTGTAGAGACCAAAATATAATTATTAATTCTATGATGAGCTTAATTGATAATTATGAATAACTGGATTCAGTTATAAATAGGGTTGTGGTTCCCCAAATCTCTACGTAGAGTTTCTTTCTGATATCCCATCTTCATAAAGTTATGGAGAAAGATTCAGGGTTTTTCTAAGGAGGATATACGTAGAAGATTTGGAAGATCTACATCTCAAAATTCAGGAATTACATCCTACTCCATGGATTCAGGTATGGTTCCGCATGTTCTTAATTATCTCAATAGTTTGACATGAACAATCTTGGTATTGATTAGGATTTTATCTCTTAAAGCAAAAGTTTATCTTCTTGATCTAACACTAAACACTATCAAACACCCTTGTTGTGACAAAATGCCCCTCTACAAAAATAAAATAAATTTTAATAAAAATATGGAGGGTAGATATAGTGGCAAATATGATAACAAATGGGGTGAATCCAATCACAAAAATGTTATGTGCTAATAACATGAGAATATTCCTACGAATATTTTCCACGAGCAACTGACAGAAGATACTAACGTGTTAACTTTTTGCAACTTGAATATTAAAGTGCTAATTTGTTACTATTTAGGATATTAAAGTGCTACATTTTTTAACACTTTAGGATATTAAAGTGTTATTTTTTCCTCAATAACTTAGAGTATTTAAGTATAAATGTAATGAAACAATAGAGTATTTAAGTGACATTTAGACTTTGTATATACTTTAGTATTACTCTTAGTAACTAAAATAAGTAGAAGCTAATTTGTGGGTCACGCGAAATCGTTAAAAATTTTTATTTTTATTTTTTTATATCACTGCCACTACCTCCTTAAATCTAGTTTCTAACTGATATTTCTTTTTTTCTTTTTTTTCCGTTTTTTTTACTTCGTTTTCCTTTTTTTAACATAAATCATGCGGAAGAATAAAATTGATCTCCTTTTTCCCCCCTTTTTCGGAAAATAAAACAAAAGACCGTCCACTGAAGTTGCAAGGCTCCTATGAACTTAAGTTGATAGGTAATAGTCATACACCAATTTTTATAGGAGCTTTACTCATCATACTATGAGCAAGACTCCTATAAACTTAAATTGATAGGGAATAGTCATACACCAAATTTTCTAACCATTGATGTTGCCTTGGGATCTGTAAAAGATATAAAGCCCACTTTGAGATTTGCGTTTCACGGATCTCAAGGCAACATCAATGGATATAAAAGTTGGTGTATACTCTCCCGTATCAACTTAAGTTTATAGGAACCTTGTTCATCATACTATGAGCAAGGCTCCTATAAACTTAAGTTGATAGGGAATAGTCATACACCAATTTTTCTAATCATTGATATTGCCTTGGGATCTGTGAAAGATATAAAGCCCACCTATACTATATATAAAAAGAGAATATGGAGCTCCTGTGTGCTTTTTTTTTTTGTGTTCTCCACTTCTCCTACTTAGGTGGGGTCCACATGAATACATGATTATCCACAGCCGCAACATGCTTCTTTCAACCTCATGTATGCATTTTTTTCGTTTGAGTTCTTGTCTTTATCAGCTCTTTCTTCAATTGGGTAAATTGCAGCTCGCCTCTACTGCTTTCTACAAACAAAGCTCAAAATACCCAAAATCTCCACGCCTAATCCCAACAAATTAGACCTCCTATCCTCATCCAGCTCCATAAATTAATCCCATTCATTCTCTCCGCCAACTCCTAAATCCCTAAATCATAGTTTTGGTTTGTATCCTCTTACTGGAACGGCAAATTACGATTTTGCCATTCGGGCTGAGTAGAGGGGGTGTGTTGGCATCTGTTTCCATTCTCAACAGGTGTTCTGCTTTCCTTTTCTTTCCTCTTCTTATCTGATCTGATAAGAATGACGACAAAATCCTTATCTTCACCTTCTTCTCCCATCGCCCAAAGTTTCTCCACTTCGGTTGCCGTTCAGTTCGGTCACTCATGCCGAGGTATCTCCTAAATCTCAATTCTAACGGCTATTCCCACTGGATTTTAGGGTTTCCATCTATTTGATTTACGGGGTTTATGGATTTTATTTCTAACCTTTGCTTCCATTGGATTTAAAGGTTTTGTTCTATTTGATTTAAGGGTTTTAGGTTATTTCTAACCTTTGTTTCCACTGGATTTAAGGTTTTTGTTCTATTTGATTTATGGGTTTTCTTATTTTAATTTAAGAGTTTTGATCTGTTTGTTATGGGTTTTTCTATTTCCTATTTTGATCTACACGATTTGTGGGTTTCCTTCTCTGCTTTTGTCACAAGAAAATTTTCTGCAGTAGGCGAGTTATAGGGAATGGGTTGTCACACAAGCCAACAAAAAAAATCTTGTGATAGTAACTGGTCCTACTAGAATTATATTGCTCAGGACCTCATGAACTCATGGTTATCCAATATATTATTATGTAATCTGAACACGGACAGCATAACATGGAAATTTCCTGGTAGAAAATTTGACTTGCTGAAGCAAATTTTGCATGATATTTTAAATTTTTTCTTAACTTATTAGATTTTTTCTGATATGTTTCTGGAAACATTACTTCTTCCATCGACTCTTATCAATAATTCTAACCATTATTTATTATTATTCGATTATGCTTTGCTATGACGATTAATAAAGCACAGGGGCAAACACTACATTATGTCGGAATATATCACGCTCAAGCTGTTTTTTTCTCATTGACTATTGTATCTAGCATTGTCACACGCTAAAACTACGGATAGCGTTAAAATACTTGTGAAACCTATCACAGAAGATGCTAATGACCATTACACAAGAAATCACTAAAGCTGTAGATAGCGTTAAAATACTTATGAAACCTATCACATAAGATGCTAATGACCATTACACAAGAAACGTTGTCTACCAAGGAATATTAAACCTAGCAAAAATTGATTAACTTGGATTATAATTTTTCATCAATCCATCATTTGGAATGCAGGTACATCTAGATCTGTTTGTTTCCTCAAATTATGTGACCAATATATGACCTTTTTCCATACATCTACTACATATTGGTCATATATTTAACACATTTTTCTATCATTTATACACGTTATTTAGTCATTTTGTCTGAATATGTTGCTTCCATATAATTCTACATGCATAACTTTGTTGTCTTAGGATGTGGCTCAACATAGTACATCAGTGAAATTATGCCTATGATAAGAAATTGGACTACTCCGGTGCAAGTTTTGGAAAAATCATTTCCACGTACGTCTTTTACTAGCTCAAGAAGTATCAGAAGTTGATATGCATTGATGCACAGGTAGTTTATCATAATTTACCTATTTATGTGAATTATTTTAATCAATAAAATCATGTGATGCCATTAGTAGCCTAAAGAATTCTTTGACATTCATTATATCAACGTTGTAATTTTAGTTGTGACTAAATTATTCTGCGTTTCTTAGGATTATTCCCTATTTCTTCCTAGATTATAGCTAACTGAACTGAAGGGTACTCTTTACAACTTTGTATTATTTTGGGTGGATGTTACCTGCTATTTCGCTGTATTAGTCCCTGTTAACCGTTTCTAAATTTCCTAGTTATTATTGCTCGAATTCTATGAAATTTATAATATTTTAGTCTATATCAGATAATATCTCAATATAAGCTTCTAATGTTCTAATCTATATTCAAAGACCCTCCTCAAACACAACAATCTAAACTAATTAAGTTTTATCGGAACAGTTTAGAAGTTCTACTCCAAAAATATAGCTTAAATATAAAAATACTTTCTTCTGCTAAGAAGATTGAGATTTTTCCAGTCTTATTTCATATTTCTTCCCAACTCAAATTGGTCTCACTTGCAGGGAACACACGTTCAGGCAACAATATTTGGACGTGACACCGATCGTTTTGCTGAGATGCTTGCTATTGCAAACTTATACGATATCAAATGCATCTGTAAGTAGTGTCCTGGGAAAACATCATATTGTCAATAATGAGTAACAGTGGATAATCACCACTAAAACTCTTGTAGCAGAAGTCTCAGAAGGAATCGACGCTCAAATCATTTCAAATTTCAGTATTGTCCCTTTCTCGTAAGCTAAGATTTTGTCTATTGTGAATTTAAATTCATAGTAACATATAGAAACCACATTTGATTAACATATAAATCTTCTGATGCACAGTCATATTAGCTGCAGTGATTGATGCTTTCCTATCAAAGCCTCTATCTACTAAAAGTGGTGAATATAAGGTGCAAGAAATTGTTATCATCAATGAGGACTACGTGCATAAAACTTATCCCACTACTACTGCCCTATTTTGCTTCCTATATATGCGAAAAAAATTAGTTTTTGTTTTTGCATCTCTCTAAAACATAAAAGAAAACTTATATTATGATTCTCATTTCTTCGTGTTAGCGTACTCATGACGGTTACAATCGTTTCTTCCCTTCCAGGTTGAAATCCATCATTTTGACGATGTGGGATGATTTCGTGCATAATGAAGGAAGAGTCACAGTAGAGAAGATAAAAACATTGCCCCTTATCATTGGAGCACGACTAAAAGTCATATTATATTACAATAAGATGGACAAGAGTATTTAATCCAACTAAAAAAGCCACAAGTTTGAAGGGCGGTACATGACTATACAGTACTACGTGGTTATCACTGTGTTGAATAAACTTACAAACATCAAGCAAACATGACTCCTGTTGGTAGTGTAGTGAGAAATTTTTGGTTGTGTATTAAACTCTTTTAACGGTCCTTATTCTTAAATATGGATCTTGGATGTTAGCTGTATGTTAGCTGGATGTTGCATTAGACGCAAAAACTGTTTGTTTTGTAAACTTATATATATACAAGCTTCGGTTATGTAATCTTTGTAAATGTACTATGTTGGTTATGTAATCTTTGTAAATGTACTATGTGCCAATCTCACCTATGTAAATATAACTTGTAGTTATAGTCCTCTATTTTGTATCATTTATTCTCCTTTACTTAATTCGTGTGTCACCAAAAGTATGTGAAATCACAGAGCATCCGATTCGTCAAACAATAGATTATCCTCTTTTTTGAAATATGGATTCTATGATGTGATTTATGTAGTATCAAGATGTTAATAGAATATGATGAAGCAATTGAATGAAATGGAGCTTTAAACATTTTGCAACTCTGAAGTGCAGCTCCGGTTGTCCATTTTCCAGCTTTGAATGCTCAGTAACTCTGTCCTTACTATACTTTTTGCCTTCTGGCTTCATTCTATCAAATGTATATGAATTATTTTTCCTACAGACTAATGTAGTTCAACCAGCATTTAAACATCAGAAGAAATCTAAAATTAGTCCTCCAAATCACCAAAAAAATTCCTACGCGCACACTTCAGCTCCTCTAGCTAATGCTCTAATTCTTATAATTAAACGCTATGATGGTAGGAAGCGTGCTATATAAACGTCAAAGATACAATACCAAAATCGAAGTTGGCACGTGCATTGCACGTGCCCACTTCACTAGTGGTATAAAAAAGAAAGGAAAGCTAGGGCAAGTTAGATCGCCTCCTTCATGTTTTCCATGGCTCCAAACATGGAGAAAATCGACCTAAACGTGGTTCCAGACGTGAAGCGAAGCGAACTGGGTCAGATGATCCTCGATCTTCACGACACGGTGAAGAAGCAGGGAGAAACCCTGGAGAAGCTGAAAAAAACGCTGATGGATCAAGCCAATGCCGCTGAGGAGCTTGACGAATCCCCACCCAGATACAAGTTAATAAAGTTTTTGATCTTAGTTTGCTAAATCTAGTGTTTGTCTCAGTATTTTCTTATTTTTTTTAATTTTTCCCAAATTATCAGATTCAGATCTACCAAAGAGCGTCAGGCTGCTGCAAAAAGATACAGGTTAGTAATCTTGATCTTAGTTTAGTTAATTAGGGGGTTTTCCCCTAATTTTTTTCTTATTTTTTTTCGTTTTCTTTTTTTGGCTAATTCTCAAGTAATCTATTTGGTTTTAATTTAGCAATTTAGAACTGGTGCGTTTAGAACTGGTGAAAATCTAGGGTTTGAAATCTATTTGATCTTAGTTTAATAAATCTAGGCCAAAAAGTTTCTGATCTTAGTTTGGTAAATCTAGTGTTTGTCTCAGTATTTTCTTATTTTTTTTATTTTTTTCCCCAAATTATCATATTCAGATCTACCAAAGAGCGTCAGGCTGCAGCAAAAAGATACAGGTTAGTAATCTTGATCTTGGTTTAGTTAATTAGGGTTTTTTCCCCTAACATTTTGTAACAAATCCTCTAATGCAGGAAGCCTCCTCACCAAAAATGCATTGCCTGTGGACTGCATCATTGGCGTAAAAAAAAGTGTCCGCCAACATGTCCTTGGTTAGAATATATACCTCCTACGCAATCGGACGAGAAAAATGAAGAAATACTGAATCTGTTAGCTGACAAGTATAAGAATCGTACCAACCTTTATAATGATTTTAATTTAAGAAAGGACTTGAAGGACCAGAAAATTTTTGTTGATGGTCTGATGGCAAGCATGGGAATTAAGAAGGTGAGAGATGAGCCTCAAGAAGAGGTAAACGATGAACCTGAAGAACCTTCTGCTGCTGCTGCTGCTGATCATGTGTCTAGCATATAAGTTGATAAGGCGAAAGATAGGCCTCAAGATTCGTAAGTTATCATACCTAATTAGAGTTTCCAGTTATTGCTACCATATTAGGTTATAGACTTGTTGTGTCTACAGTGTATCTTCATCTCTTTTCATTATTGGATGTACTTGATTATAACTACTTATTTTTGGCACAGCTACTGCTACTATATCTAGTTATAGGTTCTTAGCAAACCTAGTGCTTTTTTTGGTTTGCCTTCCATTCTGAGGATGTATTTGCTGATATGTTGGTGTGTCTCTTATTGCTGATATAGATAGATGTTTTTCTCTATTTTTATTCTCTTATTTCTTCTACAATTTTCTATATCTTTCATTGTCATCAATGTATAAGTAGTACGCACATAATTTTTAGAGCATTAAATGTACAAAGAGAATCCGGTAAGAGTGTCTAAATTTGAAAATGACTGCTTCAATTTCTTAGTCTACCATAGATCTATAATATTACCATTTCTTATATAAGTTTTAAAAACTATTAAGAAAGCCCAATTTTAATCAAAGTATTGGTTCTCTCAATTTTAATTAAAGTTTGCATGCTCTAAATAGCTCGGTAGAAATTTTAGTTGTTGCACGCGCATTGCGCATGTTGTAATGGTAGTATCAATGTATGGAAATATGTCTCATTACAAGTAGTCCCTTAGGAAAGTGAAATACAATAATATGAGACAAAGACTGCTAAGGAGGGGAAAACAAACTAATAACAGTAAAAAATTAATTTAAATCAACCATCAATGAAGTCTCTCTCTCTCTCTCTCTCTCTCTCTCTCTCTCTCTCTCTCATCTAGGCCTCTTCGCTCCCGTAGAAAGAAGGAAAGGGGCCCTCTGTTGGCCTAGCTGCTGCTGCTGATCATTATTCATCCTATGCTCTTGGGGCGATGAAGGAACAGCGTCGGGGTTAGGGTTTGGATTGGGTGTGTCTTCTTCCCTAGTTTCCTCTACTTGTGAAGGTGGCTTCGTTGGTATTAAGAGCTGGTAATTGGGATTTATAAGGGTATCTTGTTCGTGTGGCAATGGAATTCATCCAATAGGCGCTATTGTCTTGGGCAGTGGAATCTTGTTTCGGCTTCTAGCAAGCTCAAGCAATACATGGAAAGAGGAAAAGGATAAAACTCGAAGAAAGCGGTAAAGAAACTCAGGCAGCAGGAAAAATCAAAGCAATAGTCTACATTTATGCAAATGCCATTGGCAACAGAGTTAAGTCTAGAATGAACTTAAGGGGACACGGGTCACGGGGCTCTGACCACCAACTCTTCTATCCTGATGAAATTGCTCTGAGATTTGTACTGGGATGTGATACGAATCTGTGAGAGGTGTGCCTTGATATGAATCACACACCAGCGCGAAGGCTAGATATAAAATAGTTGGTGGACAGAAAACCCAATCCACTTAAAGTTAACTCCTAGCTCCCTATGGTTGGAATTGGAGAGACTGTGATGATTATAATAGGGTAAATTACACTAAACCCCCGTGAACTTTTAGCCTTTTGCAATAAACCCCAACGAACTTTCAAAATCACACTAAACCCCCATGAACTTTTAGCTTTTTGCACTAAACCCCAACGAACTTTTGCACTAAACCCCAACGAACTTTTGCACTAAACCCCTATACTTAACACTGTTCATTGGGGTTTAGTGCAAAAAGCTGAACGTTCATGGGGGTTTAGTGTGATTTTGAAAGTTCGTTGGGGTTTATTGCAAAAGGCTAAAAGTTCATGGGGGTTTAGTGTAATTATAATACAACGGAAATTGCAGTTTTGGTATTGATGAGGTCATGGATGTCTCATAGTCAGTGGTAGTAACCAGTCCCTCCGAGTTGATATCCAGCTGCGAGATCATGACACCTTTGAGGTGTTTCATAGTGGCAACTGGAAGTTCTGAACATGTAGTGTGGCACAGTCATCAATTCATTAAGCTGTAAAATGTTGTCCATTCCTTTTGATTAATGTTTCTACGGCAGCATAGCAGACAGAAACCTTTGTATCAGTTTATAAAAGCATATGCGAGATAAGAAAGGAGATGGCTCTCGATGACAGTGAGTCTGATTGCAGCTGCATCAATTCAACTAGTATGCATGATGACTGTCATTGAGGTGCCGCTAACAGCAATTTCAAGTTATTGACGAGGATGTTGTGGTGTTATAGCAAGGTGATAACAGTGAAGGACAGGCTGATGATAAGGTGATGATTGAAGGGAGTTTGTCGCAGGCGCAAGGTTATATAGTTTAAACCCCATGCAGGAAATAACTTTTGCCTTTTGGCTTTACTTTCCCCCAACTACTGACTATTTCAATTCGTCGTCAACTCTCCTTCAAACGTGGGTATTCTATTGCCAAATTCTCTCAACAAGGTAGCTGAAAATTATTTTCTGGTAGAAAAAATGTTGTAATGGTAGTATCAATGTATGAAAATATCTGTCTCATTACAAGTAGTCTGTTAGGAAAGTGAAATACAATAATATGAGACAGACTGCTAAGGAGGGGAAAACAAACTAATAACAGTAAAAAATTAATTTAAATCAACCATCAATGAAGTCTCTCTCTCTCTCTCTCTCTCTCTCTCTCATCTAGGCCTCTTCGCTCCCGTAGAAAGAAGGAAAGGGGCCCTCTGTTGGCCTAGCTGCTGCTGCTGCTGATCATTATTCATCCTATGCTCTTGGGGCGATGAAGGAACAGCGTCGGGGTTAGGGTTTGGATTGGGTGTGTCTTCTGTGAAGGTGGCTTTGTTGGTATCAAGAGCTGGTAATTGGGATTTATAAGGGTATCTTGTTCGTGTAGCAATGGAATTCATCCAATAGGCGCTATTGTCTTGGGCAGTGGAATCTTGTTTCGGCTTCTAGCAAGCTCAAGCAATACCTGGAAAGAGGAAAAGGATAAAAGTTGAAGAAAGCGGTAAAGAAACTCTAAGCAGCAGGAAAAATCGAAGTAATAGTCTACATTTATGCAAATGCCATTGGCAACAGAGTTAAGTCTAGAATGAACTTAAGGGGACACGGGGCTCTGACCACCAACTCTTCTATCCTGTTGAATTTGCTCTGAGATTTGTATTGGGATGTGATACGAATCTGTGAGATGTGTGCCTTGATATGAATCACACACCAGCACGAAGCTCAAGGAACAGGCTAGATATAAAATAGTTGGATAGAAAACCCAATCCACTTAAGTTAATTCTAGCTCCGTATGGTTGGAATTGGTATGGTTGGAATTGGAGAGACCGTGATGATTATAAATACAACTGAAATGGCAGTTTTGGTATTGATGAGGACATGCATGTCTCATAGTCAGTGGTAGTAACCAGTCCCTCCAAGTTGAATAGTTGATATCCAGTTGCGAGATCATAACACCTTTTTGAGGTGTTTCATAGTGGCAATTGGAAGTTGTGAACATGTAGTATGGCACAGTCATATCAATTCATTAAGCTGTAAAATGTTGTTCATTCCTTTTGATTAATGTTTCTACTGGCAGAATAGCAGATAGAAACCTTTGTATCAGTTTATAAAAGCATATGCAAGATAAGAAAGGAGATGGCTCTCTATGACAGTGTGAGTCTGATTGCAGCTGCATCAGTTCAACTAGTGTGCATGATGACCGTCATTGAGGTGCCGCTAACAGCAATTTCAAGTTATTGACAAGCACATTGTGGTGTTATAGCAAGGTGATAATGGTGAAGGACAGGCTTCTCAAAATCATAAAAGAACATTGGGTTAATTTTGCATTCTCCCCGTCGTACTCCATTGAAACAAAATCAGTTCTAAGCTCCATTCTTGAAAAATATAACAATGCCTACAGTAGAATTATTTATCTATAAGAGTTGTAACTATTCAATATAAATATACATGAGCATGAAATATTAGGAGAACATGCTAACCATATGGATAGCCTCTGCCAAATGATGTTTTCATCACAAGGCAAGCTTCAAAGAGAAATTGGTTTGTGCATTGACTGTCCGTTATTCCAACAGATTTTTTCACTTCCGTGTCAACTTGCACGCTGGTCCAAATAATATCAGCATTCTTTGGTCCAGTTGCTGAAATAAGAGCAAAGAAAATCAACCTCTCAAACACATAGAGAAATAATTACACAGTTAAATGCACAAAGAACAAAGCATTTACTGAGAACAAATTCAGGCCATGTCAAATTCTCTTCTACTTTGTGTTACGTGTGTATAAACTTGAAGCGCACACCCATCACCTGGGAGTATGCTTCTAGTTGAAGGGGCTTCTGAAGAAGGTGGATGAGCACCCACTGACACAAGTTGTTGGGATTTTGAACTCCTAAAAAGAGAGTTCATCACAAGTACAATGAAATTGGGCATCTTCTGTGCAGAAACAGGTAATAAATCACCTAAATGAAGTAACTACCTGGTATATGGAACCAAGCTGTAAATCTAGCAGACCGTTGTTTTTCCTCTGTAATACCGAAAAGGTAATCACATGTACATTCTTCACCACAACTAACATTCTGAGTCGGCCATAACACTGAGAAGCTGAATTTATCATTTTTCAATTTCAATTTTTTTGAATTATTATAAAAAGAGTCAATCAGTAAATCAAATAATATTACAAAAATCTTTTAGTCCCACTGAAGCAAGAAATCCAGACCCCAAGAACTATTTTGTCACTATGTTATTTCTGAAACAAACAAAAAAAAAGCAGTATTGTCTCTAGAAACAGTGTCCCTGACGTTAAATAAGCCCTCAAATTGATATTGCTACCAGTCTAGCTCAATATTTCCCTAAAAAGAACACCAGATTGGTCATCAGACCTGGTTGCTACATACGTGACTTGGATTGCAAACTAAATGTCCATAAAGGAACCACAATACAGAACTGAGTACTACTCATTTGGGTCTGGATGGCTGTGGCAGTACATGTTGCATAAGTGATCACAAGGTGCATCAAGCCTTTCAGTACTGCTATTGTTAGAATTTGTGCACAATCAAGCAGAAATAATTGCGAAGAACAAGCACGAGAATAAACGACAAGCAATTGCAAACATAGAGATTTATGTGGTTCACCCAATTTGGGCTACGTCCACGGCAAAGGCATCGGAAAGATTTTCCACTATAAAAAAAGACAAAGAAGTACAAGAACAAGGCAATAGCCTAAACCCTCAAACTCTCAAAGAGAACCCTCTCTAAACTTTCTTTGTTACAGGAGATGATCTACACGGCTAACCACTCAGGGAGGTATCTATAATAGAAAAACCCTCAATTAGCTTTGACAATAGATTAATCTTGACCAGCCATCCTCTGATCCGACTCCTAATTGGACTAGAGACGCACATGAGTCCAAAAAAAAAAGAAGAAGAAGAAGAACACCTGTATTTACTTCATGTGGTCTGAACTTGATGTGGGCTGAGACTGGGAATCACAAACACATAAGGACTTAGAGAATATAGCATCACAGAAGGCTAATATCCAATAGAATTTAAGTTCCATCTGCTGCTACAACTATTTTATACAAGAGTTCTTAATTGAGAGGAATATTCAAAGGGTTTTGAGGCACAAATTTCAACAGCCATCATGATCCAGCAGCAAAGAAAATTTAACATTAGTATGAAAAGGATAATTTTTCCTCAATTCAATGGGCATGAGTATAACAATTTATAGACAATTCATAAAATTCTAAAGACCATTTGCACTAAGTACATTAAGATAAATTATCTATGATGATGTACTTTCAAGTATCACCCTCATTGAATACTTCAATATATCTAGGCTCAGTACCAATGTTACTGAGCGGCAAGCATATAGAGGCTGCATTTTTTTTGTTATTGAATAAATTTAATTCTCTTTTGTACATCAATTAGTAACATTAATTTAAATTTCTGAGTTTCTATATTCTAAAAGCTTAGATAAGATTGATATCCAAGGGCTAGATCACATTCTAAATTTCTGCCATCTTATCATGATTCATGACAGAAAATTGGAATGATATACGCTTGCATTTTAGTCACATGTTGAATAGTGAAAGAAATTGAAAACTGAATAAACATCTAAAAACACAAAGATGAAGTTGAGAGGAAAAGAACAATAAGGAAAAGAAATGTTGAAAGCACAATAAAGCACACAAATTAATAGTGAAAATGGAAACACCTTATTGCTAATGCCAGTTTCCCTCCGCCATGAATAGAAAAGGAGCTATCCTGAAATTTGCCTCATCACTATACCGCCAAGCTGAACCCTGTTCATCCATTACATACCTACATTAACAAGTCAAAAGTCATATAAACACTAACACACACCAAGAAATTTGTACGTTCCAGATCCATAACATGATTTCTGACATTTCTTTTGTATTAGAAAGTAGTCAGAAGTGCAGAATTTTTTTTCAATGTCATGCCTTGGTTTTTTTTTGGGTTGGGGGTGGGGGGGATTATGTTTATTGCAGAAAAGAAGATCTCCAAAACCATTAAGTTTTTGAGTATAAAATATTCACTATAACCTAAAAATCAAAACATAAAACCAATGTAATGATGTTGTGTTCCAACCACACAGATGTCTCGTCGATCTTTTCCTCATCAGCAAGCCAGTATGTCATCAAGTACAACCACATTGCACCAATAACACTATCTTCAATAGGTTCATCAGATGTCCATTCCGGAAGGCGTAGCCGAAGAGCTGAATCAATGACATGTTTACCATGCTCTATAATGTTTAATCTGTTGATACCATTGATTATAGATACACTAGGAAGTGATTCAAGAATTTTTATTGCACTTGTCCCTAAGAGACCAGGAACATCGATCTGCAATGCAAATGTTTCACTGGAATGCAGTGTTGCCTTTAGATTACTAAAAAGAAACTAGGAAGCTTAGTAAAGATACCTCCAACATATTCAGAGAGGTAAATCCACTTAAAAGTTCCAACAGATTGCCAGCAGAAGTTTCATCCAGTTCATTTCCTTGGAGGTTCAAATATGAAAGGGATGGCATTGCAGCAGGTGAAAATGCCTGGCAAAGGTTACAGAGAAGTCATAACAGAAAAATTAGAACTACCATGATTAAAATAGAAATATGAAAACAGATAAAGGAGAATAAGAGACAGGATGACAAGCATGAGTACATTAATAAAGATAAAATCATTATACAACTTTAGGAACATGCCATCTTCTCGATAATCACTCGGGTCAAAGCAAGAAACTCCTTAAGAAACACGATGTATAAAGCAGGAACCATATGTCATAAATCAGGTAGGCTGCGGATACCTCTATTTGACAGATCAAGCATGGTTATCTCCTTCAATGAACAGACAATACGATCAGGATTTTCTGACCCAACAACCCCTCCACAAAAACCCAATGCCCACTCTGAGAAATTGCTAGTAAAATGTGAATTATAAATCTCCGGGTCAGGGATACAATTGCGAATTGCTTGCTCAAGATCATTGCCACTGAAATAAATTTAAAAAGGTAAGTTTTGCTTGAAAGAGGTGCTGAATTTGAAAGCAACAATGATGGAAAACAAGAATTCAGAATTCCATCTGAAATTATAGGGTAAATATTCCAAGCATATCCATGTACCTCCTTGCAGGTAGACATTTCTAAGTTACAACCATGGATGTATTCTATCTTCTAAAGGTGTCTTATCTACATTTCATGCTGGTTTGTTTACAGATTAAAACATATATGTATCTAATGTATCTATATGTGTGTGTGTGTACATACATATATATGTATATATATGTATATATATGTATATGTATCTCTCTCTCTCTCTCTCTCTCTCTCTCTCTCTCTCTCTCTCTCTCTCTCTCTCTCTATATATATATATATATATATATATATATATATATATATATATATATATATATATATATATATATATATATATATATATATATACATGTGTGTGTGTGTGTATACACACACACACACACACACACACACATATATATATATATATAGAGCAAGGCTCCTATGAACTTAAGTTCATAATGAATAGTGGTGCACCAACTTTTCTAACCACTCATCTTGCTTTGGGATCCGTGAAAGATATAAAGGCCACTTTGAGATTTGTGCATCACAAATCTCAAGGCAAGATGAGTGGATAAAAAGTTGGTGCACCACTATTCATTATGAACTTAAGTTCATAGAGCCTTGCTCTATATATATATATATATATATATATATATATATATATATATATATATATATATATATATATATATATATATATATATATATATATATATATATATATATATATATATATATATTGTGTGTGTGTGTATGGGTAAAGTGTGTATAAGGTGCCACCTTATATGCAATATAAGGTGGCACCTATGTGGAGCAATCTCCACCCTTGATCAATATAACCTATCCAAAACAAAATTTAACTTATAAAATATAAAAAATAGATGGCCCCCACACACACTATATCCTCTTTCTTCACTCAGGTCTGATGCCCCCCATTCTTCTTCCCTCAGATCCAACCGTATCTCCCACCTCGTCGCCCAACCCGTTGCCCGCAACCACGGCCGCCTCCTCACCCACCCCTAACCTGCCGCCGATGACGCCCGACCATAGCCCTGCCCGCCTCCAAGCCCAGCTCCCAGCTCCGCCCGACCGCAGACCCGCCCACTACAACGCCCGCCTCGTCGCCCACCTCCTCGCCGCCAGATGGGGTGGCGGCAGGTACCTCAGTCTCCACTTTTACCTATTGTACTTCTGCCGGTGAGGCAGCAGGTGCTTCGTTCTCGATGGCCATGGCGACCGCTGCTACTGGAGTTGGTTCCACCTAGATGCATGAATATGTGCATGTGTTAAACAGTCAACTAGTTAACTGTCATAAGAAGTGCAAGTCCTATTTATTAGAAAGTTTTGTGAATCTGTGAGGGAATTGTGCAAATAAAATGATGAGTTTTGTATAGAAATTGTGCACTATGTAAGTTTATTTGTGAATTTGATGTATTGAGATTACAATGATGGGTTTTATGATATCATTTTTCTCCATTTATTTCCTCTGTGTGCAAACAAATTGAGTACTTTTGATATTTGAGGTTGAGTAAGAAGTTGAATCTCTTGCAATTCTAAGTTGAAAGATTTCTTGTTATATGACTCCATAAAATTAGTATTAGATTCTGATGAGTGGTGGTTCTTTTTATTTCCGTCCTCATGTGTCTGCTCAATAACAACTTCACTTAAGTAAGATATACATGTCAATACTTCTTAAATTCTTTTGTAAGTGCTTTGATTTTTATTGAAAGTGTTTTCCACCCAATTTTTAGAGAAATAAAACTATATTTTGATTATCTAATCAAAAAAAAAAAAGAAATCGATAATTAGAGTGGACAAATAGAGCTTTCATTCAACGTATGTACTGATATTCAAATAAATATGAGTTCACATAATAAAAAAGATACTCGGATCATACTTATATGTTCACTGAATCAATGACAGACCAACAAAAAAACATTGGAAATTTGACATACGTGCTAAATTTAGTGATAGAAATAATCAAATATTCCTCAACTATAGTCAGGAACCAACAACTATGGGGATAACATAAAAAGCTCAAGAACTAGCACTTACCCATTATAGTAAGTCTATGTATTCTCATCTCTGCAAATCCAAGAGAAGAGAGAGGACAAATCATTCTGTTATTTTGTTGAGGGCACCTTTCTTGCAATTTTGAAATAAGCTCAGCCTTGACCCTCTTACTTCAAAATTAGCCTACTTGCACAAACAATAATCACCACATTGACATTCACCTGAAGAGAAGAACTCCAATAATATACACGCACAATCATAAAAAATCATATTACATGAAGAAATCAATCACAACACACACAATTCACATCATAATATCTCACGACTTACAACAAATTGGCAAAATTCTCTCATCAAAAGTCATCAAAATTCACAAAATTAGGCCCGATCAAGAAATACATCAAATGTATGCTCCGAGTGCTACATGCCCTAACCACAAGAATTGAAAGAGAAGCTGGATTGCTCTTTCATTTGCTCATAGGCGGGTGGTCGATCTCAGAGTGTTCAACTCTCCCGACCACTTCGCTACCTAGATGACGGGCGAAGTAAGGTTGCCTAAGTGGGTGAGGTGGTGACGAGGGAGGCTGTGAAGTGAGGTGAGGCTGAGGTGAGGAGGCAGGCGATGGGGCAAGCGAGGCATCGTGGTGGTGAGGCTGCGGTCGGGGGACCTGAAGGGGCATGGAGGAGGGCGGGGCTAAGGTCGGACATCGTCGAGTCAGGGAACAAGCAAGCGTGAAGCGGATCATGGCAAAAGGTATGGCGTCGTAGTGGTGAAATGCGGTCAGAGGATCTGAAATGGCGTGGAAGCGGGAAGCGAGCGTGGAGCAGAGGCGGTGTATTCGAACATCGGCTATGAAGTAAAGTGAAGCGGCAAGGTGAAGCGTGGATCACGAACCTTGAGTTGAAGCGGCAAGGTGAAGGCTGATTGGATCTGAGGGAAGAAGAAGAGTGGGGGAAGAAATTGGATCTGAGTGAAGAAAGAAGAGAGCGTGTGTGTGTGGGGCCCATCTATTTTTTTTATATTTTATAAGTTAAATTTTGTTTTGGATAGGTTATATTGATCAAGGGTGGAGATTGCTCCACATGGGTGCCACCTTATATTGCATATAAGGTGGCACCTTATACACACTTTACCCTTATATATATATATATATATATATATATATATATATATATAGAAGGCTCTATGAACTTAAGTTCATAATGAATAGTGGTGCACCAACTTTTTATCCACTCATCTTGTCTTGAGATTTGTGTTTTATCCACTCATCTTGTCTTGAGATTTGTGATGCACAAATCTCAAAGTGGGCTTTATATCTTTCACGGATCCCAAAGCAAGATGAGTGGTCAGAAAAGTTGGTGCACCACTATTCATTATGAACTTAAGTTCATAGGAGCCTTGCTCTATATATCTAATACTATTCTAAAAGTGTGTAGCATGTTAAAACATTTCTTCCGAAAGTACCCTCCAATTTGAATATATAATTGTAAAAGTGTCATTTACATTGTCAATGGATTCCAATGTAATTTTATTTTTCATACACATACATACATACATCAACACACACACATACATAAACATAATTATTACATAACATAATTCACATACCCACAATTATTATATGGTATATAATACCTCTCCTTAAAGTTAATTAACACCAACTTAAGCACTACCTTTCAGATTCTTTACTAACAGTTATGATGAGAAAAATTAAATTATTATTATCAAACGTCTAGACACATGCAGATAAACAGAGGATAAACGGAATATATCAGATCAACTCATGTCGGTGTTGCTATATCGGATCAACTCACGTCGGTGTTGCTGTTTACGTTCTAAATATTTACTACCCACGTTCAAGCCACAATTCAATAACAAGCTTTTTTGTAACTTACATTCCTTCAACCCCATGAATGATAGTAAAAGTGTATGCCTTCGCATTAGCAGAGCTCATGATTTGTATTTAATGTTTAATATTAATTGGTAAGATGGTAAGGTGGTAACGGTTAACAAAGAAGAAATGAAGGAACTCTGAGTACCTTTTCAAATTCTTCTCACTTACCTTTCTTTTCATGGAGCATTTAATTTAATTTAATTTTTCCTACCTCTTAACTCATCCTTCTAATTTTCTACCTTCCAGCTTCTCTTTCTCAATCACTATTACTTAACATATATACTAATTCCACTTCAAATACAACTCTGCACGAATTTCAAAACTCACAAATTGGGCTTCTCTAAAATTCAAAAATCAAAACAAATGCTCTTACTAATGTAAAATAGTTTCATGAATTTCAATCATTTTTAATGATTATTTTTCTCAAAGTTTGCGGGTTAGAGTTTGATTTTTTTTTTTTGAGAGCTAGCACCATGTATCTACAATATTAAATGAATGCGATGGTACAATATTATTTTTAATACTTATTTTTCTCAAAGTTTGCGGGTTAGAGCTTAATTTTTTGGAGAGCTAGCACCATGTATCTTCAAATTTATGAGAATAAGGTTTCGACAATTAAGGTACAAGATTTATTTCTAATTCACTTAGATGCTCTTTTTACATAAAAATGAGAAATTTATTTATTAGTATATAGAGTTTTTATTTGAATAGAAAGAGAATAATTTTGCTAAAACTTGAACATAAGAATAACTCTTATTCTAGCCTTTCAAATCCCATATCTCCAAATGAGAATAACTTTTTCCCTCCTATTTCTTTCTTGATCCGTAGCCTTTTTTCTTCAATTTTGTCAAATTAAGCATTTATTTTGTAGGTTAGAGTTCTCTCTTATGTTTACATTGTTGTATCTTTCTTTCAAGAGGTCTCAATTTAGTTGATTCTTGTGGACAAACATTTAGGAAGCATGAAAGAGTTGGAATGTGCTTAGTAGGATGCATAATTAACTTGGAATGTGTGTTTGAGATGATTTATGAAAATAACACCCTTCGTTATCAAGTTCCATATTTCATCCATTTGTTGCAAGTATATATATATATATCAGAAGAGCTAGGATAGTCAAAAATATATTTCTCATGTAGTTGAGTTGCTAGCTTCCAAGGCAAACACAAAAAAAAAAAAGAAGGAGAGAAAGAAAGAAGAAGAAAAAACCTTTGATATGATCAAATTAATATGAAGAATGTGAGGATATTATCAAATTAAATAGAAAAACACAGATTTTTCATGATCATGATTATCTGATTGCTCAAGTATATTAAAAGTTAGTTTTCCTGGATACAAAGAACGAAAATTTGCAAGTTTAAAATTTTATATATGACCGATATAATTTCACATTGAAAACCTACCCCATCATGTTAATATTAGTGATGGTATTATGTGATGGTTTAATGAAAGACAAAAGCGACAAAACAAAAATAAATTAAAAAATCATGTTGTAAGAGTAACTAATAAATTATATTCAAAATTATAAGAACAATATCTTATAAAACTTATTGATGATTTTGGTAAAACTACCAACATAATAACAAGAAAAAAAAAGTAACAAAAAAGCACCACAGGAAGTTGATATCTCCTTTTTCTTAATTTATTGAATATTTTGCATGGCACCATTGGAGAGTGCATTAGAAAATATGACAAGTATGTCTCGTTAGCGCACGATACTTTATCTAGTATATATATATATATATATGGGTATCCTTGTCATATGAGGGATTTTCCTCATATCGCTTAGGTGGCACAATCTCCACCAAGCTAATAACATAGGAGAGAATGTCTCTTATTTTATTAAAATATACTTGGTGGAGATTGTGCCACCTAAGTTTATATGAGGAAAATCCTCATATGACAAGGATACCCATTAATCTCATATATATATATATATATATATATATATATATATATATATATATATATATATATATATATATATATATATGTATATGTATATATATATATACATATATGTATATGTATATACATATATACATATATGTATATGTATATATATATGGAGCAAGGCTCCTATAAACTTAAGTTGATAGGGAATAGTATACACCAACTTTTGTATCCATTGATGTTGCATTGGGATCCATGAAATCAAGAGATGCACAAATCTCAAAGTGGGCTTTAAATCTTTCACGGATCGAGGCAACATCGATGGATAGAAAAGTTGGTGGATGATATTCCTATCAACTTAAGTTTATAGGAGCCTTGCTCTCTCTCTCTCTATATATATATATGGAGCAAGGCTCTATAAACTTAAGTTGATAGGGAATAGTCATCCACCAACTTTTCTATCCATTGATGTTGTCTTGGAATCCGTGAAAGATATAAAGCCCACTGTTTCAAATATCGGCCGATAATCCAATATTATCGCCGAGTTATCGGATTTGGGAGCTTCCCACTAGGATAAGTAGGATTTTTAATCGATTATCGTTTTTGGGGTTTATCGGCGATTTATCGGGTTTATCGGTACTTATCGGCCGATAATATCGGCTCTAGATATCGGGTTTTTTGAAGGTTATGCAATCGAATGGTTTCATCGTGCGATCAAGAAGCAAGTTTCACTTTCTACAATGGGTTAGTGATTCTAAACATGATTATTTACATTTTGGCATGTTTATATTTCATTAAGTATGGTTAGATTACATTTTAGGATATTATATTATATATATACATCATCCGATATATCACTCCGATAAATACTACTTATCCCCGATATATCCCCGATTTCCGCTATCCGATAAGGATTTTGACCGCCCGATAAATCCCCGATAACCGATATTTAAAACCTTGATAAAGCCCACTTTTTCCTATCAACTTAAGTTTATAGGAGCCTTGCTCTCTCTCTCTCTCTCTATATATATATATATATGGAGCAAGGCTCTATAAACTTAAGTTGATAGGAATAGTATACACCAACTTTTGTATCCATTGATGTTGTCTTGGAATCAGTGAAAGATATAAAGCCCATTGTTTCAAATATCGGCCGATAATCCAATATTATCGCCGAGTTATCGGATTTGGGAGCTTCCCACTAGGATAAGTAGGATTTTTAATCAGTTATCGTTTTTTGGGGTTTATCGGCGATTTATCGGGTTTATCGGTACTTATCGGCCGATAATATCGGCTCTAGATATCGGGTTTTTTGAAGGTTATGCAATCGAATGGTTTCATCGTGCGATCAAGAAGCAAGTTTCACTTTCTACAATGGGTTAGTGATTCTAAACATGATTATTTACATTTTGGCATGTTTATATTTCATTAAGTATGGTTAGATTACATTTTAGGATATTATATTATATATATACATCATCCGATATATCACTCCGATAAATACTACTTATCCCCGATATATCCCCGATTTCCGCTATCAGATAAGGATTTTGACCTTAGATAAATCCCAGATAACCGATATTTAAAACCTTGATAAAGCCCACTTTTTCCTATCAACTTAAGTTTATAGGAGCCTTGCTCTCTCTCTCTCTCTATATATATATATATATATGTATATATATATATATGGAGCAAGGCTCTATAAACTTAAGTTGATAGGGAATAGTATACACCAACTTTTGTATCCATTGATGTTGTCTTGGAATCAGTGAAAGATATAAAGCCCATTGTTTCAAATATCGGCCGATAATCCAATATTATCGCCGAGTTATCGGATTGGGAGCTTCCCACTAGGATAAGTAGGATTTTTAATCGATTATCGTTTTTGGGGTTTATCTACGATTTATCGGGTTTATCGGTACTTATCGGTAGATAATATCGACTCTAGATATCGGGTTTTGAAGGTTATGCAATCGAATGGTTTCATCGATGCGATCAAGAAGCAAGTTTCACTTTCTACAATGGGTTAGTGATTCTAAACATGATTATTTACATTTTGGCATGTTTATATTTCATTAAGTATGGTTAGATTACATTTTAGGATATTATATTATATATATACATCATCCAGATATATCACTCAGATAAATACTACTTATCCCCGATATATCCCCGATTTCAGCTATCAGATAAGGATTTTGACCTTAGATAAATCCCAGATAACCGATATTTAAAACCTTGATAAAGCCCACTTTTTCCTATCAACTTAAGTTTATAGGAGCCTTGCTCTCTCTCTCTCTATATATATATATATATATATATGGAGCAAGGCTCTATAAACTTAAGTTGATAGGAATAGTATACACCAACTTTTGTATCCATTGATGTTGTCTTGGAATCAGTGAAAGATATAAAGCCCATTGTTTCAAATATCGGTAGATAATCCAATATTATCGCCGAGTTATCGGATTGGGAGCTTCCCACTAGGATAAGTAGGATTTTTAATCGATTATCGTTTTTGGGGTTTATCTACGATTTATCGGGTTTATCGGTACTTATCGGTAGATAATATCGACTCTAGATATCGGGTTTTGAAGGTTATGCAATCGAATGGTTTCATCGTGCGATCAAGAAGCAAGTTTCACTTTCTACAATGGGTTAGTGATTCTAAACATGATTATTTACATTTTGGCATGTTTATATTTCATTAAGTATGGTTAGATTACATTTTAGGATATTATATTATATATATACATCATCAGATATATCACTCAGATAAATACTACTTATCCCCGATATATCCCCGATTTCAGCTATCAGATAAGGATTTTGACCTTAGATAAATCCCAGATAACCGATATTTAAAACCTTGATAAAGCCCACTTTTTCCTATCAACTTAAGTTTATAGGAGCCTTGCTCTCTCTCTCTCTATATATATATATATGGAGCAAGGCTCCTATAAACTTAAGTTGATAGGGAATAGTCATCCACCAACTTTTCTATCCATTGATGTTGTCTTGGAATCGTGAAAGATATAAAGCCCATTGTTTCAAATATCGGTAGATAATCCAATATTATCGCCGAGTTATCGGATTGGGAGCTTCCCACTAGGATAAGTAGGATTTTTAATCGATTATCGTTTTTGGGGTTTATCGTGATTTATCGGGTTTATCGGTACTTATCGGTAGATAATATCGACTCTAGATATCGGGTTTTGAAGGTTATGCAATCGAATGGTTTCATCGTGCGATCAAGAAGCAAGTTTCACTTTCTACAATGGGTTAGTGATTCTAAACATGATTATTTACATTTTGGCATGTTTATATTTCATTAAGTATGGTTAGATTACATTTTAGGATATTATATTATATATATACATCATCAGATATATCACTCAGATAAATACTACTTATCCCCGATATATCCCCGATTTCAGCTATCAGATAAGGATTTTGACCTTAGATAAATCCCCGATAACCGATATTTAAAACCTTGATAAAGCCCACTTTTTCCTATCAACTTAAGTTTATAGGAGCCTTGCTCTCTCTCTCTCTCTCTATATATATATATATATAGTGTTCACTTGACACAGGCGGGCCTTTAGGCCTAGGGGCATTCGTCATGGAATTTGGAATTTGGCGGCCTGAAATTTCACTGCTTTGGCTTGTTGAAAAAAAAGAAAGAAACAAAGTAAACCCGACCCGAAACCCAACCCATTTCTAAACCTAATCTCTCTCTCTCACCCTCTCTCACACTCACCCTCTCTAGAACACTCTGACTCTCTAGAACACTCTGACTCTCTAGAACACTCTGACTCTCTAGAACACTCTGACTCTCTAGAACACTCTGACTCTCTAGAACACTCTGACTCTCTAGAACACTCTGACTCTCTAGAACACTCTGACTCTCTAGAACACTCTGACTCTCTAGAACACTCTGACTCTCTAGAACACTCTGACTCTCTAGAACACTCTGACTCTCTAGAACACTCTGACTCTCTAGAACACTCTGACTCTCTAGAACACTCTGACTCTCTAGAACACTCTGACTCTCTAGAACACTCTGACTCTCTAGAACACTCTGACTCTCTAGAACACTCTGACTCTCTAGAACACTCTGACTCTCTAGAACACTCTGACTCTCTAGAACACTCTGACTCTCTAGAACACTCTGACTCTCTAGAACACTCTGACTCTCTAGAACACTCTGACTCTCTAGAACACTCTGACTCTCTAGAACACTCTGACTCTCTAGAACACTCTGACTCTCTAGAACACTCTGACTCTCTAGAACACTCTGACTCTCTAGAACACTCTGACTCTCTAGAACACTCTGACTCTCTAGAACACTCTGACTCTCTAGAACACTCTGACTCTCTAGAACACTCTGACTCTCTAGAACACTCTGACTCTCTAGAACACTCTGACTCTCTAGAACACTCTGACTCTCTAGAACACTCTGACTCTCTAGAACACTCTGACTCTCTAGAACACTCTGACTCTCTAGAACACTCTGACTCTCTAGAACACTCTGACTCTCTAGAACACTCTGACTCTCTAGAACACTCTGACTCTCTAGAACACTCTGACTCTCTAGAACACTCTGACTCTCTAGAACACTCTGACTCTCTAGAACACTCTGACTCTCTAGAACACTCTGACTCTCTAGAACACTCTGACTCTCTAGAACACTCTGACTCTCTAGAACACTCTGACTCTCTAGAACACTCTGACTCTCTAGAACACTCTGACTCTCTAGAACACTCTGACTCTCTAGAACACTCTGACTCTCTAGAACACTCTGACTCTCTAGAACACTCTGACTCTCTAGAACACTCTGACTCTCTAGAACACTCTGACTCTCTAGAACACTCTGACTCTCTAGAACACTCTGACTCTCTAGAACACTCTGACTCTCTAGAACACTCTGACTCTCTAGAACACTCTGACTCTCTAGAACACTCTGACTCTCTAGAACACTCTGACTCTCTAGAACACTCTGACTCTCTAGAACACTCTGACTCTCTAGAACACTCTGACTCTCTAGAACACTCTGATATATATATATATATATATATATATATATATATATATATATATATATATATATATATATATATATATATATATATATATATATATATATATATATATATATATATATATATATATATATATATATATATATATATATATATATATATATATATATATATATATATATATATATATATATATATATATATATATATATATATATATATATATATATATATATATATATATATATATATATATATATATATATATATATATATATATATATATATATATATATATATATATATATATATATATATATATATATATATATATATATATATATATATATATATATATATATATATATATATATATATATATATATATATATATATATATATATATATATATATATATATATATATATATATATATATATATATATATATATATATATATATATATATATATATATATATATATATATATATATATATATATATATATATATATATATATATATATATATATATATATATATATATATATATATATATATATATATATATATATATATATATATATATATATATATATATATATATATATATATATATATATATAGTGTTCGCGACACAGTGACGCTGGGCCTAGAGGCATTCGTCCTTGAATTTGAAATTTGGCCGTGCGGCTAAGTCACGCTTCGGCTTTTGGGTTGTTGAAAAAAGAAAGAAACAAAGTAAACCCGGCGAAACCCAACCCATTTCTAAACCTAATCTCTCTCTCTCTCTCTCTCTCTCTCTCTCTCTCTCTCTCTCTCTCTCTCTCTCTCTCTCTCTCTCTCTCTCTCTCTCTCTCTCTCTCTCTCTCTCTCTCTCTCTCTCTCTCTCTCTCTCTCTCTCTCTCTCTCTCTCTCTCTCTCTCTCTCTCTCTCTCTCTCTCTCTCTCTCTCTCTATATATATATATATATATATATATATATATATATATATATATATATATATATATATATATATATATATATATATATATATATATATATATATATATATATATATATATATATATATATATATATATATATATATATATATATATATATATATATATATATATATATATATATATATATATATATATATATATATATATATATATATATATATATATATATATATATATATATATATATATATATATATATATATATATATATATATATATATATATATATATATATATATATATATATATATATATATATATATATATATATATATATATATATATATATATATATATATATATATATATATATATATATATATATATATATATATATATATATATATATATATATATATATATATATATATATATATATATATATATATATATATATATATATATATATATATATATATATATATATATATATATATATATATATATATATATATATATATATATATATATATATATATATATATATATATATATATATATATATATATATATATATATATATATATATATATATATATATATATATATATATATATATATATATATATATATATATATATATATATATATATATATATATATATATATATATATATATATATATATATATATATATATATATATATATATATATATATATATATATATATATATATATATATATATATATATATATATATATATATATATATATATATATATATATATATATATATATATATATATATATATATATATATATATATATATATATATATATATATATATATATATATATATATATATATATATATATATATATATATATATATATATATATATATATATATATATATATATATATATATATATATATATATATATATATATATATATATATATATATATATATATATATATATATATATATATATATATATATATATATATATATATATATATATATATATATATATATATATATATATATATATATATATATATATATATATATATATATATATATATATATATATATATATATATATATATATATATATATATATATATATATATATATATATATATATATATATATATATATATATATATATATATATATATATATATATATATATATATATATATATATATATATATATATATATATATATATATATATATATATATATATATATATATATATATATATATATATATATATATATATATATATATATATATATATATATATATATATATATATATATATATATATATATATATATATATATATATATATATATATATATATATATATATATATATATATATATATATATATATATATATATATATATATATATATATATATATATATATATATATATATATATATATATATATATATATATATATATATATATATATATATATATATATATATATATATATATATATATATATATATATATATATATATATATATATATATATATATATATATATATATATATATATATATATATATATATATATATATATATATATATATATATATATATATATATATATATATATATATATATATATATATATATATATATATATATATATATATATATATATATATATATATATATATATATATATATATATATATATATATATATATATATATATATATATATATATATATATATATCCTAAGGAATCTGCAGGTTCCACCTCTATTCCCACGAAAGCTCTTGTGAAAGATAAAAGAAACTCGGGAGATATCGGTTGGGAGTTTGGGTTTCTTCTGGATCCAACTGATATGAACTTGGTGCAATGTAAATTGTGCTCACACAAGATGAAAAGGGGGGTCTTTAGATTGAAGTAACATCTTGCCGGCAGAGGAAACAGTTGCATTAAGTGCTCTAAGATTTCGGCTGCTGATAGGAATAAGGTCCAAGAAGCTATGGATGCTAATTACAGGAGGAAGAAACTAAAAGAGATGCATATCATGGAGTTGCAACTTGCAAGATGAAGCACGGTTCGATAAACCGGATCCAACGGCTAGTGAAGGAGAGGAAATTGTCTCTTCTACACAAATAGCGGACGAATCTTCAAAGAGGTCTAGAGAGCCGACCGTTGGGCCGATGGATGCTTATACTGCTAGTGATCCCGAGCTAGTAAAGAGATTGAAGGGAAAGATGATTCAGCCTGGAGTGAAGGAAGCATATACAAAGGAGAAAAGAGATTGGGTCCACAAGCATGTAGATGGGCATATGAGAATAGCATCCCTTTTCATGCCCTCTCTACCGACTCCTTTATGCGGATGTGTAGTGCTATTGGGGATTATGGATGTACTTACCGGCCGCCTAGCATGTATACGTTGAGGGAGCCGTTGTTGAGGGGTGCTGTGAATGAGACTAGGGACTCATTGAAGGAGCATGAGGAGTGGGGGAAGAGTGGTTGTTCTATCATGATAAATGCTTGGTCAGATAGGAAGATGCAGTCAATCATGAACCTTTGCATCCACAGCAGGCTAGGCACGACTTTCTACAAGTCGATTGAGTGCTCTGGGGACTCGCACACGAGGGAGTACATTTTTGAGTGGGTGGATACATGCATTGAGAAGATTGGGTCACATAAGGTCATCCAGGTTGTCACAGATAATGCTTCTGCAAACATGTTGGCGAAAGAGAAATTGAAGGAGAAGAGGCCGAGTATCTTTTGGACCAGTTGTGCAGCTCATACTATTGACCTGATGCTTGAGGGCATTGGGAAGTTGCCGACTTTCAAAACCACTATTGACAGAGCGAAGACCGTTACCGTCTTCATCTACAGCCACCACAAGATTTTGAACATGATGCGCCGCATGTGCGAGATGAGGGAGATTGTTAGACTCGGAGTCACTCGCTTTGCCACTGCATTCTTGACCCTGCGGAGTGTTCATGAGAAGAAGCTAAAGTTAAGACTCATGTTTTCTGATGAAGAATGGAAGAAAAGCAAGCATGCTAAGACCGCAATGGGTAGAAAAGTGGAGGCTATTGTCCTGTGTGAAAATTGGTGGCAATCTGTAAACAAGTTATTGAAGGTCTATGCTCCCCTTTTTCGCATGTTGAGGGTGGTCGATAGTGACTATAGACCCTCAATGGGATTTATCGTGGGGATGCTTGAAGACACAAAGAAGGAGATCAAGCATGTTTTGAGGAAACAAGAGACCCTATGCAAGTCGGTGATGGATATTATATGTTCCAAGTCTGAGGCTCGATTGTATACACCATTAGATATGGCAGCTTATGTCCTTAACCCTTACTACTTTTTTCGAGATGATGTTGCTAAAAACTCTAGGGAGGGGAAGGAGGGTTTTCTAGATGTGGTGGAGCTTCTCTATCCCGATGAGGAACACCAAGCTGAGATTACTAAGGAGTTTATGGAGAAGTACAGAGAGAGTAAGGGCTCATTTGGGAGAAGTTTGGCGGTGAAATCTAGGCAGAAAGTGAACTTCAACCCTAGTAAATTTAGTTTATAAATTAAATATATCAAATTATCAATCATAACTTATTTTTACTTTGGTGAATTCAACTGAGTCAATGTGTTTGCAGCTGGTTGGTGGTATATGTATGGCGGTGATTGTCCCTTTCTGCAAAACTGGGCGATGAAGGTTCTTAATCTCACTAGCAGTTCTTCCGGATGCGAGAGGAACTGAAGCACATTTGAGGGGGTAAATTACATTAATATCTAAAATTAATAAGATGAAGTTATCCATTTATGACTTTACTAATTTGTTCTTTTCTTCTTTAAAGATTCACACGAAGAAGAGAAACCAATTGGAGTCGAAGAGATTGGAGGATCTTGTGTTTGTG